>WAAF01011611.1:0-37451 GCA_013400475.1 Tricholaema leucomelas
TGCAGCCCTTGAAGTCAGTGGCTGGGCTCCCGCAGCAACTTGTGGTGCAGGCACGGCGCGCTGTGCCTGGCGCAGCAGCCAGCTGAACTCGGCCCTCGTGCTCTGTCAGGCAGTTCAAAGCTAGCAAAGCTGTCATCAGCGCTGGCAAGCCCGAGGGGTAAAGCGAGGACAGGGCGAGGCTGCCAGAGCAGCTCCCGGCGCTGAACTCTCCCAGGTCACTTTCCGGCCCTGACTCCGGCAGTGTGCCAGCAGCAGTGGGAACGAGCGCCCGGCAGCCACCCAGGGCTCTGGTCACTGCGCTCAGGCTAGCGCCAGCCTCCTGCGCTTGCGTGCAGCAAGCTGCGGGTTGTGTTTTCAAAAGGCTACCTCCTCTCACGTCTGTATTTCATCAGAACTTTGAAAATTTCAAACGTGCATAAGTACTGGGGTGTGCAGACACCATCACAAGCAGCGCAAGCCTGCAGAACTGCTGCTGGCTAGAAAGGGCTTAATGTGTGCAGACGAAGGGACCTGGAGTGTAATACTGTTTCTGCAAGATCTTGTACTTGCATGTCAAGTGAAAGCTCACACACATGCTCTGTGCACACACACAGTCTCGAAAACTCTTCAGAAGACCAAAGAAACATAAAACCAAAGAATGGTAGCAGTGGTAAGGGATGTCTGGAGATCTTCTAGTCCAGTCTCCCTGCTAAAGTGGGTTCACCTAGATAGGTTACACAGGAACATGTCCAGGTGGGTTTTGAAGTCTCCAGAGAAGGAGACTCCACAACCTCTCTGGGCAGCTTGCTATAATGCTCCATCACCCTTAAAGTAAAGCAGGTTTTCCTTAAGTTCAAGGGAAACCTACTGTGTTCCAGTTTGTACGCATCGCCCGTTGTCTCATCGCTGGCCACCACTAAGAAGAGCCCAGCCACATCCTCAAAACTTCCACCCTTTAGATATTTAAATACCTACGTAAGTTACCTTCTCTTTTCCAGCCTAAAGAGCCCCATATCTCTCAGCATTTCCTCATAAGAGAGATGCTCCAGTCCCTTAATCATTTTCATGGCCTTCCACTGGTTTCTTTCTAGTAGTTCCCTGTCTTGAGTTGTGGAGCCCAGAATTGAATACAGTGCTTTGGGTGCGGCCTTACCAGGGCTGAGTAGAGGGGGAAGGAGAGCCTCCCTTGACCTACTGGTCACACTCTTCTTAATGTAACCTACTGCACTGAGTCAGAGCTACTAAAGCCCCAGCACACGTGTTTTCAGTTAAATATAATCTTTCTGGCCCACGTATTATTCAAAGGAAGCCTGTCTTATGGAGAGTCTTATTATTCAGTTGATTGCTTTAAATGTTGATTTAAACCTTTAAATAAAAGAAGCAGTTACTGTCCCTAGCTAAGTCCGTGTTTGGTCAGACAAGTGTGTGTGCACATGCATGCGTGGATGCAGGTGATCTCATGGCCTGCATTAAATCTCAAAGCATTCACTACTGATTCCATTATGGGCACACTGACTCAGGATTTGCCTTTTCCTTTTCTTTGACAGTGCCATGTAGCAGTATCTTGATTAATATTATTACTCTAAGGAATATAATAGGAAAACCCAGCAGAGCAAGAAAATTATTGTTACAGTAAAAGCCATTGAAATGAACATGCCTATTAACATGCCTCAGAATTGCAGAGAGACTAAAAGACAGGGAGCGCCTCCTTCTCTTCCACGGCATTCTGCATATTTTGTCATTGTGCTGTAGAGCTGTCGTGACTGCTATCTCCTGGTTATGATTTTCAAATCCCAGCTGATGATTAATACCTTTGGCTCAGACAATTCTAAAAGGCCAGTGCTGTAGTTGCATACATTTTTGCACTGCTGTGATAGTAGTGACATGCATCACGATGTGGAGTGGCAATGAAGGTTGGAAGAGAGGAAGAAAGAAGGTGTCATGCACTAAGTAATTTTTTCATGTTTTCTCTGTCATCAGGTCAGAGCTCAGGTTTGACTAGAAAGCACATTGTGTGAATGCCTTGCATTTCTGCAGCACCTATTAGTTGCAAGCATCCTAAAGCTTCCCAGGAGGAGATAAAAAATACAGGATGAAGTCTATTTGGTGTCCTTAGGTAAAGAAGAAGAGCAGACAAGATGCATACTTTCAACCAGGTTTTGCTGGAAAGTGTACCTTTGCAAGGGAGAAAGTGAACCTGAGCTAACTGTAGGGTCACACAAAAGCTTAGGTAGGGGGAGTGCAGCAGGCATGCTTTGTGACAATGACAAAGTTAAATCTGTCAAACTACTGATGTATGTTCAAGGTACATAACTGTAATCATGAACATGAATCAGAAATTCACAAAGGTATTACAGGATCACTAATTATTCCTCATTCAGTTTTCTAGGACTGCTCCTCCTCTCTCATCTTTCTCCAGTCTTCACCTGCTCTCCAATTACCTTTCATTTTGATACTTTCTGTTCCACCATATCATCCACCCATGCCATCTCAAGTTCCATTTTCTGTAAGTCCCAGTGCCTTTGCCCTTGCTACTCGGGCTCCTCTCTCAAATGCACACAGAAACACTTGCAAAGTTTCAGTGCCTAGATGATGATTCAAAACAGCTCTAATGCATGCAAAAATTAGTTTGGAGAACCTATAATACACAATACTGTTGAGCATAATGTGTACTTGTAAGTGTACAAAACCTGGTGCTTGTATTTTTATGAGTGGCTGAGGGAATGGAGGTTGTTTAGTCTGGAGAAGAGGAGGCTGAGGGGAGACCTTTTCGCTCTCTGCATCATCCCTGAAGGTATTTAAAAGGCATGTGGTGCTTAGGAACGTGTTTTTGTGATAGTGGCTTGGCAATAGTGGTGGTATTGTGAGCTCAAGGTGAGCAGTTGCACTTGATCTCAAGTGTCTCTTCCATTCTCAACAGTTCTATGATTCTGTGATTATGTAAATGTATCTGTCTGTGGAAAATAATGTCAGCTGCTTTCAGACTTGGATGCTGAGTGAGCTGGATATTTGTGAACAATACCATCATATGAGTTGTACTCTGCCCCTTTGTCACTAAGGATGTTTGCTCAGATTTAAGTATTGTTTTTGTTTTGGCAGAGGCCAAAAGCTGGGATCAGGAAGCGGCTGCACCCTGATGGCTGTCATTTCCCCTGCGCTCAACTCCTGTTTACTGCCAGCTGCTTTCAGACACATTGCCTGGACTTTGATATGACCTGCCCCATCGCTGACTCGAAGCTACTAAACTTTCTGTGGCTCTGTTCATTTGTTCTGTTCTTCACAAGTGATAGGGTCAGCCTAGGGGAAGAAAAAACAAGTGAAAAAAAAAAATCAGGATCTTTCACAATCATCTGCTTGGATTAGGGTAGATGTGTTCCCACTGAGTCAGTAAATGACGATGGCCGGGAATGTCTCAAATGGACGGCAGGGAGCTGGGCAGAAGCCGCTTTTACAGCAGGATGCGGAGGAGATCCTGGTAGACAGATGGCCATCTGCCCAATTTGCAGTGTGTCCTCTCAGGCCTCAGTCTGAATTCTTCCCCTTGTAAAAGCTTTCATTATGTTTTGTCACTTGATACATTAGTTTGTTTTAATGCACTGGAACCCCATGTACATTTAGCAGCCTCTTTCTGCTTGTTTTATGGTGTTCCACTCTGTTTGGAAGTGAATTAAAGTGTCTGAAAAGCCTGGCAGTTTCATTAGAGGATAGTCTGATCCAAATTAGCGTAACTCACTTAAAATTGAAGTAAAATGTTTTAAGGAGAGTGATCTAATAAATATTGGCTTAAACTAATTGGATTTTCAATATACAAACTACTGCATTTTTCTCATTATTTAGTGTTCTATAAAGCTTTCATACTGTACGGGAGAGTACAGTTCCCTGCAATGGAGTTGAGAGGGATGAGTGAAAGCACTGACTGCAGATTCTTTCTGGCTGTTGAGGGAACTGGGTAGCTCAGAGATGCTGTGCAGCTCGGTGCTTGAGGCTGCTTGGCTTGCTGTTGAAAGGGTGTTGCCATTTTCCGGTGTGCTCTCACAGGCTTACTTAATCCTCGTGCTCATTGCATGGACGAGATGATTGGCAGGCTGCCAGTGACCTCTCTGTAAGAAGGTGCTCACCAGGATAAGCACAGCATAAAGCCTCTCATGTTACATATAGGGTAGTGTGATGGTTTGGGTGTCCCCTGCCCCCCCCACTTTTAGAAATCACCCAGACTAGACTCAGTCAGCTCTGGAAATTTGAATGAAGCTTATATTTACAGCTGGCACAATTTACAAGCAGATATTTACAGTATATACAGACATATACAGAAATATACAAGGTAAAAAGGTAATACAGACACAACTCCCCTCCCAGAAACCTGAGTCCCCAGGAGGGGCTCTCAACCACCCCCTCACCTTCCACCTACCCCTCTCAACCTTACCCCAGTCCTAAGGAAGAATGGAGGTTTGGCCAAGAGGATTAAGCAAAGCTGAATCAGCCACAAAAGCAAAAAGGAGGGTGAGGTTAGAAAGCAAGATGGAGTCCAGCCAGCAGCCTCAGCTTCTCCCCAGCAGGCAAAGCAGAAGAGGACAGCCCAGCACCAAGTGCAGAGCAAAGTGACCTAATCTTTGTTTTGCCTTTCTTTTGTACACATCTCAGCAAGACTGTGAGTGAAGTAGACCTCACCATTGTTTTCATTTCTCAGCCTATCATCTAGTTCTTCTCACCAAAACATGCTAGCTGGCTTCAAACTAGCACAGGTAGCCTTCTGGGATTCCTAATAAGCAAAAGCAATGGTTACTGCCAGTCTGGGGCGGGGACAGGAATCAGTGCATGTCCTTTCAAAGTCATCTTCTGTACTCCAGTAAGCTATTAATTACAACTGAATAGGGTCTAAATAAATAAGCAGCAGTTATGTTGTTTTTATTTTCTTTTAAAGAAGTATTATTATCCCAAATAAAAAAGAAAAATAAGCACAGATTCTTAAAACCTTATCTCAGGTGGGGAGCACTGTCATTTGATTTCTTCCAAAACATATTTTCTTTAAAGAACTGACATGTGTTTCTGTGATTCCTCTTGCTTGTTCAAGGATTCTCCTTTCATGAAGGTCAAAATGGATGTTCTGTGGAGAAAGTAGCTGGTCCTTAAAAATGCTTTCAGTAAGGTACAAGAGCATGTGGACGGAGAGGTGGTGTAGGGAGATGAAACAACTTGTTGTTCATGAATACTGAAATGTTTGCATGGGCAGCAATAGTAAGGGTATAGTAGTGTGTGCACAGTATTGAAACTGCAGGTGGATGCGGTTACATAATACTGACAGTCCGAATGGTAGGTATGGAAATAATACCAGGATATTCTTCTGTCTAACCTCCTATGGAGGGAAAAGTAGAGCTGGAAAATACAGCTGTGCTGTGAAGTTACCAGGCCATTTCTTTTTCTGATGCCAAATACCCTAAAGCAAGGTTCACGTGTGAGACCTTTTTCCCTCAGGTCAGGAGAGTCAGCAGTCAACTTGCATGGCTGAGACATGCAGGTATGCATTTTTTCAGAGCAGATTTGGTGTATTTCATGTGCAGTCTTGATCACCCCACGTCCAGTATCTTGAATGAAAACAGTTTCAGTCAGTGCTTTGCATTTCCATGTGGTTATGCTGGTGTGCTTATTTTTTTGTTACCTTTTGAATAGATAATTTAAAATTGCTCTCTGTAGGGACGTTATCTGTGTCCGTCTGCCAATCAGTCTTTCTATCTGAATGCAGAAGTATTTGATTAGTGTATTTAAAGTAATAAAGATGTCAACAGTAGTGTCACATTGATTGATGCTAATTATAAGTCTTTAATGACTCCTCTGGTTTGGCCACTCTCCTTGCAGATTGTGATTTTATGGTTAAAATAATGTCCTTCTGTCCACAGGCTCCATCATAAATTGTGGTCTATCTTTCTTTAATGGCCCTGCATGCAGTGGTATAATCCCAATAACATGCATTATCTTTGGTAAAAGGAAGGCAGTGACTTTCATAGGGGTGATGAATGGATTTATAAGGACTAACTAACAGACTGGCTGGGATCACACCAAAGGCAAGGCTGATTGTTCTGCTTGTGCATTGCCATAAGCAGAAACATTAGGCAGACAGTATTGGATAACTGATGATTTTCATTCAGTACCTTGCTTTCCACTCCATACCATCAGTAAAAGGTGAAGAAAATGCTGAAGTGTCAATTACTGTTTCATATCAAAAGGCTAACTGCTTTGTCATTCTCCTAAACACAGTGCAAAGCAGCGTTTGCATAAAGACCCTTTTGTAACTTGGTACCAAACAATAGTATTAATTTATCTGAGTAACGAAGCAGCCAGTCCTTTGCTGCGTTGTGAAGGGTCATAGTGGCTGGACAGCATCTGGCTGGCCAATGAGCTCAGCAGGCAGTCGTACTTGCAGATTTGGACTTACTTCTGGTTATGTCATCAAAGGCCCTGTTGATGAGCTGTCTGGAGAACACTGTCCATGTGAATGTTTGGGATTATTTTTGTTTTGGGATAGTGTCATGCTTGAATTTGGGGTTGTTTGGGTTGTTTTGGTTTGGTTTGTTTTCTCATTATTTTAATTTAATCTTTAATTGAGCAGAATATTTTTTTTTTCTTCTGCCACGTGTGCTGGGTTGTGCATATGTGTGAAGCTTTCCCCCAAGGCCCTCAAAGGGCAGAGTTCATAGAATCAGAGAATGATTTTGGTTCGAAAGAACCTTTGAAGGTCACCTAGTTCAACCCTGCTGCATTAAGCAGCAATACCTTTAATTAGCTAAGGTTGCTCAGAGCCTGGTCCAAGCTGACCGTGAACATTTCCAGGGATGGGACATCCATCACCTCTCTGAGTAATCAGTGGCAGTGTTTCATCACCATCATTGTAAAAAACTTCTTCCTTATATCTAGTCTCAATCTTCTCTTTTTTAGTTTGAAAACATTTTACTTGTCCTGTTGCAACAGGCTCTGCTAAAAAGACAGTCCCCCTTTTTCTTACAGGCCCCCTTTAAGTACTGAAGGGCTGTAATAACATCTCTGTGGAACCTTCTCTCTTCCAGGCTAAGCAACCTCAGGTGCTTCAGCCTTTCTTTGTAGAAGAGGTCTGCCAGCTCTCTGATCATTTTTGTGCCACTCTGGACCTGCTTCAACAGATCCTTGTCCTTCTTGTACTGAAGATTCCAGAACTGGGTATACTCCCTTTGTCCTAGCTCTTCATTCACTCTTGTCCCACACACAACTCGTTTGCAGCAATTGCAAATCTCCTGAGAGTCAAGATGAAAGTGCTGTGTGTTGGGCAGATAGAGAATCATAGAGTGTGCTGAATTGGAAGGGTCCTTTAAAGGTCGTCTAGTCCAAACCCCCCTGCACTCAGCAAGGACAACCCCAGCTAGATCAGGTTGTTCAAAGCCCCGTCAAGCCTGAGCTTGAATGTTTCCAGGGATGGCGCCTTCACCAACTACCTGGGCAGCCTGTTCCAGTGTTCCACCACACTCATAGTACGAGCTTCTTCCTAATACCCATGCTCTGTGTATAAGCAGGTCCTTTGCTCTCCAAGCAGAGCAGATCCTCAAGCAGCATGTGTGCCTGCACGCAGAGATCAAGCCATGCAAGGCAGCTTGTGCTGAGCAAAGAAGGTGTCAGCAAGGTTGTGCATTCTCCCTAAATCTGAAAACTTCCCATTTTCTGTTTATGATAAATTAGCACTAACTCCTGTGTTAGAGAAATGAAAAAACCTCACCAAAAAACAACAGCAAAAATCCAAACCAAATCAAACCAAAAAAACAACCAACAAACCAGCCCCGAGGCTTCTGCTTAAAAATGCAGGTTAATCCTCCGTGGCTTTCAGAAGCGTTTCTGTAGCATGCTACTAATTAAGATAAGGTTATCATTTTAAGTTATACTAGGAATGCAATTAGAGCTCTTACTAAGAACTGTAGCAATCAATTTTTATACAAATTATTCAGACCTAGAAAGGTAGAATGCAGTTTTAATAGGACAAGAGAACAGACTGGTTTTATTAAATATCATCTAGATTTAAATTACAGCTGAATGCTGCACTGCCACTCATTCAACACGAATCCATGTATCCCTTTCTAAAAATCTTTTCTCAGGTAGGGGTAATTCAAGTTGCCTTTTTTTTTTTTTGTCTCTCCTTTTCCATGTACAGCTTTAATTGAATTTTGATCTTCAGTAAGAACACTCTAAATAGATGTACTGTAAAACCAGAAATTAATGTCGACAAGTATTTAGTATGCTTACCAAATCATGCAAATTTCACGTGTTCTTGTGGGCACATGTTTGTACTAGATGCCAATTGAAGATCCATGTAGCTGCTGGATGCATGTATTTTCTGCAGATACTGTGGCCAGGGGATCAACTTCAGCTGTTCTTTATGTAGGTGAAGAAAGTAGAGTGGGCTCTCTTCCTACTGGGGCCCCTGTGTACCAAAAGAGGTAGGACATTTCTGTGTCTTTGAATTTGGCCAAACCTTAAAATAGGAAAAAAAAGAAAAAAGGGTTGAGAGTGTTAGTGGAAAACCTATAAATTCTACTTGCTTTCTTTCATGTTTGTTTGTTCGTGAAGGTATACCTGTTTCTGAGAAATGTTGTGCAGCCTAGACGTGCAAACTGCAAAAGTAAGCAGTCGTGGAAGGGTTTCACAGCCTCATGCATACAGTGTGGTATTTTTATCTCTGCCTGGTGTCTGGTGGAGAGCCACAAGGATGACTGGGGGAGCTGAGCATCTCCCCTATGAAAAGAGACTGAGAAACCTGGAGCTGTTTAGAAGAGAAGAGAAGACTGAGAGGAGATCTTATCTGTGTGTATAAATACTTGAGGGATGTCTGTCAACTGGATGGGCCCAATCTCTTTTTGCTGGTCAGCAGCAATAAGATAAGGAGCGACAGCTGCAAATTGAAACATAGAAGGTTTCACCTCAACATCAGGAGAAACTTCTTTAAGGTGAGGGTGAGGGAGCACTGGAACAGGCTGCCCAGAGAGGTTGTGGAGTCTCCTTAGTCTCCTTCTCTGGAGACTTTCAAAACCTGCCTGGATGTGTTCCTGTGTGAAGTACCCTGGGTGGTCCTGCTTTTGGCAGGGAAGTTGGACTTGATGATCTCTGGAGGTCCCTTCCCAAAGTTCTGTGATTCTGTGATTTTCATTCAATCCATAAGTCACCTCTCCTCCTAACCCCCTTCTCTGCTAGGGACAGATCATCAGGTGATAGAGCAACTGCTATAAAACAAAACAAACCAAAACAAAAAAGCAGAGAGGGTATCTAAGATATGTATGTGAGGTTGTATTTGGATGTATTCATTGTGCTATTCAAGCAACTGAGTGATGAGACCCTCAGGGTTTAAATGTGTGCTTTTTCTCAGTACAGTGCTGTGCTTTTTTTTATTCTGGAAGAAGTTTGTCACTCTTGGAGTTTGGTCCTTGACCTTCTGTCACTTTTGGAGACATGCCATACAATCCTTGTTTACAGTAACAAGCATGGAAAAGCTGACTTCCTTACAGTAATGCTGAAGTCTAACTTGAAACCACTTACAGGTGAAAAAACATAGTTCCTCCACTTTGAACTTGTAATGTGTTTCATGTCAAATACCCATCTAAAACTGGGCAGCCAACAAAAGGAAACCAATCTTTTTCCCAAGACCAAATATTGACTGCTCTATCAGCAGTTTCACTAAGCAGTTGGTCGTAATGTGTCTCTGTATGTTTTTCCTTGTGTGGCATATAATTTATGGTAGTAAAACAAACATACAATAAAGGCACAAACCCCTGAGCTGTTGGTTATTTAATTTTTATATAGGCATGGTATTACTTGGCTGAGCAGTTCAGGACCTTTCCTGGACCTCTAGCTATTGCACGTGCAGCTCTAACCACCACTTCTCACACATAGAATCACAGAATGGTTTAGGTTGGAAGGGACCTCAAGGATCATCCAGCTCCAACCCCCTGCCATAGGGCAGGGACACCTCCCACTAGAGCAGGTTGCTCAAGGCCTCATCCAGCCTGGCCTTAAACGCCTCCAGGGAGGAAGCATCCACAACCTCCCTGGGCAACCTGTTCCAGTGTCTTACCACCCTCACTGTAAAGAACTTCCTCCTAACATCCAGTCTAAATCTCCCCTCTTCCAGTTTAAACCCATTCCCCCTCGTCCTGACACTACTAGACCTTGTAAATAGTCCCTCCCCAGCCTTCCTGTAGGCTCCCTTCAGATACTGGAAAGCCACTCTAAGGTCTCCTCGAAGCCTTCTCTTCTCCAGGCTGAAGAGCCCCAACTCTCTCAGCCTGTCCTCATAGCAGAGCTGCTGCAGCCCTCTGATCATCTTTGTGGCTCTCCTCTGGACCCGCTCCAGCAGTTCCATGTCCTTCTTGTGTTGGGGGCTCCAGAACTGCACACAGTACTCCAGGTGGGGTCTGACGAGAGCAGAGTAAAAGGGGAGAATCATCTCCTTTTTAGCATGTCAGGATTTGTAGGCTGGTTTGTGTGAAGGACTTGTAGATCACACAGCTCGCTGGTTTTATGGAATTTGCTTCACTTTTCCTAGTGTTCATCAACCCGGTACTAATGACCGTCAGGCTCTTTGAGGAAATTGGATTCTTTAGGTGAGGAATTTGTGTGTTCAGACTAGATTCGCTTCTTGAAGTGCAGGTTTACTATTAAAAAAACCCACCCAAACTATTCAAGTTACAGAATTAAAGTCATGATGCAAAATAAATGTAAATCTAATGGAAGATTTGTGGTGCAGTTCAGTGGTCATGTTTTTGGTAATAAAAGTTAGGTGATGTGTTTTGTAGCAGTTAAATGTTCCATAATTTTGGCAAAACAGTGTTTTTATATCTTTTCAGGAAACTAGAAGGGAAGAAGAAGAGTGGAAGGTCGTGGGAGGTATCCATGCCCTTAGCAGGGCCATTGGAGTTAGATGATCTTTAAGATCCCTTCTAACTGAAGCCATTCTGTGATTTGGTGGAGTGAAGAGTAGGCTAATGAAGCATTCCTGATTCCTACAAGTCATGTTGAAGTGTTATGTGTTTTAATGCACACTTCCAAATCCTCTGTACAAATTTTGTTTTCTTCCTACATCATTACAATAATTACAGTACTCTACATTAACTTATGTCTTGACCCTTTTTACACTGGCAAATACATCATGTCAGTTGCTTTGAACCATGAGAAGAGCATGGCCCCAGGGCTAACTTAACTGGAGGAAACAGTTTTCAGTAAGTCAGAGTAATAATGGGAATATTAACCTTAGGAAGCTTCCACAAACACAGAGAAAATTGTCTTTTTTATCCTAGTGTGGATTGTAATTTGGTTGCATTTGCATGGATGCATCATGTCCTGCTCCACCTAATTCCCCTACTTCTGCTCCAAATGAATGACTGCTACTGAAGTCTGCTTTCTCATACCTTTCTCGAGGTTTGCGAGGATCCAACAACATGGCTTAGGATATGTAGACTTAGTCCTTTAAAGTGCATAGTCATTTTCTAGCATACAGTGACCAAATATTGAATATTGAGAAAAAAAATTGTCCTTTAAGCATAGCACTGGAAGCAAAATCTCAAATACTGTGATTAAAGAGTGGCCAAATACAAATATGTGTGGTCAGTGCTGTCATCTATGGAACAGATGAAAAATTTGGGAGGCTAATTGCAATAAACTGTCCATCACACCTCCATATAACATAGAATTATTGTGGGAATTTTTTCAGAGTAGTATTGAATAATCACTGAATTCAAATAAATTGGTCTGATTGCAGATGACTGCAAGAGAAAAGTACAGAACTTTACTTCACCAGTTTCTTGTGATGCAAGTCTCTGTGCTGAACATGTAGAAGCAGCATTTCTCCATTTATCTGACATACATTCACTAAGATGGTCTGGAAGGGTTCTGGCATATTCAGCTGAAAATCACCAAAAGGTGGAATTGTGGCCATTTTTTAACTGCATAGACAACCAAAGTATAGCTTTTATATGAGGCAGTATTTCAGTCTTCACTTCAGCTGCTATACAGAGTAGCAATATACAGAGATGATTTTGAAGAAGCCCATCAAGTACCAAAGGTTTTTAGCTATTGTTACACAAAACCTCTTAGAGAGTATTTTACCCTAGTGGAGGGCTCTGTAGAGTAAAGAGAAACTATATCTGTGGCTTGACTTGAGTGTCTCTAAACCATGGCAATGTGTGTCTAGACATACCCCGCGGTCACTAAACATCTACTGGTATTCTGTATGAAGTGTAGGGTACTTCATGTCTTGGCCAGTAGCCAGCATGGCTCGGTACGTGGACCCACGTGCAACTCTGCAGCTTTTGCTCACTGGCATATGCTTGTTTTGGTTTGAGTCCATGCTTGGAGTTACTTTATTTTAAAGTGAGGTTCAGTGAAATGTCAAGTTTTGCCTGGTGTTTGGACTGAAACCTCAGGCCTAATGATGCTTTCTCTATCTCCAGCAGCTCCTCATTTTATTGATAGGAGCAAGTGTATTTGTGACATTCTGCTTCAGCTGAAAATACTTTGTACTTGGAGTACTTTTCCAACTTTCTGCTGTTTTTCAGTTCTTGCTTCCTGAGGGGCACCGTTCAGTGCTACCCTTCAGTGGCAGTTTTTAGCTGTAAGAAGCAAAAAGTTATGTTTGTTAAACCATTGGGTCCGATACTTGTTTGGTTTAAGTTGTGTTACTTCTGTCCAGTCTCTGCAGCGCCCAGGCTTCCTTTTTCTTGGCCATTTGGCTAAGATCAAGTGTAGTGTGTGTAGTATCACTTCTATGACTTCAGGAACTTTGGCCCAAAAGGTACTTTTCCCAAAAGGAAAAGCTGGTGCCCTGAAGGTCTTGTTCCCTGTAACAGTGCAACCATCTCAGAGCTGGGATCTAAAGATTCTGGGATCTAAACAGGTGCTGGAGCACCTCTCCTATGGAGACAGACTGAGAAAGTTTGGTTTATTCAGTCTGGAGAAGAGAAGTCTCTGAGGAGACCTTATTGTGGCCTTCCAGTATCTGAAAGGGGCCTACAAGAAAGCTGGTGAGGGACTTTTTAGGATATTGGGTAGCAATAGAACTAGGGGGAATGGAGTAAAACTAGAAGTGGGTAGATTCAGAGTGGATTTTAGGAAGAGGTTCTTGACCATGAGGATGGTGACACACTGGAACAGGTTGCCCAGGGAGGTGGTAGAAGCCCCATCCCTGGATGTTTTTAAGGCCAGGCTTAGACAGGACTCTGAGCAACCTGATCTAGTGTGAGGTGTCTCTGCCTATGGCAGGGAGTGTGGAACTGGATGATCTTTGAGGTCCCTTGCAACCCTGATAATTCTGTGATTAATTTTTGATAATGCTTTCTTAATAGTAGATTCACAGGCATCCATGCTGTAGTGGGGTACCATACCAGGCAGAATTTAGCTATATGAAAAGGTACGCTGATTGGGTTTGAAAAGCATCAAAAAGTCACTCCACGAAACTCAATAACCTGTCAGCTCTCATAAGTTATACTTTTTCTGAGCTCCCTGTATACTGGTGTAAATCTTCATTTGATCTAGAGTCTACTCTGCTGCTGAATCCTTTGTTCCAAAGCCCAAATGCAAGGTAGCTAGTGTATCCCTAAGGTAGCACCAAGCAAATGCAGAGTAGGATTTATGACTGGTCGAGAAGAGATCCTCAAATGCTGGTGCTAAATTGGTGTGGGGAAATTTTCTACTAATGATCTGTCAAGGCAGCATTCAAAATAAGCTCAGGTCCTTCTGTGTCTTTCAATGTAAAAGCTTTGATGTGAACACAGGGAGTAATTCCTACCTTTACTCTCAGCTGTTCTATTTGGACAACTTCCTGTTTCTCCATTGATTGTATGGAGGAGGAGAAAATGCGCTCTGGAGTTGGACTGAGAAAGTCATTGTAGGCAGGCAATTATAGAGTCTGCCAATGACTGCCTTTGAGAGTTAGCAGCATCTGACAGGGCAAAGTACCTATGTTATAGAATTGGAGAGGGAAGAAAGAGATAATTATCAAAGAATCCAGCAAGGAGGTTATCTGAAAGGATCTCAGTCAGTGTAAGAATTAGTTTTTAAAGCTCTGTGTGCACAGGGCTATCTCTCACAAGGAGCTTTCCTTCAGCTAAGTCTTTTACATTTCTGAATAAATTATGATTGTTCTTTCTCTTTGTAATTATTATCCCTTCACCTTTCTCTCCTATCATTTGCATCTAATGTAACTGTGTGTCTCTGGATCATACTTAAAGGTACACAGGCTGCATACCTGCATAGTTTTTTAAGAAGCTTGTGGATGTATTATAAATACATCAGGGCTCTTCAAACAGACCCTTTTCAGGTCTGTTTCAGAAATGTGCCCTGTATTGGATATTCTGAAATAAGTCAGTGTCATAGAATCATAGAATAGTGGGGGTTGGGAGGGACCTCTGGAAGGCATCCGCCATGCACTGTGTTGCTTCAGCCCAAATTTTGACTCCTTGGGCTAGTTCATGTTTCACACATATCTGGTCGTTGGTTGTTCTCCTGTTTCTCGTGCATAACACACAGCAGAACAGTGAATTTGTCATATATGGTTAGTAGTTGAATTGCAAGCATCTAGATACCAAAATGAACACTAAATTGTGTCAGTTTGAAGGTGCTACTGGTTTGAAATGAACTTAATTAAATGAGTATGAAAAGTCTCTCTATTCCTTGACTGGTTCACTTTTCTTTGGTTTTATTGCTAGATCTAGGGAAATGTATACAATTTCTGACTAACCATGCAGTGAAAGTTGTGTATGTAAGAAACAGAGAATGAACAATTTGTTTCCTGAACATTTATTTTCCCAGGGAGAGAGGTACACCAGTGGAAGAGGTTATCCAGAAAGGCTATGGAATCTCTGTCTCTGAGGGTTTTCAAATCAAAGTTGCAGCTGACCTGATGATAGCCAGAGGATGCACTTCCAGAAGACCTCTCTAACCAATATATTCTTGATTTTAAGTCAGAACAGATAAATGAGCTATTGACATCAAGTGGGAAAGACTAGCAGCTGACAGAGGCAAGAACTTCTGCAGCTCTGTCTTAGAATCTAATGAGATCAGACGAGATGTCTTTCTCAGCCATGCTATTGTAATAGTTATAGGTTAAGAACAATGAGACTACCACCAGGACAGCTCTTTTTATCTTGCAATCCAAAGCCCTGAAGATGTTTATCTTGCTGCACTGAGTCCCTGCCTCAGTAACTTTTGTCTTTTGGACTGAGCAAAAGTAATCTGTAGACTTTATTCTCCATATTAGCTGACACCACCAGAAAATAGTGTTAAGTCCGTTACCTACAGCCTGAGTTTGTGTGTACCAATATTGCTTTCCAGTAAGGACTTGCCAGTGATGGCATTATGAAGTCCACGAGTGACAACGTTCTCAGATGTCTGTGGTAATTTTGCGATTTCTGTGCGTGCAGTCCTGTGGTTCTACTGCGCACTGAGGGTGAATGCCACAACTGGATTTTATGTGAAATTTAGGCAACTCCTAGGTGCAGCCCATTGCAAAACCCCCTTCTGATAGGAGCCAATGAGATCAAGCTACAACTGCCTTGTGCAAATTTTTGCAACGTGCTATTGCGTGAACAGTTGGGAAGGTTGAAATCGGCATGGGAGAGCACTTGGGTTTTGCTCTGACTACGCTTGCTTGTGTGAGTGCTGGGCATCTCTCTTCTGGGGAATTCTATGCTCGATCTCCAGCATATAACTTCAGAGCTTGCAATGGAATGCTGTGCAAAACAGCTGTGCAGATTCGCAGCAGCTATCTTCTTATGTTTCCCTGACACCATGTATGGTTTCAGTGTAAAGAGCCAGGGAACTCAGCACTGCAAGGTGGTGCCTGGCTTCTGCAAACAAAGGGGATGGAGGACTCGGTGCCACCTGCTCTGTCACTTGAACAAATGTTAGGAGTAAAACAAGCTACGAACTGCTGTTTCTCGGATAATAACTTTATGCAGCAGCAATGCCATCGATCATCAAGGTCAGATTTTTGCTTTTGTTTCTCGAGTGAACCTATCCCTCGGTTCCATGCTCCTATAGGCAAGATGGTAAAACAGCCAAGGATGTTAACTGCTTGGTGCCCTGACAGTGAACAGTGTTGCAGAGCTACACGCTATTGTTCGGGGACTGCCAGGGGTGTCCAGATGTTTCCGTGTTAAATGGCATGGCACACCATCTCTGCAGGAATTGGCAGACAAGAGTGTTTGCTTCTTGACTTGGATTGGAAGCTTTTGAGTCAGCCATGTCAGGAAAACATTGCCACCGTCTGCAACCAGAGAGCCCTGTTGTGTCCATATGTAAGGAAAAAACCCTCTGCTCGTTTTTTCTTGATTATTTACTAGAATTGCCAGTCAGGAAAAGGGTGAATGCTCCTCTGTTTCGTGCTGGAGTCACTCAGGAGTGTGAGGCTGAGTGGGAAGAGGAGCGGTTTTGGCAAGCAGTATGTTAGTCTCAAGTAAATTATTCAGAACACAGGTTTGGATACAGATTGCAGGGAACAATAATGGAGTTGGTTTTCTGAGCCTGTTCGTGTTACGAAGACATGGAGTATGCTTTTCAGGAATTCACTTAAGTGGAATCAGCTTTGAATATCGTAGCCTGGAAGTAATATTGCTGCCATCCAGCTAGTGTTTGTGGAACAGCATTCTCCTGCCTCCTGAAGCATTGATGTTGAAGATGGATAGATAGGGAGGTATTTATTTTGGTAGTTTTTTTGTTTGGGTTGGTTTTTTTTCATCCTTCTAAAGGAAATTCTTTCTAGCCACTAGAGAGGAGTATGTTTCGGATGAGATTTTTTTCCTCCCCCGAGTGAAATAGTGGACTGCATCAGCATCCGATCTGGGTGCGTCATGTGGTTTCTCATGTGATGCTGGTCTCACTGCGCTTTGGAGAGTGAGCCTTTGTGACTCCACACTCTTGGACAGTAGCATCCAGCAACACAGGAGACTTTGAGGAGGGGGAGGAAAAGAGACACCCCTCCTCCCCCAGAAAACCCCAGAAAAATAAAGTTACAATCATTTATTAGTTATTGTTTCTTCTTAACTGCTTTGGCTTTTAATTTTACTTCTGGCTCTTGCCTTTTCTCCGTTCCTGCAGGCATAAAGCTGCACCGTTCGGAAGAAGCGAGATTGTCTTTCCTTACAGCTACAATGCTGCACCGCTCTCGACACAGCCTGGTTTTCCCCCATTTACCTGGGCAGCTGCTGTTGATTCTGCTGCGGCTGCTGCTTGGGGCTGCTGCAGCTTCGCTGCCTGTGCTTCACCCTGGCTTGGCTGACTCGAATCACTCGTCTGCACATTGCTAAGGAAGAAGAGCGATGGAACTGCATTTTTTCTGTTGGTTCTGGAAGCAAAGGGTTGCGAAATGTGACGATTTTGGGGTTTTCTTTGGGAGGAGGGGGAAGGAGGAGAAAGGGATGTTAATCTAGGATGGGGTGAGTCAAAGCTTAAAGAAATATTATGTAAAGTAATCCAGTGCTCGACAAGGGCATCAGCAGCAAGAATCCGGCCGCTGCTGCTCCAGAGGACCAATATGGGGAAGCCACAGTGCCGCAGTCGGGTTTCACCTCAGCGTTTTGCTGGAGATGGATAAATAAGGTATTGGTTGTGTCTGCCTGTCAAGGCAAAGCCATGGGAGAAGGAGAGAGCGAGTGAATGCAAATGCAAAGGAAGAAGAAATGCTACGTGCTGTTTGTCTGATTCTGTGCATTCTCGTTGCAGAGAGGATGGCTTGATTAACAAAGCAGCATATGAACCAAGGGACTGTAAATTGTAGGTTGAACACTCCTAATGCTGTCAGGGAGGGAACTGATGAGTTAGGTGGCTGCAGCAATATCCCCAGGGAAAACAGCAGCTACGCACTCTCTGTGTGTAAATATATATGTACGTATGTGCTTTTGGGTATGTGTGAGCATGTATAGACATGAAAGAAAGACATTTCTGACCAATTTACAGAGGAAGTTTGTCACTTTGCTGGGTCAGACTTGATTGCAGCCTGTATTCTCATTTATAGCTCTACACCCATTTCCTGACTGAGGCGGCACGTTGCGAAAACAGATGTAGGCAGAATTCTTGTAAGAAATGTGAAAGCAGATCCTTCCCACTTAACACCTTGAAGCATTGAATCTTCTGCATTGTGCTGAGAGAAACTGTGGGGCTTCTTTTTCTCCATCTTAAAATCTTTATAAACACAGCTGCATTCAGTATGGTGAAAAATTCTATACTGTAAATAGAAATGTGATCAGTCTAATCAAAATGAATGCATCCCAGATGACTTCTAGACCAGCTGGCTACCACAGTCATCAGATGGCTAAATGCTCAACTGAGCATTGATATTCAGTGTTATATTTACATTTTTTATCCAGTTTTTTGTGTGTTAGAATTTCAAAATCAGCTGCTAATTATAGAGGATTCTTTATCCGCTGAGAAAAGAGAATGCTCTCATTTGGCAGTAGATTTCTCTGAAATGTACCCGGGTGTCTTTTTCGTTGCTGAACATGCGTGAGGGAGACCATGTTTTCAGAGCAGATAGGCTTGTCACAGTACAGGCATATTTAGTTTGGGATACAGCTCAGCTTGGCCGTGTCTGAACAATGCAGAAATAGGGGAAGCAAGTGCTGCACTCAGCTACTGGGGCTTGGCATGGCTTCTAGCAGCTGCCTACTGAAAAAGAGGAGGAGTTTTTCTTCCCTTTTTTTTTTCCCCTCCTCTTTTTTTTTTTCCTTCTCCTTTTATACAAATCCATAGACCATAATGTCATCCTAAAACGAGTACGAGGGGATTTCCCAGTAGTTACGGTGAGCTACGCTGCAAGACGCCTGTCTGGCCCTTCCACTATTTGTTACCCAGCCTACAAAGGCAGCCCTGTGTGTTGGATTATATTTAGCCAGCTGTTGGATAACATTCTTGTGCTGGGGGCAAAAGAATCTTATTACTCTCAAACTGTAGTCTTCTGTTTGCTTAAAGGAAAATAACCTTGGCAATACAGCAGGCTCAGCAAAGAGTTTTATACTACTCCTATACCCTTCTGAAACCGTGGTGTGTTTCTCGTTCGGGCAGTGTAAAGCGAGCAAGAAGGAGGAAAAGAGGCTCTTAACTCACAGCTTCAAAGCTGCAGAAATGAGCAAAATGTCAGCAGCTTGTAATTAGGAGTCCACAGTTACGTCAGTGACTCTATATCTCCAAGAATAGCTATGTGATGTGTGCCACAAAGCAAAGGAAGACAGACATGGTTATCAAGCCTGGTTCAAACAAGGAGCAAAATGAGTTAATAAATCTGCTGTGCTCCCAAGTCAAATATGGATGGATTGCTGTACAAGTCTTGCTGAATTCTGCAGCAGTGAAGACCGAATTGCTCAAAGGACATCCTTTCACCGAGTGAAAGAGTGACTCCCTTAGAAAAAAATGCAGATGAGCCATCTATCCTTGAAGACGCTTTTTCCAGGTCTATCCTGTACAAGCAGCTGCATGACACGGAGCCATGCTCTGAAAGGAGAGACCGGAGAGCCACAGGGAGCTGTTTAAAAGCAGGGGTGTAATTAAACACAAAGCAAGCATGCTGAAATTCTGTTCTGACATTACAGATTTGATACTGAAATACCACCCCAGAGAAGCCTTGCTGGGGTCTGGTGTGGTTTATATTAAGGCTTCCCTGGTTAAGGGTGAGGAGGGGCAGAAAAGGCTTTACGCAGCATCTTGCAGCCACGCAGAAGTCCCCAGGGCTGCACAGGGAGAGAGGGGTGTGTGCGGCTCTGTGCTCTTAAAGGCACATGCTCAGGCCCTGCCAGGAGCTTTCTGACCTCCATGATTATTTTTAGGTCTGTGCTGGCAACTCAGCAGTGTTTAAGCAGTGAGATTGCAGGGGGTGCTTAATCTGCTCCAACTGGCCTTTCTCTGTGTTGCGGCTGGCAGATGTTTACAGGACTTTTATCAATACACCTCCACAATAGTCAGTGTGCATGTCTGTTGGTGTTCACACCGCCCAATTGCTAGAAGCCTGGCATGGTTCCCTGCTCCAAGCAGAAGTCGACTGCAGTTCAGCTCTGTTTATGCTGCTCTTTAATTTACCAGGATAGGTATATTGCATTATGCAAACAGTAGGGTGGTTTGGGGGTTGCCTTTTCTTTCTTTTCTTTCTCTTCTTTTCTTTTCTTTTCTTTTCTTTCTTTCTTTCTTTCTTTCTTTCTTTCTTTCTTTCTTTCTTTCTTTCTTTCTTTCTTTCTTTCTTTCTTTCTTTCTTCTCTCTCTCTTTCTCTCTCTTTTTTTTGTCTCTTGGACTGTGAACACAAATTTGTAGGAAGAGATGACTCTGTATATTAAACCAATAGCTCCTTGAATTGTGTGTAGTATAATTTAAATATACTTACTTTAATTAATAGAAGGTTACAAAAGCTGGCATTGTCTGGGGCTGTTTAATTTACATCTTAGGTTTAGTCAATGAGCATAACCTGCCTGATTAGAATAGCGTATTCTGTGCAGCCAACAGGGTGGAAGACATTATTTTGTTTGTGTTAGTTCCAACAGCTGGTCATTAATGCAGGCCCCATCTCCAGAGTGAAGTGCTAGTGGACATGAATGGCTGCCTGATTAATGCTGCCCCTCGACGGGTCCTTCATCCAGCAGCGATCCTCGCAGCAGAATAATGCAGCGTGATTTGATTGCGCTCTAACAGGGTAGTATGTCATTGTGTCACCCAGCAATCGAGGTTATTATGGGGCAGGGCAGACAGACGGGACAGTGGGGTTACTAGACCGTGGCATTTTTAGAAATGCAGGGCTGACCTACTTAGAGTTATTCTTGCTGGCTGGCAGCTGCCTGGTGCAGGGCTGCCCCTGATAGGCTGCGGCTGTTGCTAGGGGGGAATTAACATGAATTTTTCCACACACAGACTCGGTGATTGAATGATAAAAGCTGACTGGAATTAAAGAGATTCGGTTCAGTATTATGCAGATTTATCTCCCTCATTTTTTTTCTCCCCCCCCCCCTCTTTTTTTTCCTCCTCTCTCTCGCAAATGCACAAAAAGAAGCAGAAGACAGTTTGTTTCCATTTATTTTTGACCTATTTTTTTTTTCCAGGGGAGGGCAGAAGTCTTGTGAATTTTTGATCATCATTTGCAATTTAAGCCGTTGAAATGATATGACAGTGGGCATGCATCTTTAATGTGTGGGAGATTCAAATCTTGCCTGTTCAGAAGGGAATGAAATGAATATATTTTGTGTTCTGGTCAGGCTGCTGCCTATTTCTGTTTGAAGCTATGTCAGATTCTCTTGTCTGTGAAAGGGAAACATATACCAGGTTTTATTGCATAACATTTCTCTTGGCTATATTTAGCTATCAAGTCCTAAACAAAATTAGTCCTGTGTTTATGTTGGTTGAAATTAATCCCCAGACTGTCTCCTATATGCAGAGACAGATGCCTAGGGTATGCTGCAGTGTTGTGTGTCATGTTCAACTGAAAAGGTGTTTATGTACTACAGACATATCAGCACTGCATACCTAGCAGAGAGATGATGCCTGGCCTGTAGTCAGATCAACTGGAGAACCTCTTCTGGATTTCAGACTAGTTTTCAGGCTTTGGATTCTTTAGAACTCCCTTTTTAATTTATCTACAGCTGCCTAAAACACTGTTATCTTTTCAGAGAACTCTGTGCTCCCTCAGGAAGCAAATAAAAAACAATGCTCAGTGAAGAATCCTTTGATGTAATTATGAATATTTCCTTTGTTATTATCACTAATTATAGAAGATCTTTGTTTAGACTGCAATTCCCCTCTGTATGTTCCTTTACCATGCAAAGAAGTTACAGTGCAGTGCTTATAATTTGAAATTATTTTTTCATGGCAACGTATCATAATGTCACACTTAAGGAGTTGGGACAAAGAGGCAGTTGGAGGTGGAGGAGAGGGACTCAAAAGTCTTTCGAATTGTGAAATAAAAGAGGTTGCTTCGTGCTGAAAAGTAATGAGCTCATTTGTGTCTGAAGTGATTTAGTTTGAATAACTCGGATGAATGACCTACCTTTCAAAAGAGGGTGAGCAACCTGCATGTCTGGATGGCCAACACCTCCCTGGATGCAGACCTTTCCTGCCATGACTCTGGAGTTTCTTGGGATGATATGAAGAGGAAGCAACTGGAAACAGAGAAAGCATTCAGTTCCTACAGCTTTCAATTTCCTATCTATGTCTTTTTCCTGGCCTTGATTCATTACTGAAAGTCACACCACTTTCTTTCTCTGCTCCTTCCCAACGGTCCCGTGGAGTGACAGCTTTTTAGAGGAGTGAAAGTGAAGAGAGGCACTGTTTGATGCTCAGGAATTGCGCTTGCCTTGGCTGTCCCTAGAGGTGGTTTGAGAAAATGAAGCTGCAGCTTTGCTCCCACTTTCCTCGGCAATAATCACTTGATCAAAGCCTGATCCGCTTTCCTGTGGGATGTTTTCAGTGGCTATGGCTTCCCAGTGGGGCTGTGGTTTTCACATTGGTCTTCCAAACTTACCTCTGTGCTGTATTGTCTGCTGAGCCACAATAAAGCAGATCCAGTGATCAGAGAAAAGGGCTGGAACATGGCCAGATTTGGCCCATCCCAGTGCTTCCCCAGTGATTCATTCCCAAGCAGACAGTCTCTTTGCTAACAGATGGGAAGTAGTGGCTTGGAAGTTCTTTATGGGAGGAAAAGTCAACTTTGCTTTTGAGATGCTAGGCAACAGCCACCCTTTATGTGTCAACTGAAGTTGTAGCCAGCTGCAGTTTCATCCAGTTCACCTGAGATATTAGCTAACTTGGACTTCAGCAGATCAAAATGAGCATGCAATGTTCTATGAATTTGAGCAGAGACCTATTTTCTAGAGAACTTCCTTGAGTGTTGCCTTATTTAATACATTCCTGCAAAGAAAGGAGGAGTCCAAAGAATAACCAATATAAAGTATATGGTCTGTGGAAAAGTGCTGTATCCTTGATATTTGTTTGAGATTTCACTGCAGCAAGCATTTATAACAAACATTAAAATGCAGTTTACCAAACCATCAAGTGACATATTAAATAAATAAAAAAAAATAAAGCAGTGCACCAGAAATTCTGTTCAGCATTAGGTTACTTCTCTGGAAGTCTTTTTAATGGGAATTATTCCAAATAAGTGAATGTGTGAATAATTTAATCGTAATGCTGTGAGTAATTAGAAGTAGCAGAAATATGGAGTTAATGAAACAAAACAAAAATCAGAGCTTTATGTGTGTATAAAACACAAGAAAGAGGGTGCCAGAGGTTTGAAATGCATGTCTGTGTTGAAAATATTGTCAGTGGTGCACATTCCTTTGACAAAACGTGTTAATCATTTTCTGATGATCTCCTCTGAGGTTTCTATTGTTGCAACAACTTACACCTCCTACCTCGAAATTGCTTACCTACAAAAGATTATGTTGTATTGTTCAACATTCTTGTACCATGACCTCTCCTGTGAGTTATGAAAGATGTATTATGTGGAGTTTTCATGCTCTGGAGTGGCTAGGCAAGTGCCGATTTACTGGTAGCATATGCAGGCAATCATTTCTACTTCTTTTTTTCCCAGCGAAAGTGCCAGAATCCTGCCTCCACTTGCATCTGAGACGTGGCTGTGCTCTTTGATGTATTCCTGACCTCAGAGTCTTGGCTGGTCATGTATTTGTTGTGCATTTGTGATGTCATGACAACTTTCTGGTATTCTGAAGACAATCTGAGGATACAAGGATATGGAGCAGTACATTGACGTTCCCATGAGGGGACTACTGCCCCAAGGAGTGTGTTGACTCCCAGCCATCACCTCCTCCCAGGGCCATAAAGATCAGTTCTTGTGCAGTAAATGTGTCTAGGTTCCAATTTCAAACCAAAAGTATGAGTAACTGTGTTTTATTTCTTAAAAGACTGGCAGTTGGCACATTCCTTTTATTGCAATACAGTAGGGAATACAAATGTTTTAGAAATTAAAATAATCCTTACAAGATTTTTTTTTTCCTGTAATCCATTAACAAGGAAACAAATTGTGGAACATCAGCCAGAGCAGCGTTATTATGGCTCCCACATTCATGCTTTTCTTCCATCCATGAATGCGCGTGCCTATGCACTCAGAAATGCTGTATGCATGTAGCGTTTGTGAATCTGTATGCAAGGCACAAACAGAACTTACCCAAATACGACACTGAAGCACATAGTATGTAATCACAGTTGTCTCAGGGTAGTAGTAGCAAATCTGTGCCTGTAGATGTACGATGCTAGTTTGCGTATGATGAAATTGTTACAAAACTCATGCAGTTCTGGCACCTAACATAACCGTTGCCTTAAGGCTGCCAACCCATTCACCACCAGCAACACTGGAAAAAACCCTACGAAACTTATGCAATAACAAAAAGGATACTGTGCTGAAAAGTAGGAGGTTGTTCCTAGATAGATGGGTTTCATAACCACTTGTGCCCTTTGTGTAGTCAATGTAAAATGTAGCAAAGTAAAAGGAAAAGTGTGATGTGCTGTTTAAGAGAGAGAGAGAGAGATTTTATGTTATCCTTAATTCTTCCCTCCTGCTCTTAGGCCACACCCATTTCAAAAGTGAATCCAGACTCAGATCTTGACAGAGATCATGACCCTGTTGAAACCAATGGCTGTTTTATCCTGGGATTCAGTGGGGTCAGGCTTTCATCTCTGGTATTTTCCTCTGAACATGTCTTTTTTGTGTGTGTGCTCATGCTCCAAAATTTGGTGTCTCTATTTCTACCTTTTTTCCCCCTCCTGTTCCACCAAAAACACTTTGAAAGATTACTTTTTTTTTTTCTTTTTTTGAGCAATATACTATAAATTTGCTCTTGAGTATGAGAAAATGTGGGGAAATATCACTTCGCAGCCAAACAGATAAGGTTGAATTGCAGTTACTTTTGATAGTTATGGCTTTTTGTGTACTTCTGCTTTCATCGTAAAATGCCTTTAGATTTGATGAAATGGAACAACAAGTGAAAAAACCCAAGAATACAGTCTCTAACAGGCTGCAGAAATGCAGGTAATGAGGTGGCTTGCGCCTCAACCTACACAGCTAGGGCTCATAGAAATGCAGAGGGAGGGGGAGCCCAAGAAGCTTTCAAAAGAAAGGCTTTCTAGCTCTCTAGCAACTGTTACCATCATTGAGGGTAATGCTGAGTTCTTTTTTATTTTGTGACACTTAAGTGCTGCATAAACAGTACTCACAACCATATTCAGTGAAGTTATTCTGTTGGAGGTGGGGATAGCACAGCTGTGTCTGAGTTTGCCATGTTTTCCTTTGTTGTATGCAGACAAAATCATTTGGCTTTTCTGAGGTAAAGTTCATTTTTTGATATTTCAAGGCTGGAGGCATTTGAAATAAGAGCAGTCAGCAGAGGACACTGGTGACAGATTTTGTGCGATGTTTGTATCACTCAGCAAGCACACAGAGTGGAGGAGGTGGTACATTGTGCCGCTTACTTGGTTTGGTTGTGGTTGAAACAAATGGCTCATGAGTCTTTGTTTAAATCTCCTCTTTGTGACCCACAATGATGACAGTCTAGGAGAGCTCTTGCCTGCAGTTCCTGTGTGTTTGCACAGGCAGGCATACGAATTGCTTTAGATGAGTTAAAATCCCTAATGATGTTGTATCCAGCAGCTCTTTATATGTTACTCCTTTGAAACTCAAACCTATAGTTGTTTCCAACTTAGATAAGAGCACAAGTTCCAGTTCTCTTCCCCTCCCACCTTCCAGTGGTTGATTAGGTTAGCTTGGTGAGTTTTATGGATACATTCTGTTTAGAAAGGAGCAGGAATGCCAGTGCCCTTCAGTGCCCTATTTGCTCTGTCGCAGTCAGTTGATCTCACTTCCATCGAATGTTTTCTGTTAACAGTCAGTGTGCTCAGTTGCCTTCATGTGGGATTTTGATCCAATTGGATTGGAAGTCGGCCAGGATTTTGAACCGCAGTGTTCAGTAGCTGAAGACGTCTATGTGGGTTGGTCATTTCTGTTGCAGAGAACGTTACAAGAAATGCAAGACACTGAAGTTTTGGCTTTACTCCAGTGATATACGATGGAGACAGAGTCAGTCAGATCTAGGCTTGCCACAACTGCTTGTTTCCAACACTCCAAATCCTGTTGGTAGGAGAACAAAATAGAAAGAAGAGCACTGTTGTCTCAGGGAGAAAAGTCTTTTGAATAAATACAGTTTTATGGGTTTCGTTTCACCCTTGATGAGTCAGTTGAATGCTCCTGTGTACGTTTATAATGCACACAAGAAGAATTCAGCCTGCATCTGCTGGTCGCTACTTTAGTCCGTTGCATTACCCAAATATATTTTTGTGCCACAGACTTGATATTATCAGCTGAAAAGTGGACATAAGCAATCAGAATGCTGAATATAGGCTTTATCCTGAAAGGTATTTGTAATTTATGACACTGTGCTAGCACAGTTTGACATATGGGTGTTCAAGAAAAGCCTGGATGAGGCACTTAGTGCCATGGTCTAGTTGACTGGATAGGGCTGGGTGCTAGGTTGGACTGGATGATCTTGGAGGTCTCATCCAACCTGGTTGATTCTGCTCTATTCTATTCTATCTGAAAAATGTTAGCAGGAAATAACAACATTTGACATGAAGTCATAAGGAATTGATATGTTACTGAAGTAATTCCATAATGCAGCTGCTGTTGTTATTAGTAGCAGTATTTGTATTAATATGATGGTGGCGGTTACAGTTGCTTAGGTTGAACAAAACCCCCTGAGCATAGTCATAAATACAAATTCTGTAATAAATGTCCCCCTGAAACGGAGAAGTCCCAAAAAAGCAGTTTCTTGGTTGTTCCACGATGTGAAAGGATAAGTTTTTGTGAAATACAATTCTGTTATTTGTAAAAGTTATGGAGTTGCACGTAAAAGTTATTCTTTTGGTGCAAAGTGTATGTTTTTGTTACACATGTTGCTTTGTGAGCCAAAGTTGCAAGGTCAGATTTAAGAAGCTGGCAAGTAATTCCCATATGAATGAGAAACTGGTGACAGAAGTGAAATGTATTTTTGGGGTGGTTTTGTGGCTATGTGCTTTATTTGCAGAGCATGTGTGCAGTTTTTCTTCCCTGAACATAGGCAAAAACCATCAGAGAGCTGTTTGTTTTCAAGAAATACTTCAAATGAATATTAACTATAAGTGGTGTTCAAAGCATCTCTTTTGTTCCAATCTCACCTTCCTCTTTGTTCTCACATGCCATTTTCTTGCTTTAACTGAAATTATCTTATGAAATTATCTTACTCCATGGGTTTACAACTAGAAAAAGTTCCCCTCTGTTCGTCCACTAGATACAGTTCTGCACAGACTCCAAGCAGTTTACATCTTGCATTGTCACCCCTGCTGTTTGTAAATGCTTTTAAACATTGGAATCCCCATGCCATTGGGGCCATAAGGGCTTAACACACATGCTGGCTTTTATTTCTTGGTTCTAAACAGTACCCACACCTTCCTGCTAGCCATTAGAATATAGATCATATTCAAGCTTGCCCATACATTATCTTTTAAGAAAGAATGAAATGGCTTCTTGTCACTCAGTCCTGTGTCGAAGGGTAGAAAATACAGGGTTTTTTCCTCTCTGAGCTGGGTGGACATCAAGAGATTCTTCTCTTTCTTTAGGTCCCACACCCCTGCTTTGAGATGTCTTTTAAAGAGATGAAAAGACTATAGTTGTAGCTTTAAAATCATGAACTTTGCACATGACTGAAATAAATGGTTCTCCCTTATTATTCTGGGGTCCAGGCTGAGATAATAGAGGTTTAACAAAATTATGAATGTCTTCTATTTTATTGTCTCCTGGCTTTGTCCCCCACCTTTTAATTTATTTTTGGGCTATGGAAAGAAAAGCATTCTGAAAAGGCTCAGGGTATTGACATGTGAAATTGAAGGAGTTACTCATTCTTATGATCCAGACACTGTGGCCTTTGCCAGAGTTAACATGAAAAGGAAAATACTGGAAACACACACCTAAGTATGAAAAACTCCTTAAATTCAGGGATTGTTCATACAATGTAAAATTTCCACAGTGTGGAAAGCATTAAACCTGATCCAGAAAAAAATGTGAGGTGCCCCAGCCATTGAGATGTGAATCTCTTTAATCCACACAGGCATTAGAAAAATCTGAAACATGTGAAAGTTCAAAAGCTGCAAAGCCATTACATGATTTCTTATTCATTTCTCAAACATTGTAACTTTCTATTGAACTGTGAAAAGACTTCTTCTTGGGGTTTTTTTTCCCTTTTCATAAGCAAAGATCAGTCACTCACTAATACATTCTAACACACTGTGAAGCTGAAAGTGAGTTTCACTTAGCTGCTAACCTGCACCTTTTTAGCGGTTACTAGTAGAGGCGGGGGAAAGGGACAGAGTGTAATCTGAATTAGTTTTTTAAGATGTAGTACTTTAAGATGGAGTACTGTGTACAGTTCTGGAGCCCCCAACACAGGAGGGACAGGGAACTGTTAGAGCAAGTCCAGAGGAGGGCCACAAAGATGCTCAGAGGGCTGGAGCACCTCTGCTATGAGTACAGGCCACGAGAGTTGGGGCTCTTCAGTCTGGAGAAGAGAAGGATTCGAGGAGACCTTATAGTAGCCTTCCAGTATCCAAAGGGGGCCTAGAGAAAGGCTGGGGGGGGACGGGGGACTATTTACAAGGTTTTGACAGGATGAGGGGTAATGGATTTAAACTGGAAGAGGGGAGATTTAGACTGGATGTTAGGAGGAAGTTCTTTACCGTGAGAGTGGTGAGACATTGGAACGGATTGCCCAGGGAGGTTGTGGATGCTTCCTCCCTGGAGGCATTTAAGGCCAGGTTGGATGAGGCCTTGAGCAGCCTGCTCTAGTGGGAGGTGTCCCTGCCTACGGTGGGGGGTTGGAGCTGGATGATCCTTGAGGTCCCGTCGAACCTAGACCATTCTGATTCTATTCTATGATTCTATCTAAATTTCATAGTAAGTTTGGAGGTAATTTTAATTAGCAGCTTGACCTTCATATCTGTGCTAAACCAATCCAAACCACAACAGAATAGCCCAGCAGCTAATCAAACTAAAGT
This sequence comes from Tricholaema leucomelas, assembly GCA_013400475.1. NCBI lineage: Eukaryota > Metazoa > Chordata > Aves > Piciformes > Lybiidae > Tricholaema lacrymosa > Tricholaema leucomelas. The sequence goes on from WAAF01011611.1 coordinate 29,042, forward strand.
AACACAAAAAGCCTTTTGTCTTTTAAATTCTTTTTTACAGCTTTGAAGTACAAGAGGATCTGAATGTTTAGTGAAAACTTACTTCAGAGAAAAGTAAGTTGCTGTTTTAAAGGGACAGACCCAGCTGGTAACAGAAATGCTCAGCCCAAGGGTTTGCCACTATCAAGAGCCCTCTAAAGTGTATATATGCTGAACTGCAAGGGCCAGTCTCTGCGCCTGACCTCAGGCTCTCATGCTGCTGTGGGAGCTGAACTCCTGCGGAGGCTTGGGCAGCCCGGCTGATCTGGCTTTCCCTCTGTGGGAATATGAATTTGTTTTGCATCAGCAGTTGTAGCAAGCTTATTTTTAATAACTTTGCCCTTGCTGTGGCCAGTTATAGCAGCCCTCAAGTTTTCAGATAGTTGTCTTTCACTGGGCTATGACTCATGCTTTAGGCCCTTTGCTTAAATGAAGTACTTGTTGAGATAAAGCTGCTGGGAAGGGAAGGTTCCATGTGTTTAGTGGGTTTGTCTGAGGAGCTTTCAGACATGCAGTGTTACACTGCAGTGTCTGAAACAAAAATAGATCTTAATATGTAGCATAGCAGGCTTTCTGCTGGGTAGGAGCAACAGAAAGTTTCATATCCATTTGCCTTTTGTAAATCAGCCAACAATTGTATCGGTGAAATTCCTGTGAGAAGATAGGATGGTGGCAAACCCCAGTCAGAGCTGATTTTTAACTGCAGAATCTGACAGAGAGACTTTTCTAGTATCCTCCCCACAAAAAATGTCTTCTGCACATGAAGACAGGGAGAGGCCTGTTTTCTGCATGGAAATAGTTGGCAACCTGACTTTCATTGACTTGCCAAAAGATGTATGAGAAGAGCTGAGGTAATCTACTAGTCTCTGAAGTGGTGAAGCAGAAAAGTGCAAGTACTCTGTGGACTCTCGTACTCTAGTGCAAGAGCAGAGGGGAAGGCAGACTGAGAACTCTAGGATCTCTGAGGGAGACCACATTCTCAAGCACTGCTCATCATTTAGAGTTAGAAAACCTAAACAAAGCAAATATTTCAAACCTATGCCAAGACTCAAAGAGTTTAAAGGTAAACATTAGATAAGGATTAGCTGTAGTCATTCTGTCCTCTGCTGCCAAGGTCTCCCAGCACAACAAAAGACTATTGATCAAAAAGGTCATGTAGAAGAGGGCAGGACTGGAAGAAACTGAGTCTGAAAACAACAACAACAACAACAAAAACCTAAACCCAAAAGCCCACCAAAAAAACCTGAAACAAGACAACTCAGAGATGAATCAAGCTCTGTCTTTCAGGCATTTCTCACATGCAGTCACAGGTACAGTAAATATCTGTCATTCTCTTGGTTTGGCCAGTGACATCTCCCTGTAGTTTCCAAATCTTGAAATGGTAATTGCCTGTCCCGCTCTAAATAGGGTGGAAACAATGACAAAGGAAAATGTGACGTTATGGCTGGGTTTTCCACCTGATGCTATTCCATTCTCCATGTCATGCAGGGACATTGTGTGTGTGCTGCTCACACACATGCCAGTTGCCAGTGGCTACTGACATATTATTACAGAGTGACAGAATGTCAGAGGCTGGAAGCAAACTCAAAAGATCATCTAGTGCAACCCTCCTGCCAGAGCAGGATCACCTATACCAGATCACACTGGAACATCGTATCTACCCCTTTTCCACCCTACCTGCCCCATTTTGACCCTTTCTCCTGCCCCCCAAACCCAGACCACCTGGGTCTCTTCCAACCCCAGGTGTGAACACTTTGCCCTCCCTGCCCACTGCCCTTTCTAATTGGCCCCAGAAAAGGCAGGCTCTGAGCTGTGCCTAACTGGGCAGAGGGATCCTTCTACCATCACTGTTGAGTCCCGGTGGTGCACACTGGGTGAACGGTATCAAAGGCCATCATAGGCTTGACGGTCACTCTAACACAGAATCATAGAACTGTCATGGTTGGAAGGCACCTCAAGGATCATCTACTTCCAGCCCACCCTGCCATGGGCAAGGACACCTTGCACTAGATCAGGTTGCTCAGAGCCCAGTCCAGCCTGGCCTTAAAAATCTCCATCACATTCTGTGTAAAATGTCTTTGCTACTAATTGGAATAAATTCATGCCTTCCCCATTGTAAGTCAAAACTGCACAAGCTTTCCCTTTCTGACAATGTTGCAAGGGTAGCCTCATTTCCATCTCAATCACAGAATGTCAGGGTTTGGAAGGTACCCTGAAAGATCACCCAATCCAACCCTGATGTCAGAGCAGGATCACCTATACCAGATCACACAGGAATGTGTTCAGGTAGGTCGTGAGTATCTCCAGAGAGGGAGATTCCACAAGCCCTCTGGGCAGCCTGTTCCAGTGTTCTGTTAGCCTCATAGTGAAAAAAATCCTCCTCATGTTTACATGAAACTTCCTATGCCTCAGCTTCCACCCATTGCTCCTTGTCCTGTCATCAGGCATGAGCAATGACCCTTGAGGAACATCACTGGGGACCAGCCACCAAACGACCATAAATCCGTTATTCAGCTCTCTGTGGGCTTGGCCATCGAGGCACTTTTTAACCCAGAGAAGCATGTGCCCATCCAAGCCACCTTCTGTTTCTGTATCTTAAAGCAAATTCTTTCATCATTCTATTGGTTTAAACCACACTGCTTTGTATTTTCAAGACAAAAGGACCCCTGGCAGTTCATCTTCTCAGGGAACACCTTCAGCACGTAAAGCAAGAAAAGAAACAAAACATCAATAAACCAATAAAGATGTCTTTAATAGATGATTGCTTGGATGTGATTTAGCACAGTATTCTTGTATTTACACCTTCATAGGGTAGCAGCAGCTGCTAAGGGATAGAACAAAGACACAGGACTATTTACAAGGTCTAGTAATGTCAGGACGAGGGGGAATGGGTTTAAGCTGGAGGAGGGGAGATTTAGACTGGATGTTAGGAGGAAGTTCTTTACAGTGAGGGTGGTGAGACACTGGCACAGGTTGCCCAGGGAGGTTGTGGATGCTTCCTCCCTGGAGGCGTTTAAAGCCAGGCTGGATGAGGCCTTGAGCAGCCTGCTCTAGTGGGAGGTGTCCCTGCCTATGACAGGGGGTTGGAGCTGGATGATCCTTGAGGTCCCTTCCAACCTAAACCATTCTATGATTCTATGACCTTCTTGACCCAGAAGTTGGCTTTTTCCCCTTCAGAGGTTATATGAGAAAGGGGAATATTTTTTAGCTGGCATCCACAAGTTGTCAGCCTCTCATATCCTGAAAATAATTAGTAAAGGGCAATTTACTCTTGTGAGGCTCCTGTAAAAATGATTCTAGACTACAGAGATTCTAGTGTCATCTGCTGACAACAATCTGCTAAGTGTGTTTGTGTTTTGGGGGCAAGTGGAAAAAGAGCATTCTCTGTGAATGACAAGTGCCAATCTCATAATGTCATATTACCATTGTAGATGAATAAAGAAAAAGGCTCATTATATCTGACTAGAAAGAAACTTAACAAAGAAGTACACTGTTGTCAGTGAGAGGAAGGATAGAGTTGTGGTTAGCACACAGGAGATCTTGGTTCAAATTTCTGCCCCCATGAGGCTTTCTTTATGACCTTGGGAAACTCATGTACTGCCACGCTTCAAATAAGCACCCAATAGTGCTTATTGACTCTGACTGGGAGATAGATTTCCTGGACAGGTAAGTTCTCATTTAGGCACTCACATAGATGCCCAACTGGCCAGGTCTTGAATATGGGCAGAAAGACCTTTAGAAAATCATAGAATCATAGAATGTTTTAGGTTGGAAGGGACCTCAAGGATCATCCAGCTCCAACCCCCTGCCATAAGCAGGCACACCTCCCACTGGAGCAGGCTGCTCAAGGCCTCATCCAGCCTGGCCTAAATGCCTCCAGGGAGGAAGCATCCACAACCTCCCTGGGCAACCTGTTCCTACAATTTTTATCTACAATAAAAGCAGGAATTTCAGAACTTGGAGACTTTTTTTATTATTAATTATCCCCCTCCCCCCCTTATTCTTCCTTTTTCCTTCTTTTTCTCCTGTGAAGGTCTGCATATGATGTTGGTTATTGATCATTTCAGAATGTGATCCTTAACCTCTCTGAGGATTGTGACTCAGATATCTTAAGGAGTGGTTTCTCACCTGAAAATGAGGATAACAATGTGTACTCTGTTTAGACAGATTTGGGGGTAACAATGTACAATATATAGTTATTTTACCCTAATCTTTTAGAGATTGGAAGAGAATTGGGAGCAATGGGGACTTTAGGCACTGATATGATGAAAGGGAACATAAAAATGAAGGTAAAAGCAGTGATTGCGAATTATTACTGAGTTCAGCTTAGTAGTATTAAGAATGGTTTTGTGTGTTAGAAGAGACAATTTGGGTTAGAATCAAGATTTCTTCAGAACTTTTGAATGTTGACTATCCAAACTTGTGGGTTAAACACACCTCTGTCCAGAGTTAGATTAGAGCCTGTGCTGAAATATGTTTTCGGTTATATTCTGTTAGCGAAGTAATGCTGAAATTTATCTTGTCACAGTGCTTCAAAGCACAGGCTTTTCCTCTCTCTAGGTCCTTGAGCAAATGCAGGATGTGTTGAGGCAAAACTGTTTCCAATTAAGTTGATGCATTCTGCTCTTTAATGTTGCAGGATTTAAAGTTGAAGTTAAAGAAAAGTCATATAGCCAGAGCTCAGGAGGATGATTCAGATAAAATTGCTTGGAAAGAAATAAATTGCCTGAATTTCTGTGGCTGCACCATGTCGTGTCCTCAGATAGCATGGAGTGCCACATAGCCACAACTTCACTAAAACTGGGATGACTAACATTGAGTGGGAATTCACCTCTTTGCCAGGTCAGGTCACTGAATAGGTATGACTGGCATATGGGTTTAAAGGGAGTAAAAGCGACTCCAGTAAATTTCTCTGCTGCTTGTAGCAGCTGTTTTTGCTGCAATAAGTGTGTCTTGTTCAGAACAAGTTTTTGGAGTTGCAAGGGGGTTTCCCTGCTTAACTGAAGCATTCCTGCTCACCTATCATTTTGTGAAGTGCTATCCTGAAGACTTCAGTCATGCTAAAGATGAAAAAGGGATGAGGCTTGTAATGGGTTTTTCAGGTAAATTTGTGTGTACACACAGCACATTAATTCTTAAGGTTCAGTTCTCCAGCTCAAAACAAATTCTTGCATGTTCACATTTGACACTCTTATTTGCCAGTTTTATTTCTTGGAGCTATTGCTGCTGGGATCCCTGAACAAACAGCCTTAGCAGTCTTTTGTATGTTTTTTCTTGTATGTGCCACCTCCATCCCTGCTTCTTCTATGCAAATATTTCCCTGCTGAACTCTAGCCAGCAAGATTGTGCCAGAACTTAATTTGGCTCAATGAAGTTGACCACTTCGCAGTGCCTGGGCTGCTCATTTTTTGTTGCCCCTTAAGGACAAATGTAAGACTACTCAGAGCTCATACTCAAACTTTCCCTTGGCAAAAGTAAACTATATGTAGAAATTATGATGAAAAGAAATCTTTGCATTTTCATGATACTAAACAAAAAAAGTTATGTGTCACATGAGCAAATGGCCAGCTTCTCACTTTGGCCATACCCTGTGCAACTGGAGGGCAGTGCTGAATGAGTTTTGGATTTTGTAAACTTTGGAAAAGAACATATCTTTTTAATTTTTAAGAGCGAAGTTTATTGTGGACATTGTTACTTAAAGGCTTAATCCTCCTAATGTAGTCCACTTAATTGAAAGAACTTTGTATATGTGTTCATGGAATCATGGAATCAACCAGGTTGGAAGAGACCTCCAAGATCATCCAGTCCAACCTAGCACCCAGCCCTATCCAATCAACTAGACCATGGCACTAAGTGCCTCATCCAGTCCTTTCTTGAACACCTTGAGGTACGGCAACTCCCCCACCTCCCTGGGCAGCCCATTCCAATGCCAATCACTCTCTCTGTGAAGAGCTTCCTCCTAACATCCAGATGGTTGCCTGGCAGATGAGACCAACCCCACCTGGCTACAACCTCTCTTCAGGTAGTTATAGACAGCAATGAGGTCTGCCCTGAGCCTCCTCTTCTCCAGGCTGCACACCCCCAGCTCCCTCAGCCTCTCCTCACAGGGCTGTGTTCCAGGCCTCTCACCAGCATCATCACCCTTCTTGTAATGCATTAACCATCTGTAGGGAGCTAAAAGGACAAAAATCTTCATGAATTACTGAGTAGCTTTGCTGAAGGTCAGAAATGTTGCTTCAACTTCTCTTCATGAAAGCAGTCTTACCTCTGGGAGCCTGGACAGCCTTTTCACCATTAATGCAATCTGTCACACAGTGTGTGTGGTGTCTGCAGTGACACAGGTTGGAAGAAGAAAAATGCTGAGTAGAGAGGCAGAGTAGAGGGGGAGGAGAAGTCTCGCTGAATGGCTGCACAGCCTTCCGGTGTCTCAGCCAAGCCTCCCAGTTTGGTATTGTCAGCAAACTTGCTGAGCAGACTCTGTCCCCTCATCATTGGCATTGATAAAGATGTTGAACAGGACCGGACCCAGCACTGATGCCTAGGGGACTCCACTAGTTACAAGTCTCCAGCTGGACTTCACACCATTGATCATCACCCCGTTTCCTAACCTGTCTCATTGTCTGCTCTTCTATCCCATGCTTCCTGAGCTTATTCACAAAGATGTTATGGGACACTGTCAGAAGCCTTGTGAAGGTCAAGGTGGACTACATCCACTGGTGTCCCTGCATCTACCCATTCAGTTACAGCATTATGGAAGGCTTTCAGGTTAGTCAAGCGTGATTTCCCCTTGGTAAATCCACGCCAACTACTCCTGACAATGTTATTCTCTTCCAAGTTCTGAGAGATGACCTCCAGCATAAGTCAGGTCATAGTTTTTCCAGGGATGGAGTATAGGCTGACTGGTCTATAGTTTCCTGGAACCTCCTTCTTGCCCTGTTTGAAGATTGGAATGGCATTGGCTTTCCTCCAGTCCTCAGGCACCTCTCCTGTTTGCCATGATTTAGCAAAAATGATGGAGAGTGTTAGAGTGACCACATCAGGCAATTCTCTCAACACCTTTGAGTGCATCTCATCAGGGCTCGTGGACTTGTGTATATTCAATTTGTGTAACTGACCTTTAACCCAGTCTTCATTGATTAGTGGAGAGTCTTCCCTCCTCCAGGCTTTCTCTCCTCCATCTAAATCTTGAATCTTTTTAAGTTGCAAGCTGTTTCAGATGAAGTTCCTAGACTCAGAAGATGGTGGTACTTTGATGTATGCACCGTGGGATATTTGTTCTATTTCAGAACGATGTTTGCTTATCTTATTCATGACAAGTATGCTGTTTCCCTTGTCTGTGTTTGCAATCTTAGCAGTATGTCCTTTTTATAGTAAGAGAGTATGCTCTTCTCTTAGTATAAATAAGAAAACTCAAGAAAAATAACCTCAGGATGATATGGGTCCCCTTAGAGATGGGGATAATATTAAGAATGCCCTCTTGATAAGCAATAAAAACCTGTTCTTTATTTTGCTTTGGAAAACTGTGGACTATTAGACCTTGTTGTGAAAATCTGGCCTGTGACTGCTTTCTTCCTAGCAGGGTGCACATTTTACGTTCTGTGTAGAGCTGTATCTTAGTCACCACTTTGAATTAATTATTGACAGGCTGAGTTAGTCCTGTCCTCTTTCTGAGCCATATTTCAGTGAGATGTGAAGCTGAGCCTATATGACTGAGCAGATTTTTCAAAAAAAAAAAAAGATGGAAAAAAAAGGTTAAACATCCTTAATGGTAGAGCAGTGAAATCTTTTGTCATAAAGGTGCCTGACTTGAAAAGAATGAAGAAATCTTCCAAACCAATGAGCAAGACATTTTTATTTAGAGTCAAAAAGATAGTCATGAGTTTAATTGACATGCCTTAGTATTTACTCTGAGAATCTGTTTTGAAATGATTGTGTTGCTCCCGTCAATGTCCTAGTTTTCTCCTGACAAGGGATTAAATGACTTTCCCAACAAACTAGATGCATTGCCTGATAAATGCTTCATGGAAGAATGCAATGTATTTATATCATACATTTCTTTCTTTCTTTCTTTCTTTCTTTCTTTCTTTCTTTCTTTCTTTCTTTCTTTCTTTCTTTCTTTCTTTCTTTCTTTCTTTCTCTCTTTCTCTCTTTCTCTCTTTCTTTCTTTCTTTCTTTCTTTCTTTCTTTCTTTCTTTCTTTCTTTCTTTCTTTCTTCTTTCTTTCTTCCTTTCTCCCTTTCTCCCTTTCTCCCTTTCTCCCTTCCTTCCTTTCTCCCTTCCTTCCTTTCTCCCTTCCTTCCTTTCTCCCTTCCTTCCTTTCTCCGTTCCTTCCCTTCTCCCTTTCTTTCTTTCTTTCTTTCTCCCTTTCTTTCTTTCTCCCTTTCTTTCTTTCT
>WAAF01011611.1:37458-113959 GCA_013400475.1 Tricholaema leucomelas
ACCAAGGTTGGAAGAGACCTCATAGATCACCAAGTCCAAGCTGTTACCACAGAGCTCAAGGCTAGACCATGGCACCAAGTGCCACGTCCAATCCTGCCTTGAACAGCTCCAGGGACAGCGACTCCACCACCTCCCTGGGCAGCCCATTCCAGTGTCCAATGACTCTCTCAGTGAAGAACTTTCTCCTCACCTCAAGCCTAAATTTCCCCTGGCACAGCCTGAGGCTGTGTCCCCTTGTTCTGGTGCTGGCCGCCTGAGAGAAGAGAGCAACCTCCTCCTGGCTACAACCACCCCTCAGGTAGTTGTAGACAGCAATAAGGTCTCCCCTGAGCCTCCTCTTCTCCAGGCTAAACAACCCCAGCTCCCTCAGCCTCTCCTCGTAGGGCTGTGCTCGAGGCCTCTCGCCAGCCTCATTGCCCTTCTCTGGACACATTCCATTGTACCATAGCAAGCAGATCTCTTAATAGTCAGAACTGCTGTGCTGTATTGACATATGGTTTGAGCGAGACAGTTTAAATATTATCAGTAGGTTTCCAAGCTTTGAGTAAATAGGGCATATCAGTAAGTGGTATGGATGAGATTGTGAAGATGTAGATTTTACAATGGCTTAACTTAGATTATTTCCAGAAATAATTGATACATGTTTATAATAGAACAAAAGACAGCTAGGGCATTACAGAGACATTTCCCAGTCTGCTTTTGGACAGAAGAATTGCACTTTGAACCATCCCTTATTGCCTGGAAGCATATACATGCCTACTAATCACTGCTCATGGTACTAATTTGATTTCAAGTTTATCTTGGTAGAAAAGGTGTCTGTTGTGACAAAAGCACCCTTGGAAAAGGCATTTATGGCCAACACATTGATAATGTAAGTGTGAAGTTTTCCTGATGACTTCATCTTTAGTCAGCAAACACCAAAATCCATGTGTAACCTCCGTGAGTTATTTCAGTTCCTCAGGTTACACATGCACCAGAGAAACTCAAATGGGTCAGAAATTAAACTACTTTTCTTCCTCTCTTTTGTCCTTCCTTTCTTCCTTTCCCCTTCCCACCCTTTGTCTGGCTTTGCAAAGAAAGTATATTGATTTTTGGCCCTAAATTGTCGCTGAGACAGTGATGAAGAGAGAATTTCAGTGTAGCATTCTTGTGCACCAGTGAGATTTCAATATACTTTTTCTAACAAATAGCACTGCTGCTGTCAGGTTTTGATCATTTATACTGAAGACATTTGAAGGTAACACCTCAACATTTTAAGGTGCTCAAATAGATGGATTAATTAAACTATATATAGATGATTAGTATCAAAAAATGCTCACCTTCTGACTCGAATTTGGAGCTGCATCTAAAGCACTAAAAATAGATCCATCAATGCCTAGGACTTTCAAGTTGAATCTTTACATGAATTCATGGATGAGTTTACTTGAAAAATATTGACTGTCAGTGGAAAAGAGAAGCTGGGCAAAATTAACAGCAAATCCTCTCAGCAAAGTAGATCTGTTGACTGTCAGCTGCCCTAGATTTTAGAGTGCAAAACCGCTCAGATGGTTGCTGAGCATCAGTTGCTTAGAGAGTTGGAGAGATTTGCCTCTGGTTCTGAGAATAATTGGATTCAATTTGGGGAACTTTCAAACTTTTAATGTTTTAAATATTTGAGGTAAGGAAAAGTGGTTTGTTTTCATTACTGTATTTGAAGAGCTGGAGGGTATTTTCTTTCTGGTTTTGATGCCTATTTCTCCTCAGAGGATCTTAGCATATATGCTGCCTTAGAAAGACATTTTTTCTTTCTCCCTTACTGAAGCACCTTCCTCCTTCATCCCAGAACACTTTCTAAGTCAGTCAGTAAAAGCTGGTACAGTGAGAGCAGTGGCTTCAAATGGAGAAACAGGCATCACTTCCAAACATCCCAAAAGTTCAAAATGCCTTACTTAGATCGTAGGTAAGGTTTCAGTAAGGCTTGAGAATATCAGTAGACCAGGATTGTTCAAAAAGCAAAAAGTCACAAATTCCCATTACTCCATCTTGAGGATCTCTTTATGTTTCTTGCATCTTTGTAGAAGAGCTTATGTTTACAGCATGAAGTCTATTGTATCTCAGAGTACTAACCAAGGGGATTCTTCTTCATTTTTGTCCCTTTAAACTGAGTTTATGGGATATCTCCCTTTTTTTTCTCAGTCCCAAACTGGTAGAGAAAATAATTCACATCCTCTTTGATTGCTCTTTCCAGTACTTTATGAGTAATTGTTAGTCTTAATGATCCTTCAGTCCTGTATTTGAATGGACCACTACCCATTCCACATATACTCTGGAATATGTATATCAGAGCAGACATATGAACTAGGCAGAATTGTGTCAGCAGTCTTGTCCAAAACCACCAGGACCAGTTAGTCACCCAGACATTACATAATAAAAGTTTGTGAGTTGAAAAAAAATGTTCTCAGTAATTGTTAAGGGTACCAATGGAAATTAGATTACCTGAAATTCACAGCTGAAACATTCCCCCTAGAAGTAACAGAAGTTGCTGCAATTAATAATTGAACTGAAAAGGTTTATGTACACACCTGTGTGCATGTATCTGTATGCATCTTTGTCTCTGCATTTCCTAGAAACTGGTTTAGGAGTTTAGACTGAAAGAAATCTGGCAGCTAGAGAGAGCTACCCTGGGTTTAGTCAAGCACTGTGTGGCCACAAAATGCTAACCAGCAATGCTAAGAAAGCATCAACTCTTCTGTGACCACTAAAGAATTTAGTGTAGGTGTCTGATGTGGAGTTAGAAAAACTGCATCCATTTAGGTATCAGGAAAGCTATAAAATCCAAAGCACAATATGCTGCGAGGGAGAAAGGATGAAAATGCTCTTGTGGATGTAACATTCTCAGAGAGGTGAGGTTTCCAGAAAGAAATATAAAAGAGAGAAGTTAAAATGCTTGTGGTCCTGAAAAGACTCTAAATTAATGTTCAGGAGAGTGCATTTTTCTATTTATCCCTATTTATTCTGTATGAACAGCAAAGGGAATTTTGGAAACTGGATCCTAGGTATGTGGAGATTTGATCAGTTATTTTGATATGGCTCATGCTGCATGGCTAGAATGTGACTGAGGTAGATACCCAGCTTCTGTCAGAACAAGGATGTTTAATTACATGAATATGATTAAAAGCTACTGCTTTGTAATGAGTTGATAGAATGGTTTGGGTTGGAAGGGACCTCCAAAAATCACTAGTCCAACCCCTTCTGCGGTAAGCAGGGGCATCCTCAACTAAATCAGGTTGTCCAGAGCCCTGTCCAGCCTGTCTTTGAATATCCCCAAGGATGGGACCTCAACCACCTCCCTGGGCAACCTGTTCCAGTGTTCCTCATAGTAAAGAATTTCCTCCTAACATTCAACCTAAATCTACTTTTCTCTATTTCAAACTATTGCCCCTCATCCTGTCACTGCAGGCCTTTGTAAACACTCCTTTTACAGCCTTCTTGTAGGCCTCCTTCTGTATTGGAAGGCTGCTAATACATCTTCCCAGAGCCTCCTCTTTTCCAGGCTGAACAACCCCAGATCCCTCAGCTTGTCCTCATGGGAGAGCTGTTCCAGCCCCCTGATAATTTTCATGGCCCTGCTCTGGACCTGCTCCATGAGGTCCTTGTCATTGTGTTGAGAGCACCAGAGCTGGGTACAGTGCTCCCAGGTGAGTTTCTAGAGGGCAGAGTAAACTGGCAGAATACCTTTCTCAATCTGCTGGCCACACTTCTTTTGATTCAACCCAGGATATGTACAGAGGAGGGCAATCATGCAGGAAAACAATAAAATCTATTGCTGAAATTAGCCTTCAAACAGAGGCCCCTTAAATGTCAGGGGGAGTTTTAGAGATGAGTGTTGCCAATAGTAATATAGTATGTTCAACTGTCTCCAGCTTACAAGGACAATATCTGGTGCTTGTGAGACCTGTGGAAAATGACTCTGTTACCTAGAGGATAGAATCATAGATTCATTTTGATTGGAAAAGACCTTCAAGATTGAGCCCGACCATTATCTACCTACCAAGACTGGTGCTAAACCATGTTCCTCTTAAACACCTCCAGGGACGGGGATTCAGCCATGTCCCTGGAAAGGCTGGTCCAATGTTTAATAACCATTTGAGTGGGGAAGTTTCTTCTAATGTCCAATCCATATCTCTCCTGGCACAGTGTCAGGCCATTTTCTCTCATCCTGCCACTTCTTACTAGGGAGAAAAGACTAAGTCCCACCTCACTACGACCTCCTTTCAGGGAGTTGTAGAGAGCAAGGAGGTGTCCCTTCAGCCTCCTTTTATCCAGACTAAAGAACCCTAGTTCCTTCAGCCTCTCCTCCTGTTCTCTCGACCCTTCACCAGCTTCATGTCCTTCTCTGGACCCGCTTCAGGACCTCTATGTCTGTCTTTCTGTCATGCAGGGTCAGGAGTTGCTGACAAGGTGCCAGAGCTTGTATTTGTAGCACAGCAATTTGGAACATGTCAAACCACCACTCTTTTTTGAAGTGAGAAGTATCATCAACTATGGTGAACCAAATTTCCTCCTATAGATTGCAAGAGTAGCAGTTGCAAATCCTGTCCTTGTGGAGCCTGAATGTGCCAAATGCTTGCCAGAGGCTGTATGACAGTTTCTTTTTTGACTTAGAAGTCCTTTGCAGAACTCCAACCTGGATTACTTGAAATATTAGAGCTGTCACTAGTAGGATATTTTTTAAAAGCAGGTGCAGATTCCATGCTTTTGCAACCCAGCAGAAACAAAACAATGGAAATGAGGCAGACCAGTAAATCTAGGATACTGACTCCTAAGGAGACAAGATTGGCTTCCATTATGAATAACTTTACTTCTCTTAATTTATTTCCTGTCTCCATCCCCCAGCATTTCTCTTATTCTATTGGGCACCTTCATATTGATTTAGATCAGTGAGAAGCTTCCCAAGATAGTTATTCTTCAGCCAGTTTTATGTGCAGAATATTTGGGAGGGTGTAGACTCTAAAGGGAAGCAAACAGCAATGCTCATTTCAGTATTTCTTCATTTGTATGTCAAACTTTGCTTTGCATGAGTCTCTTTATAGGCAGTTTTTGCAAACAATAACATACTATTTAAAAATGTATTTTAAATGACTATGACTTATCTATAAATATTGTACTAATGAGTTCTGGATATAAGATGAAGAACAACTTGCCTTGAGCAACCTGCTCTAGTGGGAGGTGTCCCTGCCTATGGTGGGGGTTTGGAGCTGGATGATCCTTGAGGTCCCTTCCAACCTAAACCATTCTATGATTCTATGACCCTAAATGATGGAAGTTCTATGGAGTTCTGACTTACTAAATGGAACAGTAGCTCACAGTGTGTTCACAAGCTTTAGAAAAACTGATTCTGTATAGAGCTAGAAGGATTACTGATAGACTTTCAGACAGTATTATGGGTTATCATATCACAGAATCACAGAAACATTTGGGTTGGAAAAGACCTTCAGGATCACCAAGTCCAATTGATAACCCTACTCTACAAGGTTCACCCCTAAACCCCAAGCACCACAGCCAAACACTTTTAAACAAATCCAGGGTTGGTGACTCAACCACCTCCCTGTGCAGCCTATTCCAATGCCTGGCCACTCTTTCTGTGGATTTTTTTTCCCCTAATGTCCAGTCTAAACCTACCCAGTCGCAGCTTGAGGCTGTTCCTTCTTGTTCTACCACTAATTACCTGTGAGAAGAGATTAATTTTGAAAACAGGGTGCTGAATGTCAGAAAATCAGTTCTTGTCTTTTTGTGTCTCTAAATAACTTGATTTCCTGGTAACTCTCAGGCTTATTCTTATAATCACTTCACTGTGTTCAGAGCTGATGGGTAGGGGTCTAGAATATTTCCCCATCCCCACAGGCATTTTCGCAGTGCAGCTGTTGATCATGTGAACATATTCCTATTTCCTTCACAGCTGACACCCTGCAAATGTCTGGCATGACTGGAGATGGTAAATGTGTTCAGAGGAAAAGGAGCTTTCTTACAGTCCCTCACACAGGGACAGTGTGTCAAGTTTCTTAGAGGCAGGAGAATCTGAAATGAAAATAAGGGTTTCTTCAATTGCATTAAGACAATACAGGCCATCAGTGAATGAGAAGAGAATGTGTCATGGATCTAGGAATCCAGACATTATAAAGCCAAGTGATTTGAATTCGTACTCCCTTAGAATACGAACCTTAGAAGGGTTTCAGAGCAAAAAAAAGCTGAACATTTTACAGATTTTACATTTTTAGCTCATCTCACCTCCATTTTTTCTAAGAGATTTTCCTTAGCTGCCTCTTTAAAACTCTCTTTTGCTGTGAAGTTTATTAAAATGTTGACAGCTGTCAGACTGGGGATGTGCTGAGAATGCTGCCTATCACACTGACCAAGTGTGTCACTACTTCTTTGTTCTTCCATCTGTCTGTCTTTTCCCATTTGTCGGGTTTTGTTCTACTCATGCTAGAAGTGCCTTGGAGAGAAGCAATGTTTCTGCAAGGTGTGGTGTACAGGATCCACATTCGCTCCTGATGCATGCCACCCACTTATGTTTTGTTCCATTTACTCGGTTCCCCTTTCTTGCCGAAAACCTCCTACTAGGTGAAAAAAAGATCAACTCACTGCTATACAAGATGCAGGGAATCTCATATGAATGCAATTATAATTCTGACAAAAGTCTAAAGTGTTTAAAGAAGAATCTCCAAGGCATTAACTTCTGTCAGTGCTTGTTTCTTCGCTAAAGCAGAGCTCGAGCCTGTATGCCAGGACTGAATAATCCAGTCAACTAATTAACTGTAGCTTCTGTCATGTTTCAAACCCTTTCTTTGGAGAGTACATGAATGTTTTCCCTCTGTAACCTAGTGAACCTAATGTAAGACAGTGAACTGTCATTTGAGCTAATCTAACCGTATTCTTTTCTCTATTTAAGGAAATACCAGGGCTACAAGGACGCGTTTATTGCATATCAAATTATTCAGGTCTTTTGTGTTCAGTGAAGCTCATTTAAACAGAAATCTGATAAAGGAATAAGTATGTAATGATGACTAAAATAATGTATACTGAGTATAGATGACATATCTAATTCTAATGTTAATGGACTTAGTACTGGAAGATAGACATTTATGCTTCTGTATTCTACATTGCATAAATCACCTGACTGGGTGTGTTAGGCTCCCATGCCAGCAAAGTGCACAGCTGTGCTTAAGCTTAACCCTTAGAATACACATTTTTTCCCCCCAGTCTTCTTTTCTTCTGGTAGTGCATGCTCCATAAATACTTCTGAACCGCTGATTTTTCTCTTTATTTATTTTTTGTTTTTCAACAGGGATGCTACACTTTTGAGTTTTTACTTGCCCACCACCTTGCTGAAGTCCACCCTTCTTGGTACTTCTCACACCAGCCACCTCCAGGTGCTCCAGGCAGTGAGCCAGCTGACTGCTTTGTAATCACACCGCCTCCCTCCTTGAATTGTGAAGGTCTTTTGTATTGTGGTGTCATGGGTGGAGTTGAATCTACAGATTTGTCTTCAGTAGCATGCTGCTCTCATGACAGCTTCAAAATGAAAGTGCTGGCGGGAGCAAAGTATCATGGAGCTTGAACTTCAGCTTCCTATTCTGGTTTCTGCTTCTGGTCCACCAAATGATGAAACAGAGAAATTCTACAAAGTCGCTGTGAGACAGAGAAGAACATACAAAGTAGTTCTGTGGAATATTTGTAGTGACTGAATTTGTTTTGATGTGGTTATTGTTTTTTTTTAAATAACAGCCTGTTATGAGTAAAAAAAAAAAAAAAGAAAAACAAACCCAAAACTTTACTCTCAACAATGACTTATTAGGACTGATCTAAGCTAGAGGAGGGTATATGTAGATTAGATGTTAGGAAGAAGTTCTTCACTGTAAGAGTGGTGACACACTGGAACAGGTTGTCCAGGTGGAATCCCCATCCCTGGATGTTTTTAAGGCCAGACTGGATGTGGCTCTGGGCAACCTGATCTAGTGGCAACTGGATGATCTTTGGGCATCCCTGCTAATCTTGACTGTCTTGGCTTGATCTGGAAACAGCTCTGGACAGAATGAATCTACCCCGAAGGACTAAATGAAAAAAAAATCTCACACAGAATAGAAGTTAAATGAAAAATACTATTTATAAAACTAGCCAAAAGTAGAAAAGGGGTAAAGCCTCAAAGGATATACATAACACAGAACAAATCCCAGCCTAGCTCTCCAACTGGACCCCAAAACCCAGGCTGCAGCCAGACCTCAGCCACCAGGACAAAACCTTCCCCTCACCACACTCAGCTCTAGTAGGCCAAACTGTTCCCCACCTAGGGCAGGCCTACCAAGCCTCAGTGCCCTCCCCACTAGACCCAGTGGGCACTGAGTACATTAAACTGCACGTGTCTGTCATCATCCACCCCCACGCAGTCCCCCCCAGGTCCAGGGGTGTAGCAAGAAATTAGCTTGCTAGCCAAGGTCAGAGAAGGTCACTCTCCCCCACAAACCAAGAGATAACAGCCACCACATGTGCTCAGAGGAGAGAGGAGGGAGAAAGAGAGAGAACTGGCTGTGGACTCTCCTTACATTGGGAGATGCAGGATTATGGGATGGGATAAGACAATTACCATTTCCTGTGTCCACCTTCTGGGGACCATCTACCACCTGGTTACTCTGTGTCTTCTGGAGGAATTTATCTGTATGGTAGGACACTTAGTCCTCAACCTATAACACTGATAATTCTGTGATCTGTTTGTTGCTTGGCACTGTTAAGCCCTGCTATAGGAAGAGTTACTCCCAGATGGTTTGTTGCTTGAGTGAAATGAATACATAACTTATATATTTTTAAAAGAGAATAAGTATATAGAGCTCCTTTTTTAAGGTGTGAGCCCCGGTTGTACTCATAAACTCTTATTTGTGGATCTAATTCCATCTTTCTTAAGGCATTGAGGGGAAAACTGCATGTGTGCAACTGAGAGTTTTGGGGCTTGCACATGCTGGCAAAACTAAAACTGTGTAACATGGTGCATTAGTGAAATAGAGTGAAAATAAACATTAGCTGAAAGCAACTCTCACTCATAGTCTAGCACACCACAGTGGATGAAGCAGAAAGGGCAGTGTTGGCCACAATGACAACCAGCAAGACGTTAGGGCTTTATACTACATTCTGTCTCTGAGCAGTCATTTGATAACATTGTGATATAGGAACATAGTAATTCCACTCTGTATGTTACCACAGCATGATCTGCTAAGGTTTGAAAGTAGATCTTTTGTGATTATTTATCTCCACTTCTTACTTTCTGCTGTATTTCATGTCAATGAGGAGAGAAGATTTTTTCATCAGGGAAATGTATTGTTCAGGACTTATGTTCACAGTAACAGGACTTCTAGGCTCATATCCACACAAAATGAACTGCATTTTGCATCACTGTCTTCACCTTCACATTTGAGGTTGTTACTTTCACCTTCCTCTGTTACTAGCCCTAAGGCATATTATCTCATATCCACACATATTCTGCCGTTTCTCATTCTGTGAATGAAAACCACGTTCAGAAGATGGGAAATGAAGGGCTGGGATTAAATTCTGTAGATATGCATGGAGGAGACATTCTTCATGCAGATTTCCCCATTCCTACATACAGGTGGTGGTTATCGAAAGCAGCTGCCTTGATTCTTTCCATCTTTCTTTTGTGGAAGCCATATGAGGCTTTGTGCAACTCTGTGCATTATCTCTTCTATGCAATACCACATCCAGCTGCAGTTTTATGGGAAGGATAGCATGTTCTGTCTGTCACAGCAGGCTTAGCATGGCTTTGTCATCGGGGTGCCATGGAGCAGATTGGATGGATGAACTTGGGTGCTCCAAAATCACCAGCATTGTAAAAGACCTTTCTGTCTAGGGGTAGCGTGGTAAGAATTTGCTGATCTGACTGATTCTGTAATTTGAATGAATCTTGGTGCATTGTGCTTTTCTTTGCAAGTCCTCTCTTTGGAAAAGGCTATCCAGCTCATTTAATGAAATGAGTGCATCTCAGTATTTTCACACATCTCTGTAAGAGGTGTGTTTATCTTTTGAACTGCTGGTTAGGAAACCTCATTGATACCAATGAGTGATGATACAGGCAGACTTAGACTCAATTTTCACAATCTGAACCTTGAATATGTTGATTGAAACTTCTTTCAATAAAAAAGATTTCTGCAATGACCTACTATCAAGAATTCATTTTTTTTTCAAGGCTTGATTGTGCTATCACTTAAACCTTCTTGTTTTCTTTTGATTGAGAGGATTGATACCTTTGCACTACAGTTCCTGCCAATTTTGTAGACTGCTCTTCTTTGTCAAAATAATATAATTGCCACTAACTCAAAGGATTTGCAGCAGGTGAGGATAATCCTATGTTAGCAGCTAGTCTGATTATCAACATAGAGGACAATCTCAATGCTGAATCTCACATAGGTAATGCATCCAGTCCTAGTGAAGCACATGCATCAGATTGGGTTTTGGTTGGAGCTTTTTTGGGTTTTTTTGTGGCTTTGCTGTTAACCCTCAGTGGAGCCAGAGACTCATTGTGTTATCTGTGTAGTGCATTAAGAGACATAATATTAATTATTCTGAAGGGAGAATTCTGCTCCTCACTTAACTCAGATTTGCACTGGCAAAATATATATGGCTTTACTCTCACAAATCATCTACTCTGTATTAAGTTAACTTTTATGTAGCTGATGGTGGCCTGGTCTCTGCTGAAACCTGTGACCCGGTTAGCTAGTTGGCTACTTTCCTCATTTCTGTTTTCAAGTAAGCCAGGTCAGGGTTACCACCAATAATATTATCTTCTGTATTTTTAAACATATTAATGTATCACATGTTTATGTTGGTATTTTTGGAGGCTGAAGTATAGAGTCAACTATTTACACTATATTACATTAGCCATTCCACAGAAGGCCACACGAGTGTCCACACAAGGAAGGAGTGTAGGTCTGAGATTTTGGTTCCTGTAGCATTCTTCCTTAACCCAAACAAAATATTGCCATGTTTGGATTATGTTCAGTTGCAGCCGAGAGATGATTGTTTGTCTTTCAGATTCCATTCGCATGACTATCTTTTCATAACTGATACATGACAATTTATACTACATGCTCTCACAACCCTGTTATGTGAAAAGTGATACTTAGGCAGCCAAATATCTGACACAAAAGCTATGTGACTATCACACACACACACACGTGCTTAAAAGTCCAAGAAATCATAGAATCATAGAATCATAGAATGGTTTAGGTTGGAAGGGACCTCAAGGATCATCCAGCTCCAACCCCCTGCCATAGCCAGGGACACCTCCCACCAGAGCAGCTCGCCCAAGGCCTCATCCAGCCTGACCTTAAACACCTCCAGGGAGGAAGCATCCACAACCTCCCTGGGCAACCCGTTCCAGTGCCTTACCACCCTCACTGTAAAGAACTTCCTCCTAACATCCAGTCTAAATCTCCCCTCTTCCAGCTTAAACCCATTCCCCCTCGTCCTAACATTACTAGACCGTGTAAATAGTCCCTCCCCAGCTTTCCTGTAGGCTCCCTTCAAATACTGGAAGGCCACTATAAGGTCTCCTCGAAGCCTTCTCCTCTCCAGGCTGAAGAGCCCCAACTCTCTCAGCCTGTCCTCATAGCAGAGGTGCTCCAGCCCTCTGATCATCTTCGTGGCTCTCCTTTGGACCCGCTCCAGCAGTTCCATGTCCTTCTTGTATTGGGGGCTCCAGAACTGCACACAGTACTCCAGGTGGGGTCTGACGAGAGCAGAGTAAAGGGGGAGAATCACCTCCCTTGCCCTGCTGGCCACACTTCTCTTGATGCAGCCCAGCACTCGGTTGGCTGTCTGGGCTGCATGTGCACACTGCCGGCTCATGTTGAGCTTCTCATCGACCCAGACCCCCAGGTCCTTCTCCTCAGGGCTGCTCTCCAGCCATTCATCACCCAGCCTGTATCTGTGCCTGGGATTGCACCAACCCAGGTGCAGGACCTTGCACATCTCCTAAGTTGCTCACATCTTTTGCTTTCACTGTGTTGATTTCATTTCACTAAGTACAACTGCAGATCTTTGGCCTGTGACATATGCCAAGCAAGGGTAAGAACCTGATATATGGAAGTCAGTTTTCCAGTGTAAATGGAGCAGGTGTGTAAATCTGAACAGCTTTAATATATAATATCTATTTTTAATCTGCCAGATCATGCATGTATATGTGCAGAGGGTGACTTGTACATGCAAGAATCTACTTAACACAGTGAAACAATTTGTGTGTGGAGAATAAAATACGTACATAGCATGCACTTTGGCATGTACATATTTTGCCAGAGCATGATGGAATGAATATTTAAGCATACAAAAAATACATAACTGCCTAAAGTCACTGCCTACAAAAAAACCCATAACTGCCTAAAGTCAAAAAAAGCAGCAGAGAGCAAAGGATTTATCTTTTATTGTTGTTGTTAACATATTTTGTTAGATTCTGAGTATCTTGTTCTTTGCACTGCGTCAAAGCCAATGCAGTGACAGGCAAGCACAAATATTCTTTTCTATATTACTTTGCAGTTGATGGGGAAATTTTAAGTAGCTGGATTTGGAAGTATTTAACTATTCCATTTCCATCTGAATTAACATAGAATACCATCTTCAATGCTCTTATTTATCTCAGGATTTTTTTTTCCCCTGAAAGACACACTTCTGGGAATATGTTAATTGTTCCATGTCAGAATATCACTTCTGAATGAAGTAAGTCTTTAAATGTTAGAGTTCAGTAGGACTGTTCTTAATCTTTGCTGTAATAATAAATCCTGAATGTCAGACCTTTTCAAAGACCCAAATTGGAAATGTGTTTTATCTCACTAGCATGAATGGAAGCTCCACACATGTGCATATGAAATAGGAAATTGTTACCCCAAATAATTGGAAAAGATTAATTTACTTCATGTGGCTCTGAAGGAGATGAGCATTCTGCTGTATTCCCAGGAAACTGAGAGTTCAGAATTCTTTACTTTTGGTGGTGCAGAATTGTTGGCAAATTTTACATGTTTGAGTAGTTTTAAGTGTGCTCATCCCTGAAGAAGTAATTCAAAACAAACCTCATATTTTCCCTGTCTGAAATTTGTTGGTATTGTCACAGCCTTTTTACATGAAAGTTTGAGTATTGAATGTATTTTTTCCTTATATATATAGATATGCAATAGAATTTCTTGCAAGTGTCAAAGTGGAGTAAGTTATACATGTGTCTATTCATATATATATATACATACAAAAAAAATTTAGAAGGTTGTCAACAGAATTAGCTTATGCAATGGTTGGTTTAGATGTGTGCTAGCAGGTACAGTTTGATGCAGAAAGGCTCAAACTGAGAGGCTTTCTCCAGTCTTTGTAGGGAAGCTAGTTAATCAAGCTCTTGCACTACTCATCTGCTCCCACAGTTTTACCTGAGTTGTATTTTCCTTGCTTAACTCCCTGCTGCTTCTGCAGTCTGTCTCAGCAGTCTAACTTTGACCTGTCTGACTGTGCCCATTTCCTTCCTCCTGCTTGGCAGTTCAGCAAAAGTACTGTGCAAGCAGTCCTTGCCAGCTGGACAGAAGCTGATATGAACCCTCTAGGAGAGATGAGATGTGGTGTATTATCCAGATTCACCTGCAGTCAGCAATTTGAAGGTGTTATCTCTTAAAAGCAGAGGGGATTGTGTGAATGTGCCATGAAAGAATTAATGGACTATCCACTCTAACACACTTAAAGGAGGAAGGCATGTTCTGCTGCAATCCAGTCCAACACATATGCTAACACAGCAGCATTTGGGTCAGCTGGACTTCCCATGAGGTAATTCTACAGAGTCTCTGTGGTCTGCTGTAAGTGTCTCTGAGCTATTCTCCCCATCAGCAAAGTAGTACTCTAGAAACAAAACCTCCAGGAGCTGTATTTTGACATATAGTTTAAAGGAGAAAGAGTTCCAGAAATCTATTAGGAAACTGCTAGGGTTGTATGAGTTTCCAGTGGTTCAGGAACAGGTGCTACACTGGTTGGTACTAAGGTACAAACATTCAGCTTCTGCAGATGCAGAACAGAAGTCTGCATTACGCTCTTCATCATAGCTGCATAGCAGTCTGCTTGAATGTAGTGAGTAGGTTACTTATCAGCTGGTATGGAGAAACAAAGAGTCAGCCTTAGCTGCAGACTTAAGAAACCATGAAATAGATGAGTTGTATAAGGTATGCTGTTTTGGGATCAGCATAAAAAAGCCTGGTGAGTGTTACCCAGAAGTGGCTATAGACTGGCTATAGGGCTGTAGAAGAAAGTCTTTCCACTTATGAAACACCTGTCAGCAGGTGATTTTAAACGTACTTTGGTGGGAAGAGATACTTGGGATAGGACCTAAAATGATATAGAATCATAGAATCATAGAATGGTTTAGGTTGGAAGGGACCTCAAGAATCATCCAGCTCCAACCCCCTGACATAGGCAGGGACACCTCTCACTAGAGCAGGCTACTCAAGGCCTCATCCAGCCTGGCTTTAAACACCTCCAGGGAGGAAGCATCCACAACCTCCCTGGGCAACCTGTGCCAGTGTCTTACCACCCTCACTGTAAAGAACTTCCTCCTAACATCCAGTCTAAATCTCCCCTCTGCCAGCTTAAACCCATTCCCCCTCATCCTAACATTACTAGACCGTGTAAAGAGTCCCTCCCCAGCCTTCCTGTAGGCTCCCTTCAGATACTGATATCACATAGAAGATGTTTTACCTCTACAGATCTCCTCTTAGACAACGGATCTGTGTATTGCAAAGTGCTGCCTAAAGCTGAAGGCTAAAGAATGAAAAAAAAAAAAAAAAAAGAACTCTCACTCACTTGAACACAGAAGGTTTCATAGAGTCATAGAATCAACCAGATTGGAAGAGACCTCCAAGATCATCCAGTCCAATCTCCTATCAGCCAGCCCTGTCCAATCTACTAGACCATGGCACTAAGTGCCTCATCCAGGCTTTTCTTGAACACCTCCAGGGATGGTGACTCCACCACCTCCCTGGGCAGCCCATTCCAATGCCAATCACTCTCTCTGGGAAGAACTTCCTCCTAACATCCAGCCTAGACCTCCTCCAGCACAACTTGAGACTGTGTCCCCTTGTTCTGTTGCTGGTTGCCTGGCAGAAGAGACCAACCCCACTTGGCTACAACCTCCTCTCAGACAGCAGTGGGGTCTGCCTTGAGCCTCCTCTTCTTCAGGCTAAACAATCCCAGCTCCCTCAGCTTCTCCCCACAGGGTTTAGGCAGATATTTTGAGGAAATACAGGTAACTTTGTGCAAAAAACCCGAAGTGATGCAAAATCTCCATTCATTCACAGAAATGGTTTCCCAGAGGATAAGAAATGCCTCAGATCCTTAGAACTCAAAACAAGTAAGTGTTAGTCAGGTGCCAGGCCTGTGTTTTGCTGTGCCACGGGGAAGTCTGACTGTTTCTTTCCTGTGGAAAACTGGCTACTGCTTTGTGTTCAAAGCAGGGGCTACACCCGTTTCTTCATTCCTGTGGTGGCTCCTGATCTTCTCTGAGGGCCTCTTTAGGAGCTTGGACCTTCTACATTTCCCTGTTTGTCAGCAACATGTATGACTAAAACGTTATTTTCATGTTTTGGTGCAGTTGAGGCCCCTTGAAGCAGAGGGTTGCAAGTGTGAAAGAGGGATATGTTGTTCCCTAATGGCTTATTACCATACCATTTGCAATTCAGATCACTTCTAAATTGACTGAAATTTTTAAACACATAGCAGGCAGTTTAAACTAATGATTGTCTGGAGGTTCACATCTGACATGAACTAAGCTTCTGTTCAAAACAAATTGCAAATAATTCCTCCCTTAGAGTCAAAATGTCACTTTTTACACCATACGGCGTTGCCAGATTTTGTCAGTTACATTAAAAAAAAAGCACCCAAAAAAACCCAAACAACAAAAAACACCCAAACCAACCCCCAAAAAAAACCCCAAACCAACCCCCCCCCCCCAAAAAAAAAAACCCCAAAGCCACACCAAACCCTACCAAAAAAACTGATACCCACTGTATGGTATGAACTAGAAAGTGGAATGCTCTAGTGGGAGGTGTCCCTGCCTATGGCGGGGGGTTGGAGCTGGATGATCCTTGAGGTCTCTTCCAACCTGAACCATTCTATGATTCTATGATTCTATGCTGCTGCTGTTGTTCTTCCTCCTTATTTACAATAATGCATATGTGAGCTTGGCTCTCTGTACCCTGATTAAAAGTTCTCCCTCTGTCTCCCTTTATCTCCTCAAAACCCCTCAGCTTGTCCTGAGTGCCCTGGGGGCAAGGGTAGGCCGAAGTTGCTCAGCAACCACCAGCAGGCAGTAGGGCCGCTGCAGCCTGCCTTACCCGGCCAGCCTCTCCCCACAGTCCCTGGGGTTAGTTGCTAATCCCTTTCAAACCGGGGGTGTCATCCTGTTTCCTGTCACAAGTTTAGCCAGGCCCATATGGCCCTGGAAGGAAGGGTGCTGAGGGAGGCTGTGGCATGCTGGGCTGCAGCAAGAGCAGTGCGGCCAGAAGGGCAAGGGAGGTGATTCTCCCCCTTTACTCTGCTCTTGTCAGACCCCACCTGGAGTACTGTGTGCAGTTCTGGAGCCCCCAACACAAGAAGGACATGGAACTGCTGGAGCGGGTCCAGAGGAGAGCCACAAAGATGATCAGAGGGCTGCAGCAGCTCTGCTATGAGGACAGGCTGAGAGAGTTGGGGCTCTGCAGCCTGGAGAAGAGAAGGCTTCGAGGAGACCTTAGAGTGGCTTTCCAGTATCTGAAGGGAGCCTACAGGAAGGCTGGGGAGGGACTACTTACAAGGTCTGGTAATGTCAGAACGAGGGGGAATGGGTTTAAACTGGAAGAGGGGAGATTCCGACTGGATGTTAGGAGGAAGTTCTTTACAGTGAGGGTGGTAAGACACTGTAACAGGTTGCCCAGGGAGGTTGTGGATACTTCCTCCCTGGAGGCGTTTAAGGCCAGGCTGGATGAGGCCTTGAGCAACCTGCTCTAGTGGGAGGTGTCCCTGCCTATGGCAGGGGGTTGGAGCTGGATGATCCTTGAGGTCCCTTCCAACCTAAACCATTCTATGATTCTATGAGTGAAGAACACTGGAGAGATTAGGTGTCACGTGTGGTGCTGAGCACTGTGCTCTTCTGTGGACCATGGCTGGTGCAAAGTTCCAGAACTGCCTCCTTTTCTGGCCATGAAGGGGTAGTAAAATGGCCTTAATCCTTCAATCTTTCCATCTTTCAGGGCCCTACCTTATAATAGCTGCTTAAAGTAGCAATTCGGAGTTTAGGTTCAGTTCCATCAGGATTTTGAAGTCCATGGATTTGATAAAGGAAGCTCTTGAAAATATTTGGTGGGGTGGAAAGATGATGTTAAATAAGTTCAGTTTTGAGCTGTTCAGTCATGAAGTGCCCAATACAAGAAAGATATGTTGGCATGGGGCCAGAGGAGGGACAAAGAATCACAGAATGTCAGGGGCTGGAAGCTCATCCAGTCCAATGCCCTTGCCAGAGCAGGATCACATAGACCAGATCACACAGGAACGCATCCAAGTGAGTCACTAAGGCCAAGGCTGCCCTCAACCAGACCCTCTTTGTTGGTGAGGATAAGATCCAGAAGTGCTCTCCTCCTAGTTGACTCCTCCACAATTTGCATCAAGAAGTATCATCAATGCACTGGTGGAACCTCCTAGACTGTGGCTGGCTGAGTAGCCCTTGCAGCAAATATCTGGATAGTTAAAATCGCCCATGAGAACTAGGGGGTGTGATGGTGAGGCTGTTGTTAGCTGGCTGTAGAAGGCCTCATCTACTTCCTGATCCTGGTCAGGTGGCCTGTAATAGACACCCACAACTGTATCACCCATGCTAGCCTGTCCCTTAATTCGCACCCACAAGCTCTCAACTAGCTACTCAAGTGGACAGAACTCAAGACATTCTAGTTGCTCCCTCACATAAAGAGCAATTCTACCACCTCACTTTGCTGACCTGTCTTTCCTAAAGAAGACCTAGACATACACGACCACATTTCAGTCATGGGGGCTGTCTCACCGTGTCCCTGTAATTGCCACCAGGTCATAACCTTGTGATTGCACATGGATTTCTAACTCCTCCTGTTTATTCCCCATGCTGTGTGCATTGGTGTATAAACATTTCAGGGATGGAGTCAAGTATGTAGTTTTCAGCCTCAGAAGAGGGGTAGACCCTCTGGTTATCTAAAATGCCAACACCTTGATTCTCAAGTGGTGGGGTATTCCACCCAGGATTCACACTGACAAGGCCAGCTGTATCCCTGTCCCCCGTCATAGCTAGTTTAAAGCCTTATCAGTGAGTCCAGCCGACTCATGTGCAAGGATTCTTTTCCCCTTATGAGACAGATGAATGCCATCTGCCACCAGTAGACCCAGTGCTGAGAAAACTTCCCAGTGGTCAAAAAACCCAAAGTTCTGTTGGTGGCACCAACCTCTAAGCCATGTGTTAATCACATGGATTTTTTCTTTCCTTCAATATCTGCTTGTCACTGGAGGGATTGAAGAGAACACCACTTGCACTCCCAAGCCATCAAATAACCTTCCCAAAGCCCTGGAGTATTTTTCAATTGTTTTTGTACTCCTATCCATTGCCCCAGCACTCCCAGTCTGAACAACCAGTAGTGAGTAGTAGTCCGATGGCCACACCAGACTAGGAAGTCTCTTACAAATGTCCCTAACCTGTGCCCCAGGCAAGCAGCAGACTTCCCTGTGGGATGGATCTGGCCTGCAAATCGGACTCTCAGTTCCCCTGAGAAGGGAATCCCCTACTACTACCACCTTTCTTTTTTTCCTGCTTACACTAGTCCTAAGCCATGGAACTGGCTGACAGTCTTGAATGGCTGTGTGCATGAGTGTTCATCTATATCCTCATTCATCTAGTCCTGTTACAAGGGCCTGTTGCATGTGGGGAACTGGGAAGATTGGGGGGATTGGGAGGGGACTCACCTACCTCACCTGCCTGGTCAGAGAGGGACCTGTTGCCATTCCTCCCCTTCTCCTATATCTCTTTCTGGCTGACAAGAGGGCATGGGATCACCTGCTACTTGGTGCCACCAACACCTGCTGCCCCTTGCTCATGGAGGGGTTCATCTGGCCCTCTGCTTTAGGGGCACTGTACCTGTTGTGTGTAAGAAATTACAGGAGGGATGGAGCACCTATTCTGTGAAAGGCTGAGAGGTTCAGCCTGAAGAACTGAAGGCTCTGAGGAGACCTCATTGTGGCCTTTCAAGACTCAATGAGTTAAGTCTTGTCCCATAGTAATAAAGGACTCTTTTTAAACTGAAAGGGAGTAGATTAAAATTGAATAAAAGGAAGAATTTTTTTTACAATGAGGATGGTGAGGTACTGGAAAAGGTTGCCCAGAGAAGTTGTAGATGCCTCATCCTCACAAGCATTTAAGGTCAGATTGGTCATGACTTTGAGCAACATAATGTAGTGAATGTCCTAGCCCATTGTAGGGGGGTTGGACAAGATGGTCTTTAAAGGTCCCTTCCAGCCAAAACCATTGTATGATTCTATGATTCAGTGCATGCTGTGAAGGAAAGCATGTGGTGTTTCTTGACCATCTTCTCAGAACATGTTGTGAATGTTCAAGACTGTAGCACTGTCATTCTACAGCTTTGCTCTGTTTCCTCCCCAGTCAGATTTATGCCATGGCAATAGATATGTTACCCTTAATCTAGGCCAAGACAGAATTCATGATCCCTTTGATAAAGAATCTATACAAGGTATATCATGCTTTGATACTAAGGTGATGTGTGGGTATTTTTCTGAGTTATATGCACAAGGAGAGTTGTGTAGGGGACAGAAAACACCCTTCACAGAACTACACTGCTCTCTACTGCTTACTATCCACCAGTGTATTAGAAGCTCCAAGATTTAGAATAGAGTAGAATAGAATAGAATAGAATAGAATAGAATCAACCAGGTTGGAAGAGACCTCCAAGATCATCCAGTCCAACCTAGCACCCAGCCCTATCCAGTCAACTAGACTATGGCACTAAGTGCCTCAGCCAGTCTTTTCCTGAACACCCCCAGGGACGGTGACTCTTTTTTTGATGTGAGTCTCTTTATGCCTTATATTCACTCAAACCTTACTTTCACTTAGATGGAACCTCGAGTGAAAATAAAAATAAATGGGTACTCTAAACTTCTTGCAAACCATTTCTGGTGCTTTTGCTTTACATTTTTCATGGTGCCATCCATCAAAAGCTAATCTCTCAATATATTCAGGCTGTGCATTGCATTTGCTTTCTTCACATGGCCCTTGAGAGAGCATGAAAGAATTTTCTAATACGATGAAGTATTTTCTAGTACAAGATGATAAAGAACAGAATCTTCTTTATTTTCTCACTTTGATGTTACAGGGACACAGAGGAACAGATTCCTTGCAAATAACACAAAAGCCACTTTAAAGAACTGCTGAGCAGATTATTGCATTAGCTTTGACATGAAGATACCATGCAAATCAAAGTAATTCAAGTAACTTTTGTAATATTAAGTTATATTACACGTGCTGTAGGTCCAGGATGTTGGAACATCCAAAAGGTTCTGAGGCTTTAGTTAGGCTTGGATAATCATCAAAAGGCTTGAAAACTTTTTTGAGCTATATGAACTATTTTTGTCCGTGAAATCAGGCTGGAAATCTTCCAAGAATGGTTCCTGGGGAAGATTATTGTTATTTCAATCATCCAGCTAAAGAAAGGGCCTATTGTCATTTATGATTATTGGCCTAATCCTACAAACCATGCACAGTGCTTTCAAACATGAAGTCAGTAAAGTTAAGCACAATAATATCTATATATATTTCAGGAATTATTTCTACCTTAACAAAAGAGTGAAAAGAATGTCAGAGAGACAAGCTGTGTTCTGTACCACACTTTGCAGACTTCTGATTCCTGCTTGTTTGAATGATAAGTAAACAGGGCAGGACCTTGCTGGGAAAAAGCTTTTTTTTTTGTGGGGGGAGAGTGGGCTCTGTGTTAGTGTACAGAAACAATGACTTGGTTGATGAGTGTGAGTCTAGTAGCTCTGATAATACTGTAAAAAAACCCAATATTCTTTATGAACTAACTTGACACTGAAAGCTGGAGGGAGGTAGTCACCTTGAAAGTGAAAAGAAAATCTCCATCAGTGAATGGAAGTATTTTTAGAGCTCGTTGGTACACAGGCTGATTCCTTTTCACTGAGTGTACATGTATGTTATGGGTTTAGTATGCTGCAAACTGAAACATGGTATATGGTGCAAATGATGTGCTTTTTGTAGCTGCTTTGATATGCTACACTGAGTGCTCTTAGCATTTTTGATGACTCACACTGTCACTTGTGTGAATTAATAAGGGATTTGAACTCTTCAGTGTAATGAACCCTATCATTTATTAAAAAGGGGAAAGTGTTCCCATAATTAGTGTGGTGATGTTTGACAGGAAAAGTGAATTTTTGAGGAACTACTACTATTAAATATTGTCAGTAAATACTATTAGCTTTTCTGCTTGGCGAAGCACTTTCTGGTAGCAGACTGGATAAAATGTAAAGAAGTGTTTGTTGAAAAAATGTTCTTTAACAGATTTTGTCTGGTGTCTCTGGCATAATTTTAAAAATGCTTGTGAAATAAAGGAATTCCCAGTAAAGGTCTCTGTCCAAGACACATACCTAGGACCTCCAGTTAGACTCAGTGCCAACAGTAAGTAGGAAATGAACATTCGTTTAGGCACACATGAGTACTTCTTGACCCAGAGACCAAGTGTTTCTGTGACCTTGAAAGTAACCTCCTTTCTCTATCTTTGTTACCACGTGCGATGTGTACTGAGGAAGAAAAATAAGACGATGTCAACTGGCTGAAACTGATATAAATATTGTTGCTTAATGAAAGAATTTCAGAACTCCTTCATGAGGAAAGGGACAAAAGCTGATTATATCCTGCAGTTCTGTTTTGGATGCGCGAATTAGAAGGCAGTATGCCAGAACAACTTATTCCTCCCCAAAATCCAGACTGTCAGCATGAGATTCTAGTGCTTCTTGGATGATTAAAAGGCCATGAATGTGGTGGTATGAGGAAGAATTACTGACAAAATATGCAACAGTGTCCTTTTCCCCCTCAATGCACAATATAATTATAGATTGAAAGGTGTGTGCTGTATTTTCATTTAAAATGTTATTGTATTTTATTGGTGCTCCACAGAATCTATCTGTGGGACTTTAAAAAATATAAATGGGAGAAGTCTCTGAACCTTTTTCTTACCAAAGATGAGGATAGTTTGTAATGCTTTCACCTGTATAGAAAAAAAAAAAATGCATAGTTTGGAGGAAATTAGGCATCATTACCCATCTGTTCTCATTTCCTCATTGCTGAATGCATGAAAGGAAATGAAAAATCGCTATGAGAAAATATACACTCTTTTAACGTGTTTAATTATGAGAGGATATATCAGAATACATCCTTAAAATCCAAATAATAGTAGATACTGTTTGAAATCTTACCTGGTAGTCATTGAGCTGTTTGCAGAGAAAAAAAAAAAAAAAAGGAAAACTTTGGCTGACCTTGGCATTGGCACTGCTTTTCAAGAGCACTGTTTATTTTGATTTAACTTTATTCCTACAGCTCGATACAAGCATAAGGAACTTCAAAACAGTGTATCATTATGTTTTAAAACTATATGTCTTTTAAACACTTAATATAAACCTATGTATAGTCATACTTAAATTTCATTTGAGTGGAACACCAAGGCCCAGCTTCAGTCTTCAAGATTTACCAAAGCAACTTCCAGGTACAATTCATTGAGATAGACATAGTCATAGGCGTTAATAACTTCACAGATCAGTAAACCCAGTAATTTCAGTGGGAATGTACACGCCTGTGATGCTGTTCCCTGCATGATCGTAGTATTTGATTTCTCTACTGCATGGATAAGTATAAAAGTATGATTACTGAGTATTCACCTCTAACATAATTAGTTTGGTTTGTGTATTCCATTTACAAAAAGCAGAGCCAGCTTAAAATGTAATTCTTGGAGAATTTCACAGTATCACAGTATTACCAAGATTGGAAGAGACCTCGTAGATCATCAAGTCTGACCCGTTACCACAGAGCTCAAGGCTAGACCATGGCACCAAGTGCCACGTCCAATCCTGCCCTGAACAGTTCCAGGGACGGCGACTCCACCACCTCCCTGGGCAGCCCATTCCAGTAGCCAATGACTCTCTCAGTGAAGAACTTTCTCCTCACCTCAAGCCTAAATTTCCCCTGACATAGCTTGAGGCTGTGTCCTCTTGTTCTGGTGCTGGGTGCCTGAGAGAGGAGAGCAACCTCCTCCTGGCCACAACAACCCCTCAGGTAGTTGTAGACAGCAATAAGGTCTCCCCTGAGCCTCCTCTTCTCCAGGCTAAACAGTCATTCAGAAATAAAACTTGGGTAACACACATGGTTTCTACACTGTATCCTTTGTTATTAGAATTGTGGACCTTTGAAATAATATTGTGATGGTAAACTCTGCTCTATAGATGAGTTTCCAAGTCTAGTACAAGTTATAGTAGAGAGAATGTCACATCACTAATTAGGGTGATTACAAATTACATATACTGTCAGTAAAATCTTCCCATACTGGCTTTAAAATCATCCTCAAAATTATTTCTATTTGCCCCAGTGGTTGGATATTGTCTTAGAGTCCAGACAGAAGTCACAAACAGCAAGATAGATTTTGACCCTTCACATCTCTGTTGCTCTGTTTTCTTTCGTGATACATGCTCTCAATGATGAATTCCTTTGAACTTCATACTGTTTAGATTTGGTGTCACAAGGTCTTGTCTTAAATTTAGTGCCATCTACAGAAATCTGAGTGCCGTTTTCAAAAGTAACAGAACCGAATGCATATTCCAGGATGCAAACCTTTGCTTTCCATTCCTATCACTAAGGAATCTTAAATGAACAGCAGTAAAGAGGCAAGCAGCAATTGTTGAGGTGCTGAAATGTGTCCAGAGAAGGGCAACAAGGCTGGTAAGGGGCCTGGAACACAAACCCTATGAGGAGAGGCTGAGGGAGCTGGGGTTGTTTAGCCTGGAGAAGAGGAGGCTCAAGGGGGACCTCATTGCTGTCTACAACTACCTGAAGGGAGGCTGTATCCAGGTGGGGGTTGGTCTCTTCTCCCAGACAACCAGCAACAGGACAAGGGGACACAGTCTCAAGTTGTGCAGGGGGAAGTATAGGCTGGATGTTAGGAGGAAGTTCTTGCCAGAGAGAGTGACTGGCATTGGAATGGGCTGCCCAGGGAGGTGGTGGAGTCACTGTCCCTGGAGGTGTTCAGGAAAAGACTGGATAAGGCACTTAGTGCCATGGTCTATATGACTGGCTAGGGCTGGGTGCTAGGTTGGACTGGATGATCTTGCAGGTCTCTTCCAACCTGGTTGATTCTATTCTACAAAACAGCAGATTTGGGTATTGAAGATATAGTTTAGAAACTGTCCATTTTGAGTGATGGAAACCTGAAGTAGCCAGAAGTTAATATACTTAGGAAAAAACCTTTTTATCAGTTTCTTTCATTTAGGAAGGACATGCTTGTTCTAGACTTAGTTTTGTATGAAATCAGAGATTGACTGTGTGACTATTATTATTATTGGAGGAAAGACAACACTTGCTCAGGTTTTATGAGCACACACTAGTTAACATAGTATCACTGTGCTAGAAACTATTGTTTTTATTAGCAACTGAAAAAAAAAGAAAAAAAAAGAAAGAGAGTTGCCAGTTGGACTGTATTGTGGCTTGGACATTCAGAGCCTGAAGGCATTGTCCGTGCCAGGGCTCTTGACAATGAAAGTGTAGATTTGAATACGTTCATGGGACTCGACTTCTTTCTGTCTCTGCGGCAGCTGTGATGACTTGGACTATTAACCAGATCACTTTTAAATACGGCTTTAGCTAAACAGCTGCAAACCAGATAGCTTTTCAGTTGTTTAGGATCTTTTTTTTTTTTGCTGTTCTCCTCTATCCTTCTTTATGAAATTAAAAACTCCTAATTGTGCTAAACCAGGCTATAATAAGCCGGTGCATGCAAGTTTTGAACAATTGTTTTAGCACTGTAATTTTAAAGCAGTTAATGAAAGTCATTGTTTTACATCTAGTCATGTAAGTGTAAAATTATGAATGTCTGCCCTATTAATCAAGTTCCTTTTGAATTCTAAAGAGATTCTGAGGTAGGAGTTTACTCAGCGAGACATAATCGTTTTCCCAGCTCAATACAGAGTAGTCTCATTATTCATGTTTTCTTTTGAATAAGAACTCACACTGTAATTCTAAGCACTTGTGATAATTACAAAGGATATTTTTTTCTTTTTATTTTTTTTTCCCTTTAAAATGCTTTTCTTTCCTATTGGCATGATAACAGAAAATAGAATATTATGAGCAGATTAAATTCTAGTCTGGGCACTTGCATTTTGCCTGGCAAATTTTATCCATTTTCCTCCTTGACTGTGGTGTTGTGCAGCTGCGTGTTGTTAAACTGCTCTTGCATATGCACCATGTTTTGTGCTTTTCAGAGACTAAGAAAGATGCCACTTATGACTGTCCAACACGGAAATTGTTTGATGTACACATTACTTTATATATATTAAAAATGGACTTAGTATATACTTATCCAGAAATCTAGCCTGAGGCAATCAATAATTGAAAACACAAAGAGATTAAAAGGCCATTTTATATATCTACACACACACACACACACACACATAATTAGAAATGCAAGCATCATTACATGCTTATAGAGATGGCTAAAATGAGACCTTTCTAGCAGCTGGTATTATCTCATCTCTTACGTAAATACCTATTATGGCTGTGCTTATTGTGTTATGGTAATGAGAGGCTTAAGCCTTCAAACTCATCTTTTCTGGTGTTTCACTATTCCTCCAGGCTGGCTCAACTCTGAAGCAATGCAGCAGGCTTGTGTAGTGGGAGGTTAAACCCATGAGGAGCTGATTTGAATTCAAACTTGGTTTTGCTGAAGCTGTATGATGAATCACTATGGTTGGAAAAGACCTTCAAGACCATCAAGTCCAACCATTATCTAACTCTACAGGACCACTACTAAACCATATCCTTCAGCACCATATCTAGACAGCTCTTAAATACTTCCAGGGACTGCAATTCAACCAATTCCCTGTGAAGCCTATTCCAGTCTTTGAAAATCATTTTGGTGTAGGAGTTTTTCCTAATATCTAATCTAAACCTCCCCTCACATAACTGGAGGAAACTTTCACACCCATTTTTAAAAAGAGTAGAAAGGAGGACCCTGAGAACTATCAACCTGTCAGCCTCACCTCTGTGTCTGGGAAGATCTGGGGCAATGGTTTCAAACTAGAGAAGAGCAGATTTAGATTGGATATTAGGAACAAGTTCTTTACTATGAGAGTGGTGGAACACTGGTGGTTGAATACCTTCCCTGGAGATGTTGAAGGTAAGGCTCAGTGGGGCTCTAGACAGCCTGGTTGAGTTGAGGATGTGTCTGCTAACTGCAGAGGAGGGGGGCAACCAGCAGGACAAGTGAGGTGATTCTCCCCTTCCACTCTGCTCTTATGAGACTCCACTTGGAGTACTGCACCCAGTTCTGGTGCCCTCGGCATAAGAGGATATTGAACTGCTGGACAGGGTCTGGAGGAGGGACCAGAAAGATGATCAGAAGGCTGGAGCACCCCTCCTATGCAGACAGGCTGCGAGAGCTGGGGCTGTTCATTGTGGGGAAAAGAAGGCTTTAGGGACACCTTACAGCAGCCTCCTAGTACCTGAAAGGCCCCTATGAGAAAGCTCAGAAGGGGCTTTGTACAAGGGCTTGTAGTGATAGGATGGAAGGGAGTACACTGAAAATAGATTTGGACTGGATATTATACAGAAAATATTTGCAATGAGTGTAGTGAGACACTGGAACAGGCTGCCCAGGCAGGCTTAGGATACTGCCTCCCTGGAGGTATTCAAGACCAGGTTGGACAAGGCCTTGAGCAACTTGGTTTAGTGGAAGGCGTCCTCACCCATGCTGGAGGGAAGGGGGGATGGGAGCTAGATGATATTTGATGTTTCTTCCAATCCAACCATTCTATGAATCTATGAATCTAATGCCTTTTTATAGCTTGAAAGTTTTCTGAGCAAATGCAACCACCACATTACTTGTGGGGAATGTGAAGCACAAGTTGATATGATATATATGCCTAGCATTTCCTACTATGACCTACTGAAACCTGTTGGTTCCTTTGACCTCAGAGAGTCACCTCAAACATAAGGAACCATCCTTTGGAAATGCCTCTTCACCAACTACTAAGTAGAATCTTGGGTACATGTGAATCTCTGTCCTTAACATTCCAGATCTGTCTTCTTCCTCCGTGGACTGCATGGGGAGGCAATAGCTGTGTTAGCCAGAAAGGATTTCTTGGCTTTCTTTCCCATACTCAGGCAGTTTTTGTAGAGAGTAAAAGCATCAATCCAACTAGATTGGATTTGAGACCATACTTTTAGTTTAAGGCAGTATGGTGTAGAACCTTTTGACCTTCCTCCTTTCTTCTTTTGCTCTTTTTTTTTTTTTTTTTCCCCTCCTCTCTGTTTTTGCTCCTCCTTTAAAAGAGGAAGGATATAGAACAATAGAATTAAGATATCCTGTCACCAGGAGCTGGAGGCTGAGCTCCTAAAAGGAGAAGCCACTGCTAAAGGTATAAACCATGCCAACTACTTTTCATTCACTGATATCACTCGATATTATGCACTTTTTGATTTAATAACATTTTTATTTGTATCTGCATGATCTGGTAATCACTGAAGTGCTTCTAGGTGAGGAAAGCAGACAGAAAAGTGAGCTCTTGTCATACAGGTAGTTTATAACACTTTAAAACTCCAAGATAGATGCTGTTAATAGCTGCACACGAGCATGCCTGAAAGTTACTGATGATCCTGATGCCATACAGTGTGGCTTTTCATAAAGTTTCCAGTTAAAAGCAGCAAAGCAACACAAAAGCCACGATGAATGATCGCAGTGATTGGGCCCATGGGTCCTTAGCAATTGCTGTCGTGGATTAGGCGGCACTTGAGAAGCTTGAGATAGTTGTCGATTTTGTGGGAATCTCGGCGGAGGCAGTGCAGCAGGTTGTAAAAGGCAAAGAGTCTGGAGTCCTCATCAGCAAGTTGCAGGGATGGGAGGCCTTCCCACTGAGAATAAATTTCATTTCCGATCTCACCAGAATGAACCTAAAAGCAGAAAATGGTACTCTGGTATATAATAGTGAAGCTGACTAGATAAAGGGCAGAGAATTTAAACACTGCCCATGAGGAATGCTGGCTGCGAGAGTACAGTTTGGAGAGCATTTCCTGTTCTGGTTCCCACTGTTCTGTATAAAGTTCTATATCTTCATGTGGATTTTGAACTGATTTGTCAGGTTTTTTTTCAGGTTATTTCACTAAGGTAGGTAAAAAGCTTAACTGTGCTAATAGTGTTTAAAGAGAACTAGTGGGTGAACCACTATCCAATGGAATCTGACTTCTCAAAGAAACCAAACCCATTTTGGTGCATGGTGTGATGGTTTGGGTGTTCCCCACCCACACTTTGGAAATCACCCAGACTAGACTCAGCCAGCTCTGGAAATTTGAATGAAGCTTATGGTGTCCCTGCCTATGGCAGGAGGTTGGAGCTGGATGATCCTTGAGGTCCCTTCCAACCTAAACCATTCTGTGATTCTATGATTTACAGCTTAGTAGAATATACAAGCAGATATTTACAGTATATACAGTTATATCCAGAAATATACAAGGTAAAAGGTAATACAGAAACCACAACACCCCTCCCAGAAACCTGAGTCCCCAGGAGGGGCTTCCAATCTCCCCTTCACCTTCCTCCCCCCGCCCTGACCCCCAACCTTACCCCAGTCCAAAGGGAGAATGGAGGTTCAGCCAGGGGGTTAGGAAACAAAGTGGATTAATCAGAGAAATGTCAGAGAGGCTAGAGAGAGAGAGAGATGCAGCTTGGAGCTCCCCAGCAGGAGAAGTGCCTTATCTATGTTTTGATTCTTGTTCTTACACATCTCAGCAAGCCTATGAGTGAAGTAGACATCACCATTGTTTTCCTTTCACAGCCTGTAATCTAGTCCTTCTCACCGAGACATTCTAGCTAGCTTCAAACTAGTTCATTGGTGATGTTTCTTTTTGGTCCCCTTCATCTTGAAGTCATTGTTAGCACTTATTCCTGGAACTTCTTTGTGTGTATCTCCAGCTGCGTCTCAGTCTAGCTCATAGGTGACCACTCCGATGCAGGCAGCTTCAAGAACATGTTACCAGACAAATCCCTCAGTGGTAGCTTTTCAGATGTCCTTTGCCTCAGATTCCATTAAAAAGAAAATTCTGAGTGATATGGTGACCTCCAATGTTACAATCCTATATGTAAGAACTCCTGTAGTAAGTTACTTTCTGAGATGAAGATTGGCTTAAGTCTCCTTTTTTGAGAGACAGTCATTAATTTTCCCATGTGACAGAAAGCTACCTTTCAGAGCAGGAGGGTGCCTGCTGTGCCTATTGGTACTTGTGCATCTTCTGTATTGCCCACCAGTTGTACTTTGTAAAAGCACACAGGGAGCTCTCTGCAGAACCTGTATTGCTGAGCTGAAGCAACAGGAAAACACAAGATAGATCTACTATCACCTGAACCCAAGGTTTGACACTAACGAATTTGCCAGTCTTGTCTTCAGTCTCCTTCTGTAAATAACATGAACGAGAAGGTGGTGACAGAGAACTGTGGCGGCACCTGACTTCTACCATGATCTCGGGGCCTTGCCTACAACCTTTCACATGTAGATATGGGACCTAAATGTATTTGAGTACACTGACAAATGCATTTGTGGCCTGGATGGGCTAAGGTTTCTTAGTAAAAGGACACTTAACTGAAAGAGAGAAAGACTATGAATGAGACAGGGGAAAATGGTGGATGTAGTGATGGTGTCACTCTTAATGCTGTTCAACTGTTGAGAGCCTAACAAAAGCCAGTGAAGTCAGAACCTCTTCCTAGCATCTAGCTCACTGATGGAATGATGTATTTGGGGACTAGCAGAGACCTCTTTAAAAATAAGCAAGCTAGAGCTGATTTTATTCAGGAAAGCTTTCAAACCATTACTGATAACAAGGAGCTCTCAAGTATGGGTTTTGTCATACAGCAGCTTTCTCCCTTACAAGCATCTGGAGAACCGAATGAGAGCCCATGTTCAGAGGAACCAGTATGGCATGGAAAGAGAAATGTGAGACATACTCATGAGTACTTTATGCCACACCTTTGCAATAGCCCAGACTTCCAGAAGAGCTGTAAACACAGTATCTATTTCTGAAAGCTGTACACAATACCTATCTGTATACAGTTGTGCATAAATGCACTAAAATGTCCACATAAATATATTTGCATGTGAAAAAAATACAGGCACATCCCTAGAAAATCAAGACTGCAGATTCAAAATACTGAAATACAGAATGGCAATTAGCAGCCCTGATGGTTACACCTTCTCTTGAAGCAGGACTGAGAGTACCCTGGGTTACACTGTGCCTGTCACAGCACATTGTCTCTTTAGAAATGATAAGACAGTGGAAGAAAAGCTATATTGATTCAACTCCCCTTTTTTCCTTCATATCTGCTGTTTCCTTTCATATTCCAGATAGGGAGCACTTATAGCTGTATGTGCTTACTTCCTCACACTTAGAGGCTGGAAGGATGGATGTGAAGGACATAATACATACCCGTCCAACGATTTTTTCCATTCCTTCTAGCAGCCGCTTGTTCTGTTCTTCAATCTCTACAGCTTTCCAGAGGATAGTGTCTGGAGCTTCTTTGATTCTTTGTACTTCAGAAGCCAGGTGGATCAGGGGATCATTCCAGGAGCGCAGCACTCCCAGTATTACATTCAGCAGCTCTTCATGCTGCTCACCCACATTAAGAAAAGGCAGTTAAAATAAGGCTAAAGGCTGGCAGCAATAGGAGGCATTTAGAGAGATGTTCTCAGTCGTAGTGATTTGGGAAATTATTCCAGGACCTATCCCTGAATGTGCCCTGTAGTTCTCTCTCAGCCCACCTCTGTGCAATTGCTTTTCTAAAGCTTGTCGTTGTTGTCAAAGTTGAGTACAAATATTTATAGTACTGTAGTGGAAAACATCATTAAACCCTCTCCATGTTACAACTTAGCAAGCAGAGCTGTTTCATCCCTGTGAAAAATAACCAACCCACAAACCAGAACTCATTATCTGATTTTCAACAAATATTTTAAAAACCATTTTTTTTAAGGTTTAGTGTGGAAAGTGCACATTATGGTAAACCAGTAAATAGCATTTACTGCCTCTGCATAACTCACTTCTGCCCTCCCCTTTGAACTGTGGTGCTTCCAGCTCTCTGATTTTAAATGTCGTCCTTACTTGTAGGGGATAGAAATTCATAAAGGTTATGGTTATGGTAGTATTCAACCATTTCTTCTTTACTAGCTGCATTGGCTCTGAATACAACCAGACTTGTTGTGTACCCAAGGCTGTGAATTTTGTGGCTCCCAACAGAATTTCTGAACGACATCCCAAGGAGATGGCTATACTGAGACTGCAAAGATATCACCAACATGAAAGTGATGAAAAATTCTCTTTGGCACATCCCATTTTATACAGCTGTGCTTATTTGTTCTCCAGAGTATTTTCAAATTGTATCTGGGAGCATAGGCTGAGCAAGACTATCTACATCTTCCCTTAGGTTTATAATTATTACATTGACATAGGTAGCAAGTTTCTCTTCATTTTGTGAATGCTTTTACCTGCTGGCAGCAACAAACATACGTTCAGCACTTTTTAAAGTCGGTGCTTTCAGTGACTGGAAAACTCTGCCTATGTGGCCAATGCAATTTTTAAAACGTTTGTTAATGTAATAATTCTCTGTAAGATTTTTAAAGATTATGCTCCAAGGTGGAGTGTTCTCAGTACTGTACAAGCATGGTCACCAGCATTGCTCCACGGGCTTATGCTGCAGCCCTCTGAACATCTTGGTGGCCTCCTCTGAACGGGCTGCAACAGTTCCATGTCCTGCTTGTGATGGGGGCTCCAGAACTGCACACAGGACTCCAGATGGAGTCTGAAGAGAGCAGAGCCAAGGGGCAGAATCCCCTCCCTTGCCCTGCTGGCCACACTGCTCTTGCTGCAGCCCAGCACAGGGTTGCTGTCTGGGCTGCACTCACACTGCAGGCTCCTGTTAAGCTTTTCATCACTCCAGAACCCCAGGGCCTGTTCCTCAGGGCTGCTTTCCAGCCTTTGTGTCAAACCAAATTCCTGAGTAGCTCTGTGCTTCTCCTTTCAAACTCTTATATTTCTGAGTGGATCTAGGGCATGTAACTCTTTATCTGTTTCTGGGTTTGGTGTGTAAACATTAATGTACTAACATAGCTATTTGCTTACCTTCACTGATCTGATATATGTTGCTGAGGATGCTGGCAGGTTGGCTGGGAAGGCTGGTAATGCAGCCTACAAGAAAACCTGAGGAGGGACTTTTTAGGATATCAGAGAGTGACAGGACTGTGGGGAATGGAGCAAAGCTGGAGATGTGCAGGCTCAGACGTGAGAGGGACATGAGGAGGAAGTTGTTCAGCCTGAGAATGGTGAGAGCCGGGAATGGGTTGCCCAGGGAGGTGGTTGAGGCTCTGTCCCTGGAGGTGTTTAAGGCCAGGCTGGATGAGGCTGTGGCCAGCCTGATCTAGGGTAGGGTGTCCCTGGGCATGGCAGGGGGGTTGGAACTAGATGATCCTTGTGGTCCCTTCCAACCCTGACTGATTCTATGATTCTATGTTGGACATAAGATGCAATGCCTGAGTGTAACATGCGGGAAAATGAAGAGAACGTGAATGTTAATGGTGCTTATATTTTCTGTATAGTCTGCAAATGCCGAATCCACTTTTACTGGGGGGTTTGTGCTTTCCTCTTCCTGGATTTTTTTTATTTTGATTGAGTTGATTGACTTCTCTGTTTGCTGCCTCTCTATTCCCTAGCCCTCCCTCTTCCCCACCTCCCCTTGCTCTATCTCACACTGAATGACATTAGAAGTGGGACTTACAGGGATCTGCTGAGCTTGCTCCTTATCTTCAGGAGTGGTTAAAGAGGAAGTGTGGCAGCCATTAACAGCTTTCGTAATAAAACCCCGGCCCTGAGCATAGCGTTCATCCTGCAGATCAGCAAGGACAGGTATTGTTGAAACAGATAAGTAAGAAGAGCTTCAGTTCAAATACTATATTAATTGTTGGTCCATTGCTTTTATCACTGCTTTTATGCTGTAAAAGTCAAAAGTTTATGGTAAGCCTTTAGAGTGAAACTGGCACCCTGCTCAGACTTGTCCCACAGATAAAGAACGATGGGAAAATAGTATCTTGTAGTAGATCTTAGCACACAGATTTAGTCACCACTGGCACTATCACTGTGCAGCAGTTGCACTTGTTTACTTATTGAAGAATTTCATATACTGACACATGTTTGTGCTTAAAAAAGTATTAAGTTGTGATTTTATCTTTTCTCACTCTCAGGAAAAGGCAGAGTACTTACAAACTCATTGAATATTTCTGAAGAGAGGAAGTGGATGTAGTGTGAAAGTTTAACTGCTCGGTCAAAAAGTTCCCGAAGGGAAACTTGGCAACTGACAGATCCACTGGGGCAGATGGGCAGGGAGGTCACTCCTTCCTTTGTTAGGAGCATGTTGGACACCAGAAGGACTGCCAGCAACAAACCTGTTTGGGTTTAAAACAAACAAAACCGGAATCATGCTGACTGGTATGCTTTCAGGGCTACTGGTATGCTTTAGTAGCTTTCAGGACTCGGTGCTGGGTGATTTTGGCTCAGAGTCCATGTACTGGCTGTTGAAAATCAGTGGAAGAGGGGAGCACTGTAATTCTGTCATCCTTTCTCCCATGTCATTATGACTGTCTAGTAAAGCTAGCTATGCAGTTTGAAGAGATAAAGCAACCTGGTTCGCAGCGTACACCATATTACAAAGTCTCTCACTATTGAGCCAGACCTCATTACATAATGCTAAATGGAAGGAAAAAAAATCAAACTTCTTCACAGTATAAACATATAGAGATAATTATGTTTGTATAGTTATATAAGTTTGGAAAATAGATTGGTTGAGGTGGTTTTTTAGTTGTTTAGTTGGATTTTTTTTTTTCTTTATTCTCCTTTCCTTCCCACAGGTCCTTTTCTTCTTTGCAAACATTTGGAGTTTAAATTAATTTGGTGGGAGGGTGGTTAGGTCACTCTCTTAAGGTTTTGATTGCCTTGGGAGTTCCTTCAGAAGGTTTCCAGCAGCTGTGCTGCTTTGCTTTTTAGAGTTTAACCCTAAATTGCCTACTGCTAAGAAATCAGAGAGATTTTTTGCCTTTTCTCCTGAGCGTTGGAAGCTTATAGAGAGGACTTCTCATTACCTAAACCACAAAACCTAATCTGTTTATAAAGTATTATATTAACTTAGCAGAGTCAAGTTTTCTATTCAGTGAAATAAAATATGCATGGAAAAAGCAATGGAAAAAAATAAAAGGAAATATTTGGTAAATGAGTGTCCTTTTTCAAACAGCAGTGTTCTGTGCTTTGAGAGTTTTAGCTCTGGAAATTGGTCTGCTACCTGTATTGGGTCACTAGACTTGTTTTAAATGCTAATGTAAAGTGGTCTCCAGAAATCAACAGAGCTGTCCCTAATGTGATAAGTTCCTTCTAGGTCTAAAGCCAAGAAAAGTGCATTTACACCATGTTGAAGTAAGCCCTCCTCCTCCATGGAATGCTGCAGTGAGGAAAATACTCTGCAGAATGATTTTATGAATAAGAAAACTTGAGAAGTGTTGGCTTACAAAGTTGAAGATGGCTATGAAAACTTTCACTACGAGATTACATCACTTCTAGAGTTGTGGACAATGACTTCTAGTCGTTGCCTTCTGAGTGGTGTAGCAGAACAACCTTCATCCAGTGTGCGGTAGTTATAGTTCATGTGCATCACTCAAGCTGATTTTTCTGTGACACTGCCCAATGCAAAGGCAGTCTCAGTAGACAAAAGACTGAGCCAAAAAGAGACTAAGCTGCTTTCTAATTCCAAACTTTGCACACCAAATATTTCAGGTGGAGGCAAGTCTCACCATTATTGGAAGACTAAGTGGCTGTAAGACCTCAGTTTCTAGAGCTGTTACATTTCAGCCACTTCCTAACGCAGTCTAAATTTCAAGAAATATAAAAGTTTTCAGGAAGTGAATGGCTAAAGTCTTACCTTTCA
Organism: Tricholaema leucomelas; assembly: GCA_013400475.1. Taxonomy (NCBI): domain Eukaryota; kingdom Metazoa; phylum Chordata; class Aves; order Piciformes; family Lybiidae; genus Tricholaema lacrymosa; species Tricholaema leucomelas. The sequence goes on from WAAF01011611.1 coordinate 72,798, forward strand.
GTGGAGCCCCCTTGTTGCTCATGGTAGGGATCCTATATGATGAGTTGCTCTACCAGAAAGAAGCCTCAACACTTGCTCTTGTTCTCTGCACATGCCAGTTATATATACACCACCCAAGGTACATTTTGCATACATTCAACAGGTTGTGGAGTTTACCTCGATAATTACAAACATCAAATTGCCTTTCTTCCACATTCATATTCAGTATTTTTTGGTTTCATATTTTTAACTGTGAGAGGAAATTTCATGAACAAATTCAGCTGTGGGATCCCAAATATGGCTGGATGAAAAGAGTGCCAAAATTTTGCCCTGAATGAGGTGTAAATGCCATTGATCCTGGAAAGCTTCAGCTGTCAATTACCAGACAGGTATTCTCAATGTTTCCAGCCTGCTGTTCCACTTCCTCACAACTGTCTTATCCTTTCTTGTTTCTTCAACCCTCTAAGCTTGCCCATGTTAAAGTTCTGGCTATGTATTAGAGGCAAACAATATTTTTTCAATGACCACATGAAAGAAACTGCACTGAAACTTATCCAAAGGAGGGGAATAGAGGCTCGTGGATTATACAGGCCACCATCTGTAGAGTTACAGAAAGGGTATTCTGATTGTATAGCTCCACACAGCTAAAAATGATACTACACAGCAAAAATCATGATATGACTGATCCTCAGACTGAGAGAAGCTTGGAGAAATGAGGGCAGTCCTTATGTTAAAAGATAACTTGCAGCAATTAAAGAGAAAAAAGCTGCCTGCTTGCAGTTTGATCACAAACCTTTCATGAATAAGTTTGCCTTTATTTTTTTTCTAATGAAAGCCTCTACAAACCCATGAGATTGTTTTCTATATTTGAAAACTCTCTGCGTAGACGATGACCATTTCCACCGCATGCAAAACGTGTGCTGCCGTAATCAGTGAGATTTGCTTCCAGATCCAGTGTGTCTGTGGTGATCTACGAACTAGCCTTGGCAGGTTGGCACTGTTCTCGTGTTATCTGAAGCTCATCTCTATGAATATGTTAGCAAATGTCTAATCTCTCATCTGTTTTTCAAGTCCACTTACCCATGAAAAGACTTTCCAAATTAGATGATTATAATGAATAAGGTATACATCATTAATGAATTTTCTTGCCCTTAGACAACTTGTTCTGTACTTGTGGAACATGTATGTGTGTCACCCTAAATCTTTCATTATTTCACAACTATAGATGTGGTTCTGGAGGCAATGATAAACGAAGGAGAAGAAAGAGAGAGTGTTTAGAGAGTAAATCATAGAAGGCATCCCTTCAGAAGCAACAACAGGAGATGCTTCAGCAATAAACCAGAACTGGTAGCAAGCTGTCTACATCTGCTAAATTCTAGGCAGATTGCTAGAACAATTTGTTCTGCTTACAGGCAGAAACTGAGGCTCTGATAAGCAAATGAAGCAGTCTACAGTAGAGCAAAGTGGAAATATGATAAAGGAAGTAAAATTAGAACAGGGCCACAGCCAAAACTCCAGAATAGATGACTGCATGAAAAGAAGTGTGACCAACAAGATGAAGGAGATGATTCTCCTCCTCTACTCTGCTCTTGTAATATCCCACCTAGAGTACTGCATCCAGTTCTGGTGTCCTCCAGCATAAGAGGGACATGAAACTGTTAGAGTAGGTCCAGAGGAGGACTGTGAAGATGATCAGAGGGCTGGAGCACCTCCTGTATGGGGAAGGGCTGTGAGAGCTGGGAGAGTTTAGCCTGGAGAAAAAGATATTTTATGGAGACCTCTTGGCAATCTTTTAGTACCTGAAAGGGGCCTGCAAGAAGGTGAGGAAGGGATTTTTTACAAGGGCTTGTAGTGCTAGGACAAAAGGGAATAGATTGAAGCTTGAGGAGAGTACATTCAGATCAGATATTGGGAAAAAATTCTTTACAGGGAGGGTGGTGAGATATTGGAGCAGGTTGTCCAGGCAGGTCGTGTATGTCCTCTCCCTGGAGGTACTCAAGGCCAGCTTGGGAGACGTTGAGCAATCTGATTTAGTGGATAGTGTCCCCACCCATAGTTGGGGGGGGGTTGGAAATAGATGATCTTGACCATCACTTCCAATCCAAAGCATTCCATGAATCTATGTTAGCAAACATCTGTCTTCTAAACCACAGCTACATGGCTTACAATCTTGATTTAATTCAGCTTCATCTGAACATCTTCCTAATAAGATTACAGGTGAGTCTGAAAAATCCTGGTACCTTACAACATTAGAGGAATCCTGTGAATAAAAAGAGCCCTCTAGTTGTTCTTTACTAGACTGCTTTCCTTGGCATTTTCAGGGGTTGGTAGTAATGCCAAAATTCCCGGGGACACACAATTCGTGTTAGGGACTGGATAACAAAGAAAGATATTGGTAAAGGCAGCAAGTAAAACGCTGTAGGCTCCCTTTATTGCTATTGGAAACAAACTTCTCTAAGGCTTGATAGCCTATGCAAAGGTCAGGATCCTCATACAGCTTACCTTTGAGAACAGACTTGTCTCTTGCTGTATAAAGGTAGACAAACATCTTAAATGTAGATAATAGGAAAGAGTGGTTTATTTGAAATTGTTTCATGACGTTTTAATTAGAACATTCTACCACAAAATAATGTGCTTTGCATTTCTCTTACGTCTTTCATCCTGAAATCCTCAAGTACTTTACAAAAACTAATGGATTAAAATTGTCATCAACTAAAAATTACAGGTAAAAGGAGAGAAGAAGCACCTCCAGGGACTCCACCACCTCCCTGGGCAGCCCATTCCAATGCCAATCACTCTCTCTGGCAAGAACTTCCTCCTAACATCCAGCCTATACTTCCCCCAGCGCAACTTGAGACTGTGTCCCCTTGTCCTGTTGCTGGTTGTCTGGGAGAAGAGACCAACTCCCACCTGGCTACAACCTCCCTTCAGGTAGTTGTAGACAGCAATGAGGTCCCCCAGGCAAATGAAGTTACACATTTACAGCAAGCTACCATCTAAACCCATAGAATACAATGCATATGTACAATGTATATGCACAAATATTTACTATTTAGAAATAATACATGGAGCCTCACAGGGATCCCCCTGAACTGTCCCTTAACACCCCTGGATGAAGCCTAGAGGGGACCAACCACCACATTCTTCTTCTGCCCCCAATGAGAAACCCAAGAAGGCCCCAACTGTGATCTACTCAGCCAAGGTTAGTGCAGAAATCAGTCAGGAGGGAGGAGTTAAGGAGCAGCAAAGCAGGAGGCAGAAAAGCAAAGGAAAGAAAATTATTTACACAGCAGATTATACACTTGTCCAGCAAGTGTATTATAGAGATTTATCTTATTGTTGATCTTCTGCATCCAATACAATTCTGTATTTAAAATGCCAAATGAAACTAGAGTTTTAACCCTATAACTGCCATGCCAGGGGAAGTTGCAAAGAGTGGAGGAAAAGCTAACCAGCATGCATTTGTCATGGTACCTGAAGTCATTTGAAGCCTGTGGCTCTGTGTTCACTAATGCTCTGTCTGTGTATTATCAAATAACCTGGCAGTAGAAATTTGATCTGGCTCACACATAAGTGCATTACAGCACTTCAGCTGAATTATCCAGAGAGCAAGTTGTGGTACTTATCCTGGCTTGGTACTTGATACCAGTTTTATCTGACTGGTGGGGAGGGGAGGATAATGATCTAACATCTGCTAGGATGAAGATATCCTGCAAAACTTTTTAATAGATTTGAACTGGCTGAGTGAGCCAATGCTAGTTCTGCATTTCTGTGTGTCTCCGCACTATCATTTATCCTATACCTTAAACCCATATTTCCCTTTGCAAAGCTTGAGAATTAGTGATTTTAAAAGTGAAGACAAATAAGGGGAATCTGCCATCCTCTGAAACTACCTCTGAAACTCCAGGGAGGTGGTGGAGTCACTGTCCCTGAAGGTGTTCAAGAAAAGACTGGATGAGGCACTTAGTGCCATGGTCTAGTTGACTGGCTAGGGCTGGGTGCTAGGTTGGACTGGCTGATCTTGGAGATCTCTTCCAACCTGGTTGATTCTATTCTATTCTATTCTATTCTATTCTATTCTATTCTATTCTATTCTATTCTATTCTATTCTATCTTTAAAATAGATTCCTAGGAGCATTGCTGTTGAGGATTTTAGCAATTGTGACACCTTCTGTCTATCCAATTTGAGTCTTAATCTACTTCTGTAATGGTGTAACTCCACACTGGGCCATAGCTGCCCTGATTTCCAAAGCTGTAAGCCACAATCCAGTCCAAACAGAGAAGTAAGCATGTAAGTATTTGCACACTTTGGCTTAGAAGACACAGTTGCCACTATAAAAAATTGTTGCTGAAGTGCTCTGTCTTAGCTAGAGGAAACAATATGCTTAATTCTGAGATATATTGAACATCATAACTCCAAAGACTGAAGGACTTAGTGATTTAAATGTTGTCTCAGTTTCCTTTTTGGTGGGTTTTGCTTGTTTTCCCATATGTTTACTTTTATCTCTGGTTTCTTTCCTTTGACCATGTTCTGCTACAGTCAGTAAGTTATTCTCAATAAAATCCTGATTTCATCCAGTCATTCTTCAGGATAAAGTAGAATGAGTTTCAAGAATTTACTTAGGGTAATCATGCCAGAGTTAGAACTCACTATTAAAGGAGGTAATTATTGGTATTATTTTTAAGTGTTGTATTTGTATAGCAGACTTTTATTAAAGACTACAAACAGTAAAAATGCTATCAGAAGGCTGCAATTTTCCTGCCAGCAAGTGAGGATAAATAGCAACCTGATTTAAATATTTGTATATATTTAATTCTATAGATAAATGGATCATTGGAAGGACATTTTGTTAAGTGCTTTGCAGAACTGGAGTCAGTAAGAGGATTTTAGATTTTGAGCTTATTTCAATGGCTGGGTGTTTCCAAGTGCTGTACTGTTTAGCATGTAGTGTTTGCTGTTATTAATGGATGATATCCCAAAGTGGCAAATGGAGGTTCTGTCTTCTGCTTTAGAAAAGGTGCATTTTTAACTCTTTGTGTGAAATTCTCTTTGGTCAGGTAATTTCTGATATGTACCTAAGGATTGAAGAGAGAACAGGTGAGCAGAAAATTTTTGACAGAATGTGGTAATAGCTGAAAGCTGAATAGGCAGAGATCAGTGCTGACATTCTTGCTTCTTTGGGAGGATCTCACTTTTAGCTATGCACTTATGAGATGGAGGAATGCATATTGCTGCTCACAGATCTCCATTTCATAATGAAACTTTTACTCGATTGTCTTTAAGGAAGCATTCAATATTAGAGGTTTCCCTTATTGATTCCAAAACCAAAGATAATTTTATTCTCCAGTTTGTTACTGTTTCTGAACCTGATACATGAATCAAAACAAACTATTAAAAATACTGAAGGCCTGAGCTGTATGTGCATTGGACAATCCAGGACATTTCAAACCTTAAGTCTTGTTTAGTATTTAATTAGAACAATTTCTTCAATCTACCCTTTTTTTTTTCAGGTTTTTTTAGTTAGGTATGTCATATTTACCAACCTCCAGGCTAGAAATTAATATTGGTCTTGATTTTTCAAAGACATATAAAATTGCTTTCTGGACCTGCATTCACCTAATTTTTAAAGCTAAAATATTTTTCTTTGGGGAGAAAAATCTGAAAGAAGTTATTCTGTTGCTACACATTCTGTGATATGAAAAAAGAAATGTATGTTACAAGGTAAAAAATGTATGGAAAGCCATACAAATATAAGCAGCAGGCACAGTCCCTGTTATGTTCTGTGCAAAAGTTGTCAATTATCCCATAGCTATAACCCAGTCTTGTACCGTAAATGCAAATGATAGCTTAGTAACAAGGCCAAGTCTAAGGTCCTGCACCTGGGTTGGCACAATCCCAGGCACAGATACAGGCTGGGTGGTGAATGGCTGAGAGGAGCCCTGAGGAAAAGGACCTGGGGGTCTGGGTTGATGAAAAAGCTCAACATGAGCCTGCAGTGTGCACATGCAGCCCAGACAGCAACCCTGTGCTGGGCTGCAGCAAGAGCAGTGCGGGCAGCGGGGCAAGGGAGGTGATTCTCCCCCTTTACTCTGCTCTCGTCAGACCCCACCTGGAGTACTGTGTGCAGTTCTGGAGCCCCCAACACAAGAAGGACATGGAACTGCTGGAGCGGGTCCAGAGGAGAGCCACGAAGATGATCAGAGGGCTGCAGCAGCTCTGCTATGAGGACAGGCTGAGAGAGTTGGGGCTCTGCAGCCTGGAGAAGAGAAGGCTTCGAGGAGACCTTAGAGTGGCTTTCCAGTATCTGAAGGGAGCCTACAGGAAGGCTGGGGAGGGACTATTGACAAGGTCTAGTAATGCCAGGACGAGGGGGAATGGATTTAAGCTGGAAGAGGGGAGATTCAGACTGGATGTTAGGAGGAAGTTCTTTACAGTGAGGGTGGTGAGACACTGGCACAGGTTGCCCAGGGAGGTTGTGGATGCTTCCTCCCTGGAGGCGTTTAAAGCCAGGCTGGATGAGGCCTTGAGCAGCCTGCTCTAGTGGGAGGTGTCCCTGCCTATGGCAGGGGGTTGGAGCTGGATGATCCTTGAGGTCCCTTCCAACCTAAACCATTCTGTGATTCTGTATTGGATACCCAGCGATATGAGCCAGGAAGAAATAAATGATTGTTAATAAAAATTGAAATAGGTGAAGACTTTGAAGTAAATATCTTAAAACAGAAATATGAAAAAAAAAAACCAAAGCAACTATATTCCAGAAAACTTTTTGGTAGCAAACATTGCTAACCACTCCTTTAAAGGTCAAATCCATTCAATTGCACACCTGCAGCACATTCACATGTTTAAAAATTCATTAAAAACTTGAAGGTGTATTTCTGTTCAGCCTCTTCTCTAATGAATATATTTGCATGAAATTACAGCTTTTCTCCTTTAGACCTTTCTCACTCATTTCCTAAGGTCTATAACCTTATCTTGTGGGATCTAGAAAGCTCTGACTGAAGTCATCATGGAAATGTCCTGACTTTGCCACTATCAGAAGTGCCTTTGTCATTACAAATGGCTGGCACAGTATAGCTTCATGATTGAGCAAGGGCAGTAGTGTCAAATATATAGTGTGACTTGTTGCATTAGCCAGAGATTTTGCATAGACAGGAAGAGGTAAAGGAAGGGTTGTTTTTCTCCATTTTTCTCCAGACCCTTCATCAGTGCCATCTAGTGCAGTGTTCATAAACTTGGAGACATGAAGCTGCACTGCTCAGCAGCTTCTATTTGACTATCCTTGATGCCTTTATGCTTTTTCATCATGATCTATGTATTTTACTTTAGTTTTTTGAGGGATTTGATTTGATCTGATTTTGATTTCTCTTGCTTTTCACAGTAGTATCACCAAGGTTGGAAGAGACCTCACAGATCATCAAGTCCAACCCTTCACCACAGAGCTCAAGGCTAGACCATGGCACCAAGTGCCACGTCCAATCCTGCCTTGAACAGCCCCAGGGACGGCGACTCCACCACCTCCCTGGGCAGCCCATTCCAGTAGCCAATGACTCTCTCAGTGAAGAACTTTCTCCTCACCTCGAGCCTAAACTTCCCCCGGCGCAGCCTGAGGCTGTGTCCTCTCGTTCTGGTGCTGGCCACCTGAGAGAAGAGAGCAACCTCCCCCTGGCCACAACCACCCTTCAGGTAGTTGTAGACAGCAATGAGGTCACCCCTGAGCCTCCTCTTCTCCAGGCTAAACAATCCCAGCTCCCTCAGCCTTTCCTCGTAGGGCTTGTGCTCGATTGAAGGCTTCAATATTGTTACACTTTTCCTTCAGAAAATAAAACAAGCAACAAATCAACAACAAACCAATAAGATAAAATGGAGTTCAGCACAATCTTTGCACCATTTTCTCCTCACAGCTTTTCTAGTTTGGCTACAATTTCAAAGCTTGTGGCTGATATTCTCTCTAGAACTACATGAAAAGAGGCTGCAAAGAGGCTGTCAGGGTCAGTCTCTTCTCTCAAGTAACTAGTGATAGGACAAGAGGAAATGGGGAGGTTTGAATTAGATATTAGACAAGATTTCTTTACTGGAAGAGTGGTCAGGCATTGGAACAGGCTGCCCAAGGAAGAAGTGGAAGCACTATCCCTGGAGGTGTTCAAAGTGTAGACATTTTAACATGGTTTAGTGAGCATGGTGATGCTGTATTTACAATTGGACTTGATCTTAGAAGGTTTTTTTCAACCTTGATGATTCTATGATTTCCTTGGAGCATATTGCTGGAGTGTTTGTCTTTTTACCTGTGAAACATATCAGTCAATACCATCATACCTTGTAGACACTGGGAAAGGTCAATTGTTCATAGAATCATAGAATGGTTTAGGTTGGAAGTGACCTCAAGAATCATCCAGCTCCAACCCCCTGCCATAGGCAGGGACACCTCCCACTAGAGCAGGTTGATCAAGGCCTCATCCAGCCTGGCTTTAAACTCTTCCAGGGCGGAAGCATCCACAACCTCCCTGGGCAACCTGTGCCAGTGTCTTACCACCCTCACTGTAAAGAACTTCCTCCTGTAAAAAAACTTCCTCCTAAAAAAATTCATAAAAATGAATGTGCTACAGAGAAATGGTTAGTTATTTTTAACATTATAGGCTAAATCAAATTCATAGAATCATGGAATCACTGAGGCTGGAAGAGACCTTTAAGATCAACCCTAACCCGACTACCATGACCACTAAATTATTCATATTCTGAAGCACCACATCTACACGCTTCTTGAACACCTCCAGGGATGGTGACTCCAACACGTCCCTGAGCACACTGTTCCAGTGCCTCACCGCTCTTCCAGTAGTCTTTCCTAATGCCCACTCTGAACCCCCTATGGCACAACTTAAACCCATTAAACTCATCCTATCACTAGTTACTTGGGAGAAGAGACCAACACCAGCCTCACTCCGGCCCCCTTTCAGGGAACTGTAGAGGGCAATAAGGTCCCCCCTCAGCCTTCTCTCCTCCAGACTAAACAACTCCAGCTCTCTCAGGAACTTCTCATATAGAATCATAGAATCATAGAATGGTTTAGGTTGGAAGGGACCTCAAAGATCATCCAGCTCCAACCCCCTGCCATAGGCAGGGACACCTCCCACTAGAGCAGCTTGCTCAAGGCCTCATCCAGCCTGACCTTAAACACCTCCAGGGAGGAAGCATCCACAACCTCCCTGGGCAACCCGTTCCAGTGCCTTACCACCCTCACCGTAAAGAACTTCCTCCTAACATCCAGTCTAAATCTCCCCTCCTCCAGCTTAAACCCATTCCCCCTCGTCCTAACATTACTAGACCGTGTAAATAGTCCCTCCCCAGCCTTCCTGTAGGCTCCCTTCAAATACTGGAAAGCCACTCTAAGGTCTCCTCGAAGCCTTCTCCTGTCCAGGCTGAAGAGCCCCAACTCTCTCAGCCTGTCCTCATAGCAGAGCTGCTTGTGTGGTCACACGAGGCACAAAGCTTTGAACTCGTTGGCCAGAACAATGCTGCTAGTGCCTCTTGGCCAGTTTCATTTTCAAAATGATATATTTAAGAAGGGTGATTTAGAAACTGCACCTTTCTGCACCGATCCTCCCCCAGGAGCAGAACCCCATTCACCGCTTGTTAACTGGCAATCCTGGCGTCCACGTGTGTGCAGCTTGCACTAGCTCAGCAGTTGTACCTCGTTTCTTCTCTCCTTCCTTCTGCCTGGAATATTTTGTGTTTTACCTCGGGATTATTATCATGAGTTTTGGAAGCGCCTTTGGACAGGCAACTTTGTACAGGCCTGGAACACAAACCCTATGAGGGGAGGCTGAGGGAGCTGGGGTTGTTTAGCCTGGAGAAGAGGAGGCTCAGGGGGGACCTCATTGCTGTCTACAACTACCTGAAAGGAGGTTGTAGCCAGGTGGGGGTCGGTCTCTTCTCCCAGGCAACCAGCAACAGGACAAGGGGACACAGTCTCAAGTTGTGCCAGGGGAAGTATAGGCTGGATGTTAGGAGGAAGTTCTTCACAGAGAGTGATTGGCATTGGAATGGGCTGCCCAGGGAGGTGGTGGAGTCACCGTCCCTGGAGGTGTTCAAGAGGGGACTGGATGAGGCATTTAGTGCCATGGTCTGGATGACTGGATAGGGCTGGGTGCTAGGTTGGACTGGATGATCTGGAAGGTCTCTTCCAACCTGGTTGACTCTATGATATATAAAGTATATATTCTTAGATCAAGAAAGCAATACATTTCTCAGGGAACACTAGATGCACATTTTGCTGGAGTTATGGCAGAAAAGAGCAACTTCTTTAGCATGCTGACCACTATGCTGTAAATTTTACATAGCATGTTTGCTGTTGCATTAGTCTTGGTGTCTACCAATTATCTACTCTTCTGTTTCCTTCAGTTCAACACAGAATCAGAGCTAACTCTAGAGAGCAAGGGAGGAGAGATAGAATCTCTTTATTACTTTGATGGTTGTAGACAGCCAATAATTGTAGTGTTTCAGTTTTATACCCATCAGCTGTCACCTAGTTTAATGGATGGTCATTGATCTCCAGCAGAGAATTCTGGAATTATAATCAATATGAAGATGCCACAGCAGAATAATAAATAATCTCTCAGGAGCTGGAAATGCATTTAATGAATCAGGAGGTTGAGTAAATAATACCACATGTATGTGGTGGGAGCTGCCTGAATAAGTGTGGTTGCAGCTCCAAACAGCTTCTAAATAGCCTACAAAGTAAAAGAAACGGCGATTTGATCATTATTATGGGAGAGTCTGCTCGTGGGACTGTATCAAGTGCAGTTACAACAGCATAAAACATGAGAAACACGAGAAACATGAAAGCTTTCCTTCTTTCCCTTTGAAAAACAAGGTGATCATTTTATGTGATTTTCCTGGCAAAGCATGTGTATGTTTGTGTACGTGGGGTGGATGTAGGATGAAAGTGGGCGAAAGAAAGCTCCAACAAAAAGTAAGGAACACTTATTCCAGAGGAAAGCACATTGCCTAGCTGAAGGATTGGCAACAAATGCTTGGGTTACTCTTGCTGATATCTACACCAGTGCTTCACCCATCTTCATGTGTCTGGGCCAGTGGCTCAACTCATTAGATAGCATGGCTCAGGTCACTGAAGGTGGGCAGCTGAGCAATTTGAATGACAGAAGCAGTTAGGCCAAGCCTGTACTGTGCAGTGCCCACCCTGATACTTATCTAACTTCTTATGTAGCCTTGATCACATTCCATAGCATTTTTATGCCATTAGCTTCATCAGTATAAGTGGGTGATATTTATCTGAGGCTTTCATGGGAATATTATTAAGTAAGTCATACTTAAGGAGATGTCTACAATCTCAGCACTGAATCTAACTGGACAACAACCTTGCCCATCAAGTGCCTGGGGATTTAATAACTGCCCTTAGCCAGACCTGCAGCGTAGTTGAGCAGTTTGAGAGATTAGTCTCTACTGAGTCATGCATCTGGTGGTGTTTCTAAAGAGGAGAGGAGGTAACGGGCTGAAGAGTCCCCTCTGTCTGGCTGAGGTAAAACCAGTGCTGCCTTTACGCAGGACAACACACAGAGCAGAAGGAGAAGACTTTTGTCAGGGCTTGACTAGGTCATATCTGAGTCTTTCCAACTTGAAGGAGCAGACGCTTGTCAGGGGTTCAACTAGGTCATATCTGAGTCCTTCCAACCTGAATAACTTTGATTTTGTATAATTTGAGGCATGTGTGGAAGTGAGCTGTTTTTAGAGGTATAAGTAGGAAACAAAGAAAGAAGCCAGAAGTCAGTAGTTCTTCCATCCTTGCTGCTTTATTTTCTGATGGTTTCAGAAGATTAGAGTACCATGTGTACTTGATTGCAAAGTATCATCTAAATGAGTGGTATCCATTTTTTTGGCTGACTTTTTTTTAATGTTGGAAGAGGATTGCTTATGATCAGGCTGCTCTTCTCACATCACACAGTATCACAGTATCACAGTATCACCAAGGTTGGAAGAGACCTCACAGATCATCAAGTCCAACCCTTTACCACAGAGCTCAAGGCTAGACCATGGCACCAAGTGCCACGTCCAACCTTGCCCTGAACAGCTCCAGGGACAGCGACTCCACCACCTCCCTGGGCAGCCCATTCCAGTAGCCAATGACTCTCTCAGTGAAGAATTTTCTCCTCACCTCGAGCCTAAACTTCCCCCGGCGCAGCCTGAGGCTGTGTCCTCTTGTTCTGGCGCTGGCCACCTGAGAGAAGAGAGCAATCTCCTCCTGGCTACAACCACCCCTCATCACACAAGCTACAGGAGGTTTGGTACTTCCTGCAAGTGTAATGCTCACATGCTGCACCCTATGCACACACAGGTAAAACCCAGGGTGTTCCTGGAAACAGAACAGCTACCAGCAGATGCTGGCTGAAGAAGAGGCCACAGTACCTCTGACAGTTGCCTTTCTCAGTGCCAATTCGCATACAACAGAAGTAAATGTGCCAGGCAGGTGATCTGCTCTGGTTATAGCAGAAGTTTATTTCCAGTTGCCATGCTTCTTGAGGATGCATCAAACAAATGCCACCAGTGATTCACCCAATGCAAACCCTCTTGCCTGTGCCTGGCAGTCTCACAGGTTACACAGAATCACAGAATGGTAGGGGCCTTTGGAGATCACCTAGTCCAACCCCTCAGCTCCATGCAGGTACACCTGGATCAGGTATCACAGGAACATGTCCAGGCTGGTTACCCCACAGGACAGATGAATTGCCCCATATGTGAACTGTGGGCTGTAGGTTGAAGAGGCTGATGGCTATTCCGCCTTGATTGTTACTACTATTACTATTTTAAAAGCCTGAACAGGTCAGGCCACACCTTTGGTCCTGTGTCCAGTTCTCGGCTCCTCAATTCAAGAGAGATGTTGAGGTGCTGGAACGTGTCCAGAGAAGGGCGACAAAGCTGGTGAGGGGCCTGGAACACAAACCCTATGAGGAGAGGCTGAGGGAGCTGGGGTTGTTTAGCCTGGAGAAGAGGAGGCTCGGGGCAGACGTCATTGCTGTCTACAACTACCTGAGGGGAGGTTGTAGCCAGGTGGGGGTTGGTCTCTTTGCCCAGGCAACCAGCAACAGAACAAGGGGACAGTCTCAAGTTGTGCTGGGGGAAGTATAGGCTGGATGTTAGGAGGAAGTTCTTGCCGGAGAGAGTCATTGGCATTGGAATGGGCTGCCCACAGAGGTGGTGGAGTCACTGTCCCTGGGGGTGTTCAGGAAAAGACTGGATGAGGCCCTTAGTGGGGGCTGGGTGCTAGGTTGGACTGGATGATCTTGGAGGTCTCTTCCAACCTGGTTGATTCTATTCATAAAGCTTATTCATTTATTCAACACTGAGGAGAACAGATTCACTGAACACTTGAACTCTTCTAACTCTTTTTGAGCTACGTGACAGGCAACCTTTAAAAACAGAAACCATGGCTCCCCTGTGCAGCCCCTTTCCCAGCAATTCCTCCCAGCAGATGAAGTCATGCCCACAGCCCGCTGCCCCGCAATCGGGCAGCCTGTCTCCGGCAGCGTCAGCAGGAGTCGGCACTGTGAGCTTAAAAGGCTGTCAGAGGTTGGCAGGTCATCCGCCCGAAGGCAGGAAAGAAAGAGAGGGGAGGGAGAAAAATTGAAAAATAGCCACAAAGAAAACAAGCTCTTTTTTGAAATTGGAAACTTAAAAGAAAAGATTTATGAACCTTCGGACTTGTGAAACCACCTGGCGCTTTGGAGTTTGCTGCTGGTTAATTTTGGCAGTTAGAAGTTTGGAGGTTGTTTCACTTCATTTAAAAAAGAAAAAAAAAAAAAAGAGAATGGTCTGATTCCACATGTGCTTTGATCCTTTGAAACTCGCCCCTCCCTAACTTTGAGCTCAACTTGTAAAACTCAGAAAGAGTTAGGTGGAAAAGCCTGTTAGGTTTCAAGGGTGGCTTTGCCGTTTGCCGCGCGTATTAAGAAGCGCAGCCCCTGAACTCCACCTTTGCTGTCTGCTTAGTTTCCTCACTGGCTCACGACGTGACTTGTGCTGTGTTTTGACAGTTGGTGACCTCTGGCCTCTGGCTCCATAAAATGTTTAGGCTGAGGACTCCTGAGAGGAACTCTCAGACATGATGGTTGGGGGCTCTTTTGAGACAAGCCCATCATCTTTTTCCCCAGTCCATATATAGCTGGTGGGGCTTAAGCTGTAGGTTTTGCTCACGCAGACATTCAGATCAGACTTCCTCCCACATCTCTAGTTCTGGGTTCCCAAATAGATGTGGGGTTGGAGGGGGGCCCATGGAAATCAGAGGAGAATAAATGCCTCATGCTGCCTGTAGAGTCAAAAGATAATAAAAAGATAAATAGATAATAGAGCCAAAAGATAATAAAAAGATAAAAGATAATAGAGCCACGAAGATGATCAGAGGGCTGGANACAGTTTAAACTCTGCTCTTGCAGGGACATCTGTAGCTAGGGAGAGTTTCCAGAGAGTTGTGAAGTCTGTCCTTCCATACTGAAACTGCAGTAATAGTACTTCAGTTTTCTGTGGCTCCTTTCTTTCTGGTGTTCCACACCAGCTGATTGTGCTGTATGACAATATTTATAGAGACAGATAGTGATTAGATCTGGATGAATCACTTAGAATGAAGAATTCATTCATTGCATTGCTTATTTTCCCCTTAAGTCTGCAATTAAAAACTGTGTTACTCTTAAATGCATTCATTATTTCAAAATCAGTTGTCAATTACCTGAGTTAATTTATTTCCATGAAAAATATTTGTCATTTCCATTGTGCTAGCTAGCTTTGGGAGTCAGGTGAGGGCACCTGTGATCCCTTGTTGGCAATGAAATCATTTAACAAGCAATAATTCTATTCTAGAGCTGTGTATTTGACTGTCAACATCAAACTTAAATTCAGGTTGTTAAGGCTTAATTGTATACTTGAAAATATGTTATAGAAGTATTTGCACACAAACAAGTATTTGAGCTCAGGTTGCTTTCCCTCTAGGCTTTATAGAAAGTGAACAACCCTCATGTACCAGTATAACCTGGGGACTGGCCTGCTGGAGAGCATTGCAGCGGAGAAGGGTGACCATGAGCCAGCAATGTTGGGGTTTTTCAGCCTGGAGAAGAGAAGGCTCAGGGGAGGCCTTATAGCAGTCTTCCAGTACCTGAAAGAAAAGCTGAGGAGGGACTGCTTGGAAAGCCCTGTAGCACTGGGACAAGGGGTGATGGTTTTAAAGTAGAGAAGCTCTTTACTATGCTCAATAAGAAGCTCTTTACTATGAAGGCAGTGGAACACTGGAACAGGTTGCCCAGGGAGGTGGGTGGATGCCCCATTCCAGGAGACATTCAAAGTCAGGCTTGAAAGGACCCTAAGTAATATGATCTAGTTGAGGACGTCCCTGCTTACTGCAGAGTGGTTGGACTAGATGACCTCTCTAGGCCTCTTCCAATTAAGTGCATGATTCTGTGTATGCTTTTGGTGTAATATTTTCACATATAAATCTTAGTGTCAAAGGAAGAGTTCTGCCCTTACCATTTCTAAATAACTTAGTGGAAGAAAATGGAAAAGTGAAAGGCAAAAAACCTGATCTGTGTTGGAGGAACTGCTTATACCTTCTGGTCTGTCCTGGAAGCCTAAGTTAATTTTTCTGGCTGTTTGGAGTCAACGAGCACTTTGTCATTCAGTTTCACAGACCCAAAATACCATCCTCTGTTTATTCAGTTTCAGTTTACTTCTGTCAGGAGCCAACTGTGGAAACAAACCTCTCAGCTGCTAGAGCTATCAAGTAATCAAGATATTACTCAAGAGGCTAAAAGTCTTTTTACTTTCAGCCTGAGTTCTGTGAGACTGGTGTGAAAGGGTATTTGCCCCACCTGTGGCTAATGAACAAAGCCAAAGTGAAACAGAACTCAAGATCTGTAAGAGTTGGGAAAAAAAAAGGGGGAAAGGAAAAAAAAAGAGGGAAGAAAAAGATGCACCAGGCAATAGCTTTGTTGGGAAGCAGTCACATTGTGGCAGGCAGTACAAATCCCACCAGCTCTGGAGGTTCAGACCCGAAGTGTAAGCACATGCGAAGACCTGTTGGGAGAGAGGTCTGGAATGTAAACGTATGCATCCTGCCTCAGTGTTGAGATCTGTGTGCATTTACTAATCCCTCAAAGGCTACTCCTAGGAATTTACTGGAACAACCATGTGGCCCAGGTCCCAGATGATATTCCCTGAGATCTAGAAGTGGTTCGGATCACAGAATGCTAGGGGTTGGAGGGGACCTCCAAAGATCAAGTCCAAACCCCCTGCAAAGCAGGACAACTTAGGGCAAGTCACACAGGAATATGTCCAGGAAGGGTTTGAAGATGCCTAGAGAAGGCTCCAGAACCATTCTAGGCAGCCCTTTCCAGTGCTCCATCATCCTCACAATCTCATGTTGAGATGGAATTTCCTGTGATTGAGTTTACATCCATTGCCCCTTGTCCAATCAGTGGGTATCATTGTAAAGGAGCTGGCTCCATCCTCCTGACAGACAGCCTTCATATATTTGTACATCTTGATAAGATCTGCTCTCAGCCTTCTCTTCTCCAGAATAAACAGGACCAAGTCTCTCAGTCCTTCCTTGTAAGAAAGATGCTCCAGTCCCTTAACTGCCCTCATAGCTCTCTATTGAGCTCTCTCAAACAGTTTCCTGTTCCTCTTGTACTGGAGATCCCAGAACTGTACACGTTATTCCAGATGTGTTCTACCTGGGTGCAATAGAGGGTGAGGAGTACCTCCCTCGACCTGCTGAACACACTCTTCTTAATGCACTTGACTATTGGCCTTTTTGGCCAGCAGGGCACATTGCTGTCTCATGGATAACTCATTATCAATCAGGACTCCAAGGTCCTTCTCTCTGGAGCTAATTTTCATCAGGTCAACCCCTAAGATGTACTGCTCCATGGTGTGTGTGTGTGTGTGTATATATATATACACATATATACATATGTGCATACACTCTAAGGACAGAAAAATGTGGACCACAGAGGACTGTAGCATATTACAGGAATAATCTAACCAGAATGTAAAGGAGATTTTTTCTCTATTACTGTTTATTTAATTACCTCAGTAGTTTCTGTTACCTTGCTTTACAGAAGCAAATACCCCTTCAGTGGTTACAAACTGAAATTAGAACACTGCAAAACATTTGACAGCACAATTCAAGTGTAATGCACTATATCTACACACAAAATGGCCTAATATGGATTGTAAAACTGTGTATGGCTTTACTTTGTGCACAGATATGTGTATCTACAGAGATACATGGCAAAAAAAAAAGCCAGTATGATTTCTCTATAGGGGCCTAGCAAAGATCTTACAACGTTGTAAATGAGAAGTCAGAAGACACAGATTTCATTGTCCCTTGGTATAACAGAGAAGGAGAATGATGGCAAAGTGTACCAAGAATACTGAACTATGGACTAAACAAATTATGATCAGTTTCTAGGAGAATTTCCCAAGTGAATCTTATCTCTTTCTCACAGCTATGCTGATTACCATCAGTTTCTCTGAATTATTTGCCTTTGAAATGATTTTCATTGAGGCTCAGCTAGTTCCTTTCCCTTCTGGACCCTTTACCTAATGCTTATACAATCCAGCAGGGTCTGCTTTGTGGAATCTTTGAACTTGAGCTCATGGGATGTGACCTTGAGAAATGTGATTTTTCTTTTCTTTCCACTACTGGTATTTCCTAGAAATTTGCTCTGCTAGGGTTTTTTTCATATACAATGAGGTGTTTGGGTTTTCATTTTGTTGCTCTTTGTGCATCACAGTGTCTATGGGCTGCTGCAAATTACATGTGTGTTTACATAGCATAAATCAATCACAGCTCCCAATGTACACTGGTAAATAAAAAGGTATGTCTGTGAACATGCACTGTAGAGCACACAGTAAAAAACACAAATCAATCTCTCAGTTTTGAAAAGAACTTTTGTTTAAAATAGGGAGAAGAAAAATTTCTCTCTGACTTCATAGTCTCTACAACACCTAGCTTGGCCATGCTAACAAAGCAGGAAGCTCTTGGCCTAACCATTTTCTAAGAGATGAGCAAGTGTAACACATATTCAAGACAGCTGAGCTTTCTGCAGTATATGGTAGGAATATGACATTTTCATTTGGCTTTGTTCTCAGACTTGCCAAGTTAAAAAAAGTAGTTTCTTTTTCTTACAGGAGGTACATTTGGAATGTCTTTGTAAAACTGTACAGAGAAGAAGAATGTCTTTGTAGAATCACAGAATCATAGAATCATAGAATCAACCAGGTTGGAAGAGACCTCCAAGATCATCCAGTCCAACTTACATAAGGGATCATGAAGGTTTATGCTTATACATCTTGACTCAACAAGGAACTAATGATAGAGAGAATCATGGAATGATAGAATCAACCAGGTTGGAAGAGACCTCCAAGATCAGCCAGTCCAACCTAGCACCCAGCCCTATCCAGTCATCTAGACCATGGCACTGAATACCTCATCCAGTCTTTTCTTGAACACCTCCAGGGATGGTGACTCCACCACCTCCCTGGGCAGCCCATTATGTTCTACAAAAAATGGCAGAGGGTCCATGCAAAGAATGGAAACTCCTCTTTCAGTTCAAAACATCCTCTTTCTTGGCAAGTAATTTTGGTTGGAACTAAATGATCCTTGTGGTCCCTTCCAACCCTGACTGATTCTATGATTCTATGTTTAGACCAGTTTGGAAGCCTTTTAACCCCTCAGATATACACTAATAAAAAGAGCTAGTAAAATTTAACAGTGACAGATATAAGCAAATAGTGACATTCCATACATTCTAATGCAGCCATGGTAAATACATAATTTGCCATCTGCCTTTGTTTATATCAGGTAAACAGAGCTGAAATTTTCAAACTGTGATTTGTAGCTGAAGGAGAAATATTTAGTCATGTCATGCTGGTTCTTATTCTGTTGCTCACTGAGAGAACCTGTGTGGAAGGGGTAGATGAAGTGTAGAGTGAAATCAGGCCACCTCAGACCCTTGAAGATAAAAAAAAAAAGGAAAAATAACTAAGTAATAATAATAATAATAAAACTAAATTAATCAAAACATCAACATTTTCTTATTTCACCATGTACTAAAGTATAACACATTTGGCCACAACAACCCCATGCAGAGATACAGGCTGGGGTCGGAGTGGCTGGAGAGCAGCCAGACAGAGAGGGATCTGGGGGTGCTGATTGATACCCGCCTGAACATGAGCCAGCAGTGTGCCCAGGTGGCCAAGAGAGCCAGTGGCATCCTGGCCTGCATCAGGAATGGTGTGGCCAGCAGGAGCAGGGAGGTCATTCTGCCCCTGTACTCTGCACTGGTTAGACCACACCTTGAGTACTGTGTCCAGTTCTGGGCCCCCCAGTTTAAGAGGGACATTGAGATGCTTGAACGTGTCCAGAGAAGGGCAACGAGGCTGGTGAGAGGCCTCGAGCACAGCCCTACGAGGAGAGGCTGAGGGAGCTGGGATTGTTTAGCCTGGAGAAGAGGAGGCTCAGGGGAGACCTTATTGCTGTCTACAACTACCTGAGGGGTGGTTGTAGCCAGGAGGAGGTTGCTCTCTTCTCTCAGGTGGCCAGCACCAGAACAAGAGGACACAGCCTCAAGCTGCGCCAGGGGAAATTTAGGCTTGAGGTGAGGAGAAAATTCTTCACTGAGTCATTGGCTACTGGAATGGGCTGCCCAGGGAGGTGGTGGAGTCACTGTCCCTGGAGCTGTTCAAGGCAGGATTGGACGTGGCACTTGGTGCCATGGTCTAGCCTTGAGCTCTGTGGTAACGGCTTGGACTTGATGATCTATGAGGTCTCTTCCAACCTTGGTGATACTGTGAGACTGTGATGCTGTGATTTAGAATGACACAAATCTTTCCTATACTAGTTCCCACTGGGTAAAGGAATGGAGCTTTTGTTTTCTTTCACAGTCTCTAATCTTCATCTGTGTAAATTCAGCAATGCAATCTGTAAATTGATTAAATGTCCTTATGATTTTTCTGGGGAAAAAACTGCAGTCTACTAAGTCTGTGTGGTTTGGCTCAGAATAATTTCCTCTGATTTCAGGAAAAGTTGTCCCTGATTTGCATCATTTCAATTGCCAGTATAGTGAGAATGTCAGACTAATGAAGCATCTCAAATGCTTACCAAATTAATTACTAATACTTGAAGACTGTGACTAGCTGGAATTGATGTAAGAGTTTCCAATCTATTTCCTGTACAAAAAGTCAACTGACCATGGTCTTTTCTCCTTCCCTTCCCTTTTCCCCTCCCATGTTCTCTGGAGAAGTATGCTAAAAGGAGCCATCCTAGGTGATGATACTTTTTCATCAGATTTATAATGAGACCACAAACACTTCTCATTCAGTTTCACTTACCTGTGAAGTGCTCACACAAACCTCTTATTAGTAAACTTACATGGTGCTTCTTGCATTTATTTCTTAGTAAATATTACTGACCCACAACTGCATAAAAGAGCCAAAATCCTTCTAATCACTCACAGAAATACAGAAGACTGCTCTTAGATTAGAGGATTAACTGGCCAGGATTGACTTTGCATATGGAATGGCAGGAGGAAAAGGGCAGCCTGAGTCATGTAACTGGCTTTGTTTGTGTCTGTAAGAAAGACAGGAAAATTTAATTAAGCCCATGCAATTCAGCATGCAAAAGGTCAAACCGATGCATGCCTGCAGGTAGTTAATCAGAAAACTGCTATAATTCCCAACCCAAACAATGTTAAGCAATAGAAATGCAAATATTGGCCCTTGCTCTGTGAGGCTGGTTTCAGCTGATATTCACAAATCCCTCTTGCTTCTGTCCTGAGTATTTTGCATGGTACAAATGATTGTCATCAAATTGAAAAGAGAATGTCTTTCCATCTTTCCATCCTCAGCTCTTCCTTTGTCTCCTGTAGAGTTGTAACGTTGCATATATCGGAGCAGAAGTGCAGGAGGGGCTCCTGGGTGGACTCGTTTGTTTTAACTGAGCCTGAAGAAATACTAATTCTCTGACAGGTTCTGTGTGTCATCTGACAGTGGACAAAAAGCCTCAAATCAGTGACAGCTTAGGTGGAAAAAACCTGTGCCTGAAAGCAGTTCTTAGTCTAGGTGAGGGTAGAGTAGGTGTGCAGGCGTTACTGGGAAGACTTCTGTGACAGAGCACTTCCCTTCTCTCTTTCTTGCTGTCTCCACTGTAGTTTGCATTCTCTGTCCATTGGACATTTTCATCGCAGCACAGATCATCACGGAATAGTGTAGTTTCCTATTTCATTATTTTGCATGATTTCTGGATATTCAGGGAAATATAACCTGGGAAAAAGTATTGCTTTGTTTTTTTTAGGCATTGAACATCTTGTAATTCTTTTCTATTTCCTAGATGTGTGTTGCAATTAGCTTAAAGGTACCATTCTTCTGTCCCATTTTCCTTCTGTAAATACACTTTGAATAGGGTTTTTTTTCCTCTCATAAAGTGCCACAGGAAACTACTTTCTTCCAGTCCTCACCTACATATACACTTCTATTGATTTTGTAATGCTCCTTTCTGATACTCAGTTGTGTCTTTTCAAAAACAACAAACCCCAGCCCCCGAATGAATTGGATTCAAATCAGGTACCACTACTAAATCTTCATCTGATTGGGATCCTATTTGCGGCAAGCTTGGAATTCACATTTCATTGCCAGATGTCAGAAGATGACGTCTGCCTGTGAAACCCAAAAGGCTCAGAGTTGGTTTTGCACAAATGCAGCTGCTTTCTTATTTAGAGGAGCTAGCCACAGGCAGCACATTATCCTAATTTTCTAAAGTCTGCCCTGGCTTACAGAGTTGCTTCAGGCCATAAAGCTTTGATTTTGGTCTGCAAACTCATGTGTGGCTTATGGGCTGACTGTCTATGGACATCATCTTTTCACATATTGAGTGCCTTGTGGAAGGTTCCTTCAGCTCATATCCTATTTCAGGTAAGTGGGAGATAAATAGAAAGAGGCAACAGAGACATTGAGAAAATCTCCCATCTCTGTGTGCTACCCTAGTATACTTGAGCTTTGAGCTTTGCTAGTCACTTGCCTCCAAACTTCTGGCAGCTGAACTAGTCAGACATAATCTAATGTAAACCTCATTTATTCCTGTTCCCAGGAGGGGAGTAGTTTTGATGATCTTGAACTGTGTATGGATGTCGAGGAGACAATACCATTGTTCACTGTGGCATGTGTTTTAATTTTTAAATGATAAAGATGTGCTCAAACCTGCTTCATGACCGCAGTGTGTAATGGCTGCTAGTGCTCCTTTCTCTCGCTTTGTGCCAGTGGCTAGGCACTTACATTTCAGCTGAGCTGTGAGGCAGAAGTACACCACTCAAGGGAGCTCTGCAATGACTCAGGCTGATGAGTGGGAGCCCTGGCTGTGAAATGCAGCTGACTGCCTTGTTGGTTTTACTTAGCAGTATATGAAATGAACAGAGCTATGCTCCCACCTCTTCCTCTGCCTTTCTGGCATTTTCCTACTGATGAAGTAACTGGTATATAACAAAAAAGTTTAAAAAGGACAAAAGGGAAGTATTGGGAGAGAGGGAGAAGATGGACAATTGAATCCTTTCATTTCCTTTCCAAGAAAGTAGAGAGAATTCATCAACTTTACCCCCAAAAGTCTACCAAGTATTCACTCTATTTTCTAAATCCTGCTTATTAAAAAATACATATATATATTTTAACAAAAAAAGTAAAGAGCAATTACTTGATGACATTTCCACTATTGTTGTTGTCCAGGTATCTACCGTTACATAAAGAAATAAAGCCTGTGGTCCAGTATCAGAGAAAGTCCACAGAGCCCTTGACCGAGGAAAGCAGAAGCTGGAAAAGTAAAGTGGAAGTAGTAGACTCATATTTGGTCCCATAAATAGTCAAGTGTGTAAACTTAAGACCATGAATAGCTGTTTTGATTTAACTTAGGTGAAGAAACTTGAATGAGAAAGTGGGTACATGTAGAATTTGCCACACACATAAGTTTGTATACTAGAACTGAAGCCACTCTCAACAGTCTGCCATGACTTTTTTAGTTACTTTTTGGGGGGGGTTGTTCCAGTTTCTGTAGGCTTAAAGGCAGACTGGGAACTCTGAATAAGAAAACAGTAACTCTGCATAGTGTTCCTCAAGTTACCTTCATAAACAGCAGAGACCTTTGGAATATTCTAACACGCTACATTGGTGAAAGCAGATTTCAATCCACACAGCCAAATTTCCTCACGAAGGTCCTAACTGGATTCCTAAATCTCTCATAGTAAGCTTTAATCACTATGCCCAAGAAAGGAAAATTGTGAGTCACTTCAGAGGAGGTTAAGTCTTGATCTCTGAATCACAAACCTGTCACTTAGAAGTGTCACCTTACTCAAGAGAGAGTCAGAGCTGAGGGTGCAATGACTGCTGCAGGATGTTGTAACAGGAACACATGAGTTGATCAGAAGACTGATACATTTAGGAAGATGTTTTTGAAGAAGCATCCTTTTCCTACCATTTCTCACCTTTCCAAGGAACGGTCAGTTGCATAGGGAACAGCACTGAGGCAGTGTGCAGTGTGTGGTTTTGATTGTGTTTATGGAGAATTGTGAAAGAGGAGGGCAATGGACTCACTGGCAAAATCTTTCTATTCCCAGGAATAGCTAAGGAGCAAAACAACAACAGCAACAAGCTACACCCCCAATTAAAGCACCAAGAAAGTGGTCTCCTTCCTGGTGGCCTGTTACTAAGGCCTGACGAAATTCATGTACACATGACCAAAACCACATGCAGATCATTTAACTTTGACTCCAACTGTCATTAGACTGAATTACAGGGTTAAATATGTTGGCAGTGATGTCTGGAAAACTGAACTGAATATCATATCATAGTAGTATCATAGTATCATCAGGGTCGGAAGAGACCTCACGGATCATCAAGTCCAACCCTTCACCACAGAGCTCAAGGCTAGACCATGGCACCAAGTGCCACGTCCAATCCTGCCTTGAACAGCTCCAGGGACGGCGACTCCACCACCTCCCTGGGCAGCCCATTCCAGTAGCCAATGACTCTCTCAGTGAAGAACTTTCTCCTCACCTCAAGCCTAAATTTCCCCTGGCGCAGCTTGAGGCTGTGTCCTCTTGTTCTGGTGCTGGCTGCCTGAGAGAAGAGAGCAACCTCCTCCTGGCTACAACCACCCCTCAGGTAGTTGTAGACAGCAATAAGGTCTCCCCTGAGCCTCCTCTTCTCCAGGCTAAACAATCCCAGCTCCCTCAGCCTCTCCTCGTAGGGCTGTGCTCGAGGCCTCTCACCAGCCTCGTTGCCCTTCTCTGGACACGTTCAAGCATCTCAATGTCCCTCTTAAACTGGGGGGCCCAGAACTGGACACAGTACTCAAGGTGTGGTCTAACCAGTGCAGAGTACAGGGGCAGAATGACCTCCCTGCTCCTGCTGGCCACACCATTCCTGATGCAGGCCAGGATGCCATTGGCTCTCTTGGCCACCTGGGCACACTGCTGGCTCATGTTCAGGCGGGTATCAATCAGCACCCCCAGATCCCTCTCTGTCTGGCTGCTCTCCAGCCACTCTGACCCCAGCCTGTATCTCTGCATGGGGTTGTTGTGGCCAAAGTGCAGCACTCAGCACTTGGAGCCATTGAATGCCATCCCCTTGGACTCTGCCCATCTGTTCAGGCGGTCAAGGTCCCGCTGCAGAGCCCTTCTGCCCTCCAACCCAGCCACATCAGCCCCCAGCTTGGTGTCATCTGCAAACTTGCTGATGACTGACTCCATGCCCACGTCCAGATCATCTATGAAGATGTTAAAGAGGATGGGGCCCAGCACTGACCCTTGAAGGACACCGCTAGTGACAGCCACCAGCTGGATGTGGCACCATTCACCACCACTCTCTGGGCTCAGCCCTCCAGCCAGTTCCTCACCCAGCACAGAGTGTTGCCATCCAAGCCTTGGGCTGAATAGTGAGAAACTGCATCATGGGGAATCATCCAGTCTTCTCCTGAACAAAAAGATGGTGGAAATCAATCTGTTCATCATAGGAGGACTCATTTATTGTAAGTATTATAGGAATGCTGGTAAATACGGATGCTCTGGAGTCTAGATTCCAACTTCGTCTTGGGAAGCCTCGAAGCAAAACTCCAAATTCTATCCTTAGGCTAATCTAGAAGTAGATCCTGATGTAAACTGAGTTTTTATAGCTGAGTTAAGGTCAGTCAAAAACAAAGAGGGAAATATAAACATAGGCACTTCTTGGGAGACAGAGAGAATGCAGTGGATGTCATCATGGAGCCTTTCTGCTACGAAAATAATGGAAATCAGTGAAGGATTAAGTCCACGATGCTCTCACTTTGTGTTGTTAAACTCATTGTATATGCCAGTAGGAGATTTTTCTTTTCAATAGTGAAAGAACCTCAAGGTTTTGGTCTATAAACAAAAGGAAGGAATTCAAAATAGGATTAGAATTTAGAAGATGATAGAACATTTCTCAAGAATCTAAGGCAGCAATGTGATCATCAGAAATGAAGAAAGGATTTTATAGATCTGAGGTAGACGTAAGATATATCTAACTGAAAAATAATTCCACAGAAGGATAAACAATTGAGTTAGAATTCAGACATCAACTGATTTTTATCCAGTACTAACTGAAAACACATGCTTTACACTAGAAGCTAGATCACACTGGGAGGAGGTAGCAAGAAGCCCCAAGCTACTTTTCCTTTCAGGGTTGTACTCAATCATGGCCACAGCCATAATAGCCCCTAAAGCTGAGCCAAGTCAAAATCATTTGGTCCAAGGCTGGAACATCACTCTCTCTCCCTCCCTAAATCTGTTCATAAACATGGTTCAGTCAGGTGTTAATTACAACCCCCAGTAAAGCCTCAGAGATGTGCAGAATCTTGTGGGGAAAATGACTGGACTCAGCACTTTGCAGGTCTGTTTATTTTACTTCACTGCACTTTGGTGACCACAGCTGGCTTGCAGCATACACAGTAGAAAGGAGAAGAGTCCAAGGAGAGGAGAGAACATCACTCTTCCAAACGGAACGGTTTCAGTGAGAATCGCTTGCCCGTAGTGTGTTGACTGGATGTTGAAGTGTCCTTTCTCTGGGGACCTGACCTTTAAGTAGCTTGAAAAGTCTGCTTCTTGCCAGGTCATTGTAAGCCATCTTCTCCTGTGCCATGCTTTGCAGGCAAGAAGCAAGTGTGAGAACAACTTGCCACATATGATTTATTATTGTTAATAGTGAGAATTATTTGTTAATCTCTGGTGATGTGATCGGCACTAAACACGACACAGATGAGCACAAAGCATACCCCCAGGAGTTTGTGATTTCCAAGACAAACATAGATGAGACAACATGCACTTGGAAGACCCTGAAGTGGATGTTGACCTACTAAGAATTTAGAATGAATTAACTGAGAGTGGGGGAGTGATCTCTTTCTGATGCACTCTGTTTTAAGGAACAGACCTTTTTTTTCTTGGGCTCTAGCAGGAAAATGTAGTCATGAAAAGCATGCAAGCCTTATCTTATTATGCCTTCTGGGAAATAAATAAAACCATACCCTTCCTTATCTAAAATGGCAGACTGTTCTAGAAGCAGACACAACTCTGTTATGTCAGGTGGGCATCTGACCACTGAGCTGCACAGGCACCTGCACATTTTAAGATAATGCCAACAAAACGAATTGCTCTGAGCTCACGGAATACTGAACGTAAATTTGGGGTCTTGTCTGTCATCTTGCTTGCTAATTCTTGGCAATGTGCATTTTTCTTAGGTGGAGAGATCCTGCTGTACCAGTGAGAAGAAATTACAGGTATTTTCATACTGCCAGACCAGAATAAACGACGGTTAAGTAAAGCTTGTTTAGATGGGAAATTGACTTCACTTCTAGCAGTGGCAACCTAGGTAACATCTAACAACAAATACATAACTGTTAATTAAGGGAAGAAACATTTTGGTTTGGACAACTGTTAACTCCTGTTGAGGTTTTACAGAAAGTTGACTGGTTTAAATGTTGGCCACTGCTTTCTGGAAATAGGGAATTTCACAATGCAAAGGCTTATCTATACAGCTCTGCTGGTTTTGAGGCTCATTGCAATCTTTTAATGAGAGAAGTCAGGTAATTGATTGTGAAAAGAAAATAATTATGAAGTCTGTATCATTTGTTGGTTTGCTGAGAGGGAGAAAAAGCTAAAATGTAAACAAAATTTCCCCACACTGTCCTGGGACGTTGCACTATTCATGTCTTGTAGCTTGTAAATTCACAGCCTACTTTTATTCTATAAGCAAAGCTGTAGTCAAAGCCCTGCATTCATGCCACCAGTATAAGCCTGAGTGAATAGATGAACCTGACACCTTGCTCTTAAGGTAAGCATGTTTGGGCTGATGTGATGCATAATGGAGGGAATGTTGTCATAGAATCATAGAATCAAGCAGGTTGGAAGAGACCTCCAAGATCATCCAGTCCAACCTAGCACCAGCCCTAGACAATAAACCAGACCATGGCACTAAGTGCCTCATCCAGGCTTTGCTTGAACACCTCCAGGGACGGTGACTCCACCACCTCCCTGGGCAGCCCATTCCAATGCCAATCACTCTCTCTGCCAACAACTTCCTCCTAACATCCAGCCTATACTTCCCCCAGCACAACTTGAGACTGTGACCCCTTGTTCTATTGCTGGTTGTCTGGGAGAAGAGACCAACCCCCACCTGGCTGCAACCTCCCTTCAGGTAGTTGTAGACAGCAATGAGGTCACCCCTGAGCCTCCTCTTCTCCAGGCTAAACAACCCCAGCTCCCTCAGCCTCTCCTCATAGAGTTTGTGTTCCATGCCCCTCACCAGCTTTGTTGCCCTTCTCTGGTCAGAAGTCAGAGCACAACCTTATGTGATGCATAGTGGAGGGAATGTTTTTAGAAGGCAGGGCACAACCTTAGATAATCTTGGAAGAGTTAGTAAAAGAACTTTAAAAATTCTCTATGGCTGTGTGGAAGAGAGGACATGCTCAAAGAAAATATCACTCAGTAATCCTGGAGAAAATGAGCATGACTTAAAATATAGTTACAGACTCCTTTCCCTGTGAGTCATCCCTTACTTTTTTTAAGGGAATCTCATTGTTGAATAGATTTCCCTACCATTTTTAGGCAGAATGAATATTATGTATTTATTGTCTTTGGCAGTGAAAGTTGTAAGAGTGCAGCTGAACTCAGACCTGCCAAGTCTCATGCAGCTGAAAAGGAGACTTTCTCACACCAGTCTTTGGGCTTTTCCTATAGTTCCTCAAGGTGTTTCAATGAGACATTTAAAATACTTTTCAAATCCTTTAAACTATCCTTCCAAACTGACACCACTTGACAGACTGGTAAGATCCAGTCATCCAAGGCTGAAGTGATCCCCATCTGCAGTAGAGTGGCAATGGTGATCTCGCCTGTTCAAGTTTCATTGAAGGTTAAAAGCAGTCTTAAGATTAGGGGGTCCTCTCTGAGATGAATGAACGTCTCCCTTTCCTCCTGCCACTGCTACTTCAGCAGGAATACACACAGAGCTGTGAAAAGGCTATCTTTATCCAAATCTGCATGAGCCACCAGGCTGTTTTTCCAACCTCTGTCATTTGGCGGCCTCGGGAACTCATTTGCAGAATGTGATTTTATCTAAACATTCTTATTTTACTGTGGAATATTACTCTTTGATTAAGAGCCCAAGAAATTGCACGTGCTCGAAAATCCACTCAGCTGCCAACATCTGAGGCTGCAGCACTTTTGTTAAAATACTCACTTGCTTATGTTTTGCCCATAAAGCTTAAGAAAGTTGTGAAACAACCAAAGGAGTCACAAAAAACTTCCTCCTGCATCCCTGAACATATGCCTACAAAGTTAGGTTGTACAACTGCAGACTTAGGAGGTGACAGGCATGAACTGGCTCCTATGGCAGTGGAGCCACAGTGCTACTGTAGGCTTCAAAATGGGCTAAGTACAAGAGGTTCTGAAACCCATGTCTGTGCTTATTACCCAGAGAGTAAGCATAGATTGTACAATCATGCACAGACCAAACTGGTCATGAGAGAAATAGCCATGGACTGCCATACTTATTACAAATTTGGCTGAATGCTGCTCATTTGAGCTACATGATGATTTGTTATTACTGTAACCTGCATAGAGAAAAGCCACACCATTCCAGTGTGGGCTTAATGAAGCAGTCATATTGCTAATGGCTTGCCAGAACTAGAATGTTTGCTTGATCTCCATGCTAACCTCTTGAGCCTCTAGTGCAGACCAAAAAGTGCTTTAGACTTAGTAAGTGTAGGAACTGTGACACTTTCTGTTCTAATCACTTGCCCCCTATCCCATGCTGTGGTCAATCTTGAATATGACACCATAGGTCAAGGGAACTTCAGGGACTCCTGCAACATCTCTGACCTTTGTGATACGAGCAGAGTTAGATCACTGAAGATTTGTGCTAGGAGTTTTCATTCCAGGTTCATTTAAAGCAATTCCTACTCTTGATCCTAATTTTTTTTTTTTCAGTTCTCTTCGGTATTGCTGTTTAATTGCTTAATGTGTAAATAAGTCAAGAAAATAATCATAAAATCATAGAATTGTAGAATCAACCAGGTTGGAAGAGACCTCCAAGATCATTCAGTCCAACCTAGCACCCAGCTAGACCATGGCACTAAGTGCCTCATCCAGGCTTTGCTTGAACATCTCCAGGGACGGTGACTCCACCAACTCCCTGGGCAGCCCATTCCAATGCCAATCACTCTCTCTGTGAAGAACTTCCTCCTAACCTTCCTCCAGCCTATACTTCCCCCAGCACAACTTGAGACTGTGACCCCTTGTTCTATTGCTGGTTGTCTGGGAGAAAAGACCAACCCCCACCTGTCTGCAACCTCCCTTCAGGTAGTTGTAGACAGCAATGAGGTGTGCCCTGAGCCTCCTCTTCTCCAGGCTAAACAACCCCCAGCTCCCTCAGCCTCTCCTCATAGGGTTTGTGTTCCAGGCCTTTTTTTGCTTCATCAGATCAGATGATCTGGTGTCTGATCAAATCACAACATCCAGAGGCCAGCATGTTGTGGTTCAGCACCTGGCCAGAGCTTTCACATATCCTGATCACTGGGACACGTACTGAGAAAGCAAATATTTGGCTGAAATGCCAGCATTATTCCTCACTCTCTGTATAAATACCAGAGAATCTGTGACTGGTAGCTGCCTGACCACTGTGTACCTGAGGACTGGTGGTTTTAGCACATCAGTTGTTTGTGCTTCCTGAACATTGTCTTGTTAAATTCCTTCGACAGAGCAGCAAAGTGCCGACATATTGAACTCATTAGTTACGTGCAAATGGTTTGAACAGAAAATAGCCCACATTTGTATTATTTTAAAGGAAAGATGAAGTAATGTAATGCAATTATAAGTGCCTGAACTATCACTGATTTATTGAGAGGCACCCTATTTGGCTTCAGTGACGCAGCTGAAAGAACCTTGGAAGTAAGAAACACAACAGGGACACTTTTGGTTTGAAAAATGCTTAATGGGAAATGCAGATTTTGGAAATACTGAAACGAATTCTCTTTTCATTCAAGCATATGTGACTTAGTTAATTATCTATGGGAAGAATCTGGCCCTCTTATTTATTTATTTAGGGTTTTTTTTTCAGCACAGTTCTCAATTATACTGCTGGAAGTTTAGGTAAAGTGAGATCTCTCATGTTTGTCTAAAGCTTAATTTGACCCTTATGAAAGAGTTCAAAAAAGTTGATTTGTTCTTCATCTTCTCCTCTTTCAAGCACTCTGGATTCTAACTGAAAAAATAAATGGAAAAGGTGTAGTGTGACCTGGAGGAAAAGCTGCTCTGGTGACAAGTCCAGGCCACAAAGGTTTAGAGCACATTTTTGGAGTGCTATGCAATCTCAAACTGTGTTATGTGCAGTTTACTGTTTCACAGGTTTTAAAATCCACTGAGAAAGGAACTAGTTAGTCCTTGGGCATATTAGCATCCTTCCTTTTCACCCAATTCTTCTGGTATTAAGCTTTTGTCTTTCAAGCAAACTTTTGCATATATTTTAAACTTTCTCCTACATGTTTAGGTTTAAATTTTGCTTCTAAGCATTTTCAATAACAGTAAAGAAGACTTCCTACGTGAAGAAGAGATGGTATTTCCATTTCTTCTCTAAATTTCAGGGATTAAGAGAGCAGGCTGCATTGTGGAAGTCTGGGTTCAGGTCTGTGCTAGTTTGAAGCTAGCTAGAATGTTTTGGTGAGAAGGACTAGATTACAGGTTGTGAAAGGAAAACAATGGTGATGTCTACTTCGCTCATAGGCTTGCTGAGATGTATAAGAACAAAAAGCAAAACATAGACTAACCAGTCTCACTTCTGCTGCTGGCAAGCTTGGAGCTGTATCTCTCTTCTAACCTCACCCTCCGTTTCTTTGGCTAATCCACTTTGCTTCCTAACCCTCCTGGCCAAACCTCCATTCTTCCTTGGGACTGGGGTAAGGTTGAGAGGGGTAGGGGGAAGGTGAAGGGGCGGTTGGGAGCCCCTCCTGGGGACTCAGGTTTCTGGGGGAGCTGTTGTGTTTCTGTATTACCTTTTTACCTTGTCTATTTCTGTCTATAACTGTATATACTGTAAATATCTGCTTGTATATTGTGCTAGCTGTAAATATAAGCTTCATTCATATTTCCAGAGCCGGCTGAGTCTAGTCTGGGTGATTTCTAAAGTGGGGGGGGTGGGGGTGCGGAACACCCAAACCATCACAAGGTCTATTCTGACAGTAGTTAGAGAATGCAAGTTGGAAGGAGGGACCATCTATAAGAATACCTTGATGATAAGGCTGAAAGGTGTGGCTGTGTAGCTGTATTAAAATTCATTGATGGGATAATATAATGTAGGTGCTCAGATGGAAGGTGTGATACTCTTGCTGGTTACTTTAAAAATCTGTCTTCGAATGCACTACTGGACCTGATTGTCACAAGTACAAGTGAACTCATCAGTGATGTCAAGACTCAAGGCAGCCTTGGCTGCAGTAATCATGCACTGGTGGAGTTTACAGTCCTAAGGGATATAGGACAGGGAAGAGCAGAGAAGGCGAACTTCCATCTCCTTAAGGAATTAGTCAGTAGGACCCCATGGGAAAAGATCCTCAGGGACAGGGCAGCAGAGCAGAGCTGGCAGATCTTTAAGGACATTGTATTTAGAGAGGAAGGCCTCTAAATGTGTGCAAGAAATTGATTAAAGAAGGGAAGAGACCAGGGTGGCTGAATAAAGACCTGATGGTCAAAATGAAGAGCAAGAGGCCACTGCACAGACAGCAGAAGCAGGGACAATTTCTGCGAGGGCTGCTGTGTTTCTATATTACCTTTAAACTTGTATTTCTGTATATAATGGTATATATTGTAAATGTTTGCTTGTATATTGTGTTAAGCTGTAAATATAAAGCTACATTCAATTTCCAGAGCCTCTGAGTCTAGTCTGGGTGATTTTACAAAGTGTGGAGGGGCCATGTAACACCCAAACCATCACACTACGGAAAGGCTAGAGACAAACCTCACAAGGACTGCAAAGAATAACAAGAAAGGTTTCTACTGTTCCATCAACCAGCAAAGAAAGGCTGAAGGAAGCTTTCCTCTCTGCAGAGTGAGAATAGAGAGCTGATGTCAACAGA
Organism: Tricholaema leucomelas; assembly: GCA_013400475.1. Classification (NCBI taxonomy): domain Eukaryota; kingdom Metazoa; phylum Chordata; class Aves; order Piciformes; family Lybiidae; genus Tricholaema lacrymosa; species Tricholaema leucomelas. Next base: position 105,452 of record WAAF01011611.1, read on the forward strand.
CAAGGAGAAAGCTGAGGTGCTCAATAACTTTTTTGCTGCAGTCTTCACTGGCGATCTTGCTCTTGTCATGCTCCTGAGTTGATGGACCAGTAGGTGCAGACCAGTAGGTGCAGACCAGCAGCATAAGGTGCAGACCAGCAGCATAAGATGCAGACCAGCAGCATAAGGTGCAGACCAGCAGCATAAGGTGCAGACCAGCAGCATAAGGTGCAGACCAGCAGCGTAAGGTGCAGACCAGCAGCATAAGGTGCAGACCAGCAGCATAAGGTGCAGACCAGCAGCGTAAGGTGCCTCCCACTGTAAGCGAAGACTAAGTTCAGGACACCTGAGGAACTTTGACATACATAAATCTGTGACACCTGATGAGATGCATCCCAGAGTTCTGAAGGAATCTTCTAATGTAGTTGCAAAGCCACTCTCTAAGATATCTGAAAAGTCCTGGAAGTCAGGTGAAGTCCCTGGAGACTGGGAGAAGGGAAACATTACATCCATGTTTAAAAGGGGTAGGAAATAGGACCCTGGGAATTACCAACCTGTCATCTCTGTGTGGATCTGTGAAAGCCCTATATTTAGGGAGGGCTACTGGGGATTGTGGGTTCAGAGGTCAGGATCTGAATTTAAATCTTTTGTTTCTCTTGAGACTATATTAACATTCAGGAAAAATAGATACACACAATCACACTCTTTATTCACTGTTTTTTCTCTGTCAGCTAAAACCTTCAAGCAAATTTGCTACGCAGCTTCAATTGCATTTTACAACTTTTACTTATAACCCTGAAAACATAAGAGAGGTGTTTTGAATTCATCTTTTAATCTCATTTTACATTCCTACACTAGGAAAATGTACTTCTGAGTAGAATAAAGGAGTTGATCTATATAAATCCTGTGAGTTCCCTTTGCAGTCTGATGTCAGATAAATGCTCTAGAGTGCTGTAAAGTTTTATGATATGTTTGCAGTGCAATCAGAGAGAAAAGCAGAAATTCTGAGTACTTTCTGATAGGGCTGCTGCTGTGAACTGAAACCTGTGCCCACCATCTAGCCTGCCTTTGATAACTGATCCAGAATTCACCCTGTCTGCTACGCCAGAGTCATGCTTTCCTAGCCTGAAAAGCATCAGTTAAACCGCAAGATTTGCTAAGGGTTTAATTTATAGCTCAAATCCTACTACTTATTTCTTAATGAGTCTGGTGTTTACTAACTAGATTTATTGAATTCTCCAGTTTCACCCCTATTTCTGTCTATCCCTTAAGTTTAGCAAAGACCCTGTGTTAAAAGCCCAGGTGCTCTGGGCTTTTTCTATATGCAGTGGAGAGTGATCTCTCAAAAGCCTGTGTAAGAGCAGTAACAGTGGTTGGGTCCTAGCTTAGGTGCCATTGTTCATTGTCTAAAACTAAGCAGTATGACCCTGAGGCTCCTTGTCTAGCTATAAATGATGCAGTTTATCAGTAAAGTCTTTTGAGATGTTTCTTGCACCAAAAAAGTGCACTCCAAGTGCCAACAACCCCAACCTGACCCTCTGTTGACAGGTATAAGTGGGGCAGAATTGAGGATGTGGCAACAGCAGATTATGAAACATTGTCAAACTTCATGCAAAAAAAGATGTATGCTCACAGTTGCCTTTTAGTCTTTCTAATTTTCTTGCAGTCCCCTTTTATTCTTTCTAATAATAATTTTCTTGCAGTCCCCTTTTATTCTTTATAATAACATTTTTTCCCTTCTCTCTAACCCATCTATTTCCTTTTTGTCACTTATTTAAAAGCAATGTCAAAGCAACAGCAGTTTCCAAGTGGCAAAATAGGTGAGCAGAAATTCTCATCTGCATTGTCCCTTTTCCTAACGTTTATACAAAATCCTGATACTTGGGAAAGGTAGAAGGAAAGAGAAAAACAAAGCATGTGTGTGGAGGATATACCCAGAAATCAGAACCATGCTATGCAAAATTGTTACAGCTGTTTCTGTTTTTATTGACTGTTTCTCTTGGATTCATTTCTCTGACAACTGCTGCTCATGTGAGCAGGAAGGCATGCAGCATGACATTGCTGTGGGCTGCAGGGTCCTAGGGCCAGGAGTAGGTGGAGAGTGGGAGGAAAGGAAGAGGGTGTGGTGTTGAGGACATTTATGTGGACACATCAAAGCACATCCTTGTAATATGTTACAGTAACCCAGGAAATTCAGTGCAGATATGCTGAATAACCTCACGGTGATCCAGGGTTTGCAATACTGCTACAGCAGCAGCTATCACAGCACTTGATGTTTTCAATTTCATGGAGCCACTTCTCCCCGTGCTCTTTCATACAAGACTACTCTCTTTATTTCCATTTTCTGAGCACCCTCACATAACAAATCACAGAACGGTAAGGGTTGGAAGGAACCTCTGGAGATCGTCTGGTCCAATCTCTTGCTAAAGCAGATTAACCCAGATCAGGTTGCACAGGAAGATGTCCAGACAAGTTTTGAAAGTCTCCAGAGAAGATTCCACAACCTCTCTGGGCAGCATGTTCCAGTGCTCCATTACCTTCACTGTAAAGAACTTTTTTCTTAAGTTCAGGTGAAACCTTCTGTGTTCTGGTTTGCACCCACTGCCTCTTGTCCTATCGCTGGCCACCACTGAAAAGTGCCTAGCCCCATCTTCATGACCCCCACCCTTTAGATATGTATATGCACTGATAAGGTCCCCTATCAGTTTTCTCTTTTCCAGCCTAAAAAGCCCAAGGTCTCTCACCCTCTCCTCATAAAAGAGATGCTTCGATCCCCTCATCTTCATAGCCCTCTATTGGACTCTCTCCCTGTCCCTCTTGAGCTGTGGAGCCCAGAACTCAACATAGTACCCCAGGTATGCCATGTATACTTCACCAGGGTAAAGTAGAGGGACAGGTAAACCTCCCTCACCCCAAAATAGTGTTGGCCTTCTTAGCCATGAGGGCACACAGCTGGCTCATGGCGAACTTGTGCACCAGCACTCCCAGGTCCTTCTCTGTAGACCTGCTTTTCCAGCAGCTCAGCCCCTAACCTGTGCTGATGCGTGTCCTCCTCTACACTTGCCCTTCCTGAACTTCATGAGGTTCACCTTGGCCCAACTCTCCAGGCTATCTAGGTCTTGTTGAATTGCAGCACAGCCTTCTGGTTCTTGCTACACACAGTAAGTCATGCAAATTAAAGCAAGTATGCTACAAATCAGTTAATCTGTGCCTTTCGTGAACAGGGAAAGAGTAAACAATGATTGGTATATCCTTTATTGATTTTCTTGGATATAATGTTAAGGGGACTGATCAATCATGGAAATTGTGAATTAGGTAATTCTAGAGGCAATAGCAAGAGACAATTTTTTCCATGTGAGTGGAAACTAGGGTGTTTTTTTGACAGTCTGAAGTACATGCTTCCTTTGATAGAAACACTAGATGGAAGCTGAAAGATAGGAAATCATTTCAGTTCACTGTCCAAAGAGGAACAAATGTTGAAAAAAGCCTGGAAAGCACAGTTGTTTTTTTTTTTTTCTGAGCTCTCTTTATCCCTTAGAGTGGCTCCATTATAGACAGACAGAAAGGGGTAAACCTTGATATTTCTTGTTCTGTACACAAACTACACATACACCCATACGCTCATAGAATTGGTTGGAAATAGACACACACTCTTAATATATCTTACTTGCCTATTATGAAGTTATATCTCATGGACATATCTCATACATATATGTGTATATATATATGGGATCATAGGATCATAGGATGTTAGGGGTTGGAAGGGACCCAAAATGATCATCAAGTCCAACTCCCCCTGCCAGAGCAGGACAATACTATCTAACACAGATCACAGAGGAACACATCCAGACAGGCCTTGAAAGTCTCTAGAGAAGGAGACTCCACGACCTCCCTGGGGAGCCTGTTCCAGTGCTCTGTGACCCTTGCAGTAAAGAAGTTCCCCCTTGTGTTGAGGTGGAATCTCTTGCTGCAACTTAAACCCATTGCTCCTTGCCCTATCACAAGAAGCAAGTGAGCAGAGCCTGTCCCCCTGCTCCTGGCCAACCTTCAGATACTTACAAACATTTATCAAATCCCCTCTAAGTCTTCTTTTCTGCAGGCTGAAAAGCCCCAGGTCCCTCAGCCTCTCCTCATAAGCCATGCTCTTCAGTCCCCTCGTCATCCTTGTAGTCCTCCGCTGGACCCTCTCCAGCAGATCCCTGTATATCTCATATATATGTATCTCATGGGGGGTTGGACTTGATGATCTCTCTGGGTCCCTTCCAACCCCTAACATCCTGTGATCGTCTGATATGTATATCAGTAACTAAGTCAACAATTAGTCTCTAAAAAAAAACAAAACAAAACAAAACAAAATCCAGCAATGGCTTTTAGTTTGCTGACCACTGTAAGGAAACAAAACTGCAGAAGAGGAGAGAATTGCAAAAGGCATCTTGTAATGTATATTCTTTGGAGACTAATTTTCTTTAAAGTACATTACATTTTCTTAAGCATTACCTCTTGCTCAGCAATTTGTCCTGGATCTCTTTTTCCCATCTGTCCCTGGTTTTCATCCATATGTGGAGCCTCAGTGTGTCCCTGATATTTGTCAATGTGTCAAAACTTTGGCACAAGGAGGAGGAAAATAGACCAAACCCCAGAATCCTCAGTCAGAACATACTGAAATCATGTGGACTGGATTCAAATCCTGGAGCCAGTCATACCTCTCCAGCTTTTGATTAGAAGTTAAACTCAAAACTGAAGGGCACATAGCTGTAAAGTTCACTGCAGCTTTAGCTAAAATGAAGACCAGAACCCGCTTTGGAAGAAGCCATACTTGATCCAAATGTGAGGAACTGACTCCTCACCGTTACCAAAAGCAACATCTAAACACTAAGATCGGTAAGTTCATTCACACTGTGAAGACATCAGCTCATAGTGATGCAAAAAATGACAGTTTTGAGGTGCAGATCCATCCAGTTTAGCTTTAACTGGGCCCTGGCTTTTTGAACTGAGGTACATGCACATAATGCTGGCTTTCCCTGAAATACTTACAGTTACATGCACAGATTAAGTTCCTGCCTAGCAAAATACTCCACAATATGCAGTTATCTGCTTTCACTGCTGTCTTTAAGTCACTATGAACAACTGTTGCTTTCTGAGCAATGGAGATGGACGGTGAGATACCCTGTACTCTGTGTTGATGCCCAGAGCAAACCCTTAAGGAAACATAGCTATTCTTTCAAAACCAGGGAGCAGAACTAAGCTCTAAACACAACTAGTGATGTATCTTTTGTGAGTATGCATTTCCAGGCCAGTGCCTTAGAATTGTAGAATCAAGCAGGTAGGAAGTGACCTCCAAGATCATCCAGTCCAACCTAGCACCCAGCCCTAGCCAGTCAACTAGACCATGGCACTGAGTGCCTCATCCAGTCTTTTCCTGAACACCCCCAGGGACAGTGACTCCACCACCTCCCTGGGCAGCCCATTCCAATGCCAATCACTCTCTCTGGCAACAACATCCTCCTAACATCCAGCCTATACTTCCCCCAGCACAACTTGAGACTGTGTCCCCTTGTTCTGTTGCTGGTTGTCTGGGAGAAGAGACCAACCCCCACCTGGCTACAACCTCCCTTCGGGTAGTTGTAGACAGCAATGAGGTCCCCCCTGAGCCTCCTCTTCTCCAGGCTAAACAACTCCAGCTCCCCCAGCTTCTCCTCATAGGGTTTGTGTTCCCTGCTGAATGCTCTCCATAAAATTGATTAAAAGGTAGGTGAGGTGTAATGGGAGAAAAATATTTTAAAAATGAGATTCCTAGCAATTCTTGGCTATGAATGAAACAGAAATACTAGTGTAATAGGGACTCCTGCAGAATTTGGGGATGTTAGTTTTAGGTCACAGAGAAAAGTTTCAATAAAGAAGTGAAAAGTTTGAATAAACCAATCAAATCCTCAGCAGACACGAAGTCACTGGACCTTCTGAAGTTCAAAACTGCTTGACAGTCATTGAGGCAACTTTCAAGTTACCTTTATGTAAACTGTGTTTATTTGTTCATTCCTAGCAATAAATGTTTGCAGCTCTGGAGTTCCTTATAATGATGGGATAAAAATATTAGAATTGTGAGGATAAAATATAAACAAAAGATATATGGGAATCTTCTGCCTTTCCTTAATTCTTTCATGGACTTACTGGGGCACAATACTTGCCTGTACCCTCTCTTCTGCAAACCCAAAGCACAGACTGCTACTGGTATATCGCCACTGGCTTTACAGACGCTTAGTCTCTATTCCATTGATGGGCAAAAATCTTTCTATGGAGTATCTTCTTGTCTGACTTTTGAATAAGAGAAAGGTCCAAAATAGATAAAGAACTTAGAATATGTTGTTTTGCTTTTTGCTTGGAAGGATTTTCAAATCAGAAAAGCTTTTGATCACTCAGGGGTGCTGGTGTTCCTTGTTTTTTTCCTAACAATGTTAGCTCACACGCTTTTTATTCTCAGACTTATTTCTTTCTGCCCAGAACATACAAGGAAAATAACTTCTGCTGTGCTTACAAATTCTGGAATTTTAATAATCCAGCCAAAGAGTTTTGTTTCTGTCTTACATGCTTACTTGTTCTCAGATTGCTATGCTTTTGATCTCCAGAATATAATTTCCTTGCCTGTCTCTTTCCCCCCCCCCCTAAGTTCCTTTTGTTTCTAACTTGCAGTGAATTGCACACAATCTCTGTCTAGTCTCATCTGAGACATCTGAACTTTCATTATTTGTCTCTTTGCTGCTGATTAGCATGTGACAATCTTGTTCTGTTGGTGTGACTTAAAAAAATAACTAAACCAACCTTGTGTTTAGTAAACTAGGAAGGAGGCTGTTACAAAGTGAGTGAACATCTCTGACAATCTCGTTTTAATAGAAATAAAACTCACTTGTCCAAGTAGTTGTTGGAAAATCTGAAGTATAAGCCTCAGCTTTCACCTTTTGGTTTTTCTCATCTTGATTCATACACTGCAGTTAAAGAAAAACTTGCTGAGAAAGAGAATCGTCTCATCTTTGCCCCTTTCTGGGTCAGATAGAGTTTTAAGGGAAATAAAATAGCTTAATGGTTTCGTAACAACACCCTCTGTGGGTAGGGAACAATGGCAGGATCCTTCTGGGATTGTATGAAAGACTGTGGGAAGAGCTAAGTGGAAGATGTCAAATAGGCAGGTTGCCTTAGACCTGAAAAACGTTGAAGCAGGATTTTTAGGGGTCTAAAGCAAGTCACTAGAGTGACTATCACTGAACTCATGTGGATAGCTGTTAGTTAAAGATGTTGCCAATTCCTGTCGTGTAGGGGGGAAGTTAGGGACTAGTGAAGGCAGGCACTGACTTGCATGTGGCAGGCTGGTTACTTTGATCAGCTAAACTCACGTTTCTGGTGTGCAAGCTCTATGAATCATATCCATTTGATTATTTCTTAATTAAATGAAAACAAAGTATCAACATGGGGCAAAATATTTCTTGATGCCCAGCATTTAAATGGTCCAAATTTGCCCTGACATATGGCTGCCTACAGAGAAATGCTGCTGTTTGCTCAAAGGCCATTCCCAACAGGACATTCTTTTCCACATGAAAAGGGGGAAACTTAGAGCAATCCACATCCACAAACTGTCATGCATTTTCACAAACTCTTGAAGACTTTACTTTCTTGCTGCATATTGTTTTGAAGAGTCCTGCCTATAGGATTTTCCTCTCACTGATACACAGTCAGAATGCCCATATTTTGGAACTGCCTCAACACTAACTCCAGCTACCTCCTGCTTCACCAGCCTTGCAAAGTCACTTTAGCTGCAACTACAATAGATAAAGTTAACCATAAACCTGACCTTGAGCAGATTTGTGCTTTACTTTCTTAAAGGTTCTGTGCCAGGAAAATCGCCTAGCAGCTGTTTGGATGAAAATGACACACCCGGAATGTGTTAGATCTGGTTACTTGTCATCCAGTTGGCAGCCAGTCACTAGTGGTGTTCCCCAGGGATCAGTGCTGGGCCCAGTCCCGTTCAACATCTTTATTGATGATCTGGACAAGGGGATTGAGTCCAGCATCGTTAAGTTTGCAGATGACACCAAGCTAGGAGCAGGTGTGGATCTGTTGGAAGGTAGGAAAGCCCTGCAGAGGGACCTGGACAGGCTGGATGGGTGGGCAGAGGCCAAGGGGATGAGATTTAACAAGGCCAAGTGCAGGTTTCTGCACTTTGGCCACAACAACCCCAAGCAACACTACAGGCTGGGGACAGAGTGGCTGGAGAGCAGCCAGGAGGAAAGGGAGCTGGGGGTACTTGTGGGTAGTAGGCTGAAGATGAGCCAGCAGTGTGCCCAGGTGGCCAAGAGAGCCAATGGCATCCTGGCCTGTATCAGGAACAGTGTGGCCAGTAGGACGAGGGAGGTTATTCTGCCCCTGTACTCTGCACTGGTCAGGCAAACCTTGAGTACTGTGCCCAGTTCTGGGCTCCTCAATTCAAGAGAGATGTTGAGGTGCTGGAACGTGTCCAGAGAAGGGCAACAAAGCTGGTGA
>WAAF01011613.1:0-11566 GCA_013400475.1 Tricholaema leucomelas
AAACATAGATAAAGCCAATTCTACTGCTGGCGAGCTCTGAGATGCATCTGTCTCCTAACCACACCCTCCATTTTGTTGGCTAATCCACTTTGCTTCCTAACCCCCCTGGCCAAGCCTCCATTTCTTCCTTGGGACTGCAGTAAGGCTGAGAGGGGTAGGGGGAAATTGAAGGAGTGGTTGACAGCCCCTCCTGGGGAGTCAGGTTTCTGGGAGGGCTGTTGTGTTTCTGTATTACCTTTTACCTTGTATATTTCTGTCTATACCTGTGTATACTGTAAATATCTGCTTGTATATTGTGCTAGCTGTAAATATAAGCTTCATTCATATTTCCAGAGCCAGCTGAGTCTAGTCTGGGTGATTTCTAAAGGGGAGGGGGGGGCAGGGAACACCCAAACCACCACAGCACCTCTTGACATCACTTTCTCCAGCAACCATGCTCAAGCCAGACTCTGAATTATGTCCAGAAATCTTTTGAATGTTTGTGAAGATTGGAGATTCTCATCACCTTCCTGAACAATCTGTTCCACTGCTCAGTAACTCTCATAGTAAAAATCTGTTTCCTCATGTTCAGAAAGAACCTCTTGTGTTTTAGTTTGTAACCATACTTCCTCCCCTGTCACTTGGAAATACTGAAGTGTGTCTCAGTTTCATCACACTCTCCCATAAGGTATTTAAATACACTGATAAGATCCCCCTAAACCTTCTCTTCTACAGATTGAACAGTCCAGCACTCTCAGCCTTTCCTCACAGGAGAGATACTCCAGTCTCTTAATCAGAGATCTTAAGATTAAGTGGCTCTTCAATGGACTTTCTCCAGCATGTGCATACCTCTCCTGTAATGGGAAACCTGGAGCTGGACACATTAGTCCAGGTGTGACCTCATCAGTACTGAGGGGAGGGAAGAACTACCTCCCTTAACCTGCTGGCAAGACCCTTCTTATTGCAGCCCAGGATACTATTAACTCTTGCCTAATTGTGGCAAGGGCAAGTTGCTGACTCATGCTCAACTTAGTGTCTACTAGTAAATCTAAAACAATTTCTGCAAAGCTGTTTTCCAGCTTGGTACTCTCCAGCATACACTGGTAAATGAGGTTCTTCCTCCCCAGGTGAAAAACTCCATAATTCTTATTAAACTTCCTGGAATTTCTATCAGCCCATTTGTCCAGCCCATTTCTCAGTCCCGCTGGGGTCCCTTTGGATGGTAGCACAATTCTCTGGTATATCAGCCATTTCTTACAGTTCTGTGTCATGAGCATGCCAAAATAAATTCTGCCCCATCATCCCTATTATTGATGGGGATGTTAAATAGGATCAGATCCAATACCAACACTTGGGATACAGCTCTTGCTACTGCCCTCCAGCTAGGTTTTGCACTCCCTGATCACCACCTTTTAGCCCTGGCCATTCAGATGATTTTCAGTCCACATCACTCTCTGCTGATTCAGCAGATATGTCAACATGTTGTCAATGAGGATCTTATGGGACACAATGCCAAAGACATTTCTGAAGTTCAAATAGATGATATACACTGCTCTTCCTTCATCCCAAGCCAGTTTTTGTATCAAAGAACTCTTTCAAGTTGGTCAAATGCAACTACTCCTTAGTGAGGTTATTCTAGTGGCTCATGATGACATTCTTGTCCTCAGTGTGCCTAGAAATGGCTTCCAGGATGAGCTGCTTCATCAATTTTCCATGATTCAAGGTCAGGCCAACTAACCTGTAGTTCCCTACATCCTCCTTCTGGCCTTTCTTGAAAATCTTCAGGCCCTTCTTCCAGTGGCCACGATTGATAAAAGATTATTTGGAGTGGCCTAGTGATAACATCAGCCAGCTCCTTCAGCACTTGGGTACATCCAGTAGTGCCCATGAATATCAGTATGTTCAGTTTGCTAAAGTATTCCCTGACCTGATCCTTGCACAACAATGGTGCATGTCCCCTATTCCAGACTTGCCCTGGTCTCAGATCTGAGATACCTGAAGGCCAGTCTTGATGGTAAAAATTGAGGCAAAGAAGGCATTCAGTACTTCAGTATCCTGTGTAAAGGTCCATACACCATTTAATAGTGGGCCCACATATTGTCTAGTCTTTCTTTTGTCATTTAAGTATTTACAGAAGCCCTTCCTGTTAGCCTTCATATTCTCTTCCAGTTTCAGCTCCAGGTGGGCTTTGGCTTTCCTAGCCATGCTTTCTTCTGCATGCTTGAACAATGTCTCACTATTTCTTACAGGTCACTTGCCTCTGCTTTCGTCATTCTGTATATTTCTCTTTCTGATTGAGTTTTGCCAGAACTCGTTGCTCATGCACAGACACCTGCTGGCATTTTCACTTCTTGCTCACTGGTAGAAACTGCTCATGAGCTCAGAGGAGGTTGCTCTGGAGTACTCCAAATTCCTTTTTTCTCCTCGCCCTGTGGGTTTGAATGAGGAGGAGAAGAAGGTGCAAAAACCACTTTCCCTGCCCTGCCCTGCTGGCTTGGAGGGTGAACAGCAAAAGGCACCTTTTCACACATGTAGTGACTCTTGTGGAAGCCCGCACTGGAATCAAGCTGGTGATTGGCTGGGTTTTTGCATCTAGTATAAAATGGCAAATGGACACTTTGTCTAGAAATGGATAAATAGAGCAAGGGGAAAGCAAGGGGGATCCCACCTTTAAAGTGGTTCCTGCCTTGACAGAGTTCCCAACAGGACAGGTTCCTGCTGTGACAGAATTTGTTTTAGACCATCTCCACTTTTGGATGGCTCCTACCTTTTTACATGACTCTTGGTTTTACACTGTCCCTGCTTTTGGGCAGTTCTCCTCACTTTTGCACCATTCTGTGCGAACTTGCAGGCTTGCAGAGTCCTGAAGTGCTCTTGAGAGAGCTTCTGGTAGCACCCTGACCTGGCCACTCTCAGACCATATTACAGCCAACTTCCTGGCTGCCATTCTGGACTGGGGAGACCCTAGCAGTTTGGCTCTCCCCTGCCACTGCTGAGGCAACACTGCTTCCACAAATCCCTGTCTTGTGGAAGCCATGTCTGAAGACATTTCTGCATTTGGTGCCTTTGCCTCTCACCTTGGGCTTCTGTCGTGTGGATCCATACTATTGAATACTGCTTGCAGCACCAGAATCAGTAAAGCCACAGAGAAATCCAGCAAGGTATGATCACCAAATACCTATCTCACCTCTGTGAGTAAAGCCTGCTGTTCCCCTAATTCTTTGCTCACCCTGATTGATAATGGAGTAAAACTGTGTTTACAGCTTAGCCTTTTTCCATTTTCTGACTTCCTAAATCTCTAAATTTGTCCTGATTGAATTAGAATCTGCAAATAAACTTAACTAGTTTTGTATATAGTTTGGGGGCAGGGTTTTCAGGAAAATAAAATAATTCTATTTTTATAATCCCTGACTCAGCCACATTAATACTTTGCCTCCATGACATTATGGTGCAGTGAGCAGAATAATTCCATAGTGGAATTTCTTCACAGAAAGGGACGCATAATCTCAGGAGTTGATTTAATTTGGGCTCAGCAAAATTGCCAAAATTCAGAAAAAATCAAAGAGAAATTAGCTGAGAGTTCTGACTCTGTGATTTGTGAGTCCACAGCAGAGTATTATGCTGTTGTGTTGGGTTCAGTGGTGGCCCGGTGTGAGAGTCTAAAGCCTCTCTCTTGTTCTTTAACAAAGATAAAGATTGCATCATTTCCCCCTAATTAGCAAAGATAAAGACTGCCTTTGTTAACTTCCAGGTGCTTGGCCTAAAGCTCAGGGATGCAAATCAACAGACAACACCTTTGAAACTCCTGGACCTCAGCCTGGCTGGAATGCCCAGGATGCCTACATCTTATCTCAGCTACCCCGAAGGGAAAGGGCTTATGTGTATTCAGGGTATGGACAGGTACAGACAGGGAGGGGGTGGAGGCCCTCTCCCCGGTGGCAGCCGGACCCCTGCAAATGCATGAGAATACACAGGAAGATTTCCTGGGGAGCTGCAGCTGGACACCAAGCAGAAAACTGNATATATGGTCTCGTTTGCACCTTAATTTCACAACACAGAAATCTATAAGAACAGATCTTGCTCCTCTGGACAGAGATATTGTTAATCTCTGTCCTCTGGACTTTGACACCCAGGCACAGTTCAAATTTGAAAACTGTAAGAAAAGAATTCAGACCTTTGAAAAGGATTTATTAGAGGAAAAGGCAATGAGCCAGAATGTTTGGGAAAACATGCTTATACAGTCTAGAAGTCTCAGAGATGCCTTGAATGCTCAGGTGGAAAGAAAAAACTGTAGTTTCCTCGGATGCCCGTTCAGCAACACTCACCTCTCTGCATATGAACTAAGCAATGCAGAACCACAGGAACCAAGGGAAAAGTCAGACGATGTCCCAGTGGACTATTCAGGGGAAGGGAAACCCACTAAACTGAGTGGAAGAGACACTGCCACTGTTGATTCAAAGGATCCTGTCATTGTGCTGTGAAAAGCTAAAAAATTGTGCAAATAGTCGAGGTCCAAAACGGAGAGGCACTCCCCTCTAGCAAATGGAGAAGAGGGTTCTGGTGAGGAGGACACCATGGGACACAAAAACTTGCCAGTGACTAAAATCCAAATTTCAGACACCAAGGGTGGCAAACATAGCAATGTCATCACTGTTAGTAACTGTTACACAGTCACTCAGCTGAGTGACTTGCAAATAAAATACACAAGGGAGCTAGGTGACTCAATGGCAGAATACCTCTACAAAGTCTCCCAGCCTGGCAGAGATAAAGTTTTCTAGGACTCAGAAGAAGCTAGGGACTGGGGGGACAATGTGTTCTTGACTTGTGAACCTGAGAGCTTGTGGTCAGCTTACTGGGGGAGCAGCTTCTGTCAGAGGGAAGCTGATGGAGTTAGAAGTCACCAGCTCCTCTGAGCTGATTACACACTCCAAAAACTTGCCTGTGTGCAAGCAATATATGATAAGAGAAAATATGACTGTCCCCTAAGCACCTCAGTTGAGGCAGAGAGACTTCATCCTCTTATGATGGGGTTGCCAGAAAGCTTGCAGGTTTGAGCATCAGCAAACACAGAGACAACTGAAAGGGTGATCATGAAGACTGAAAATTATACAGGACCATGGCATGGCATGGCCTGAACTCTTAGTGGACTTAATGCTCATGGGCTTCAGTTTGGATATGGCCTTCACAGAAGCAGACAGCCTGGGGGAAGAAATTCTAGTGGTTCCCACATGGACAAACCTGTGGCAGCATGCAAGAATGTCCAACCAGTAGCACAGGTTCTCCTAGCACACACCCCCTACCCTGGAAGACACAAGGGGAAAGACCAAAGCAATGAGGCAACTGTAGATGTATATTCAGACAGCCTCAATCCCCGAAAGATGGGGGGTACAGGCAACCCTCTATAGGAGTTGTGCCCATGATAAACCCAGAAGCTTATATGTCTGAGAAGCTCTGGATCAGTGCATGCATGAGTGTACAGTAGATTGTCCCCAGTTATTAATTGTAAAGCCTGGCACTTATATGCCAAGGCAAGTTTTGTCTCCCTACAGGACAGAGTCAAAGCCAAGGACAAGTTCCTGACCAGCAGGGACTAGCAGTTTTGCTCTCCTCTACCACTGTTGAGGCAGCATCACTTCCATGAATCCTTGTTTGTGGAAGCTGTATCTCAACACATTTCTGAGTTTGGCAGCTTTGCCACTCGCCTTGGGCTTCTGATGCATGGATCCATACTATTGGGTATGGTTTTCAGGTCAGAAGGCAGCTGAGCCTCAGAGGAATCCAGCAAGGGAATATCTCCAATTTCCTATCTCACATCCGTGAGTAAAGCCTGCTGTTCCCTTAATTCGCTGCTCAGCCTGATTGAAAGTGGGGTAAAGCTTAGCCTTTTCCATTTCCTGACTTCATAAATCTCTAAATTTGTCCATAACATCCTTTTGAAGAATTCCCAAAGTAGAATCTGTAAATAAACCTAACTAGTTCTGTATATAGTTTGGGAGCGGGATTTTCAGGAAAATAAAACAATTCTATTGTTATAATTCCTGATTTAGCCACATTAATTCCCTGCCTCCACAACACAGGTGATTCCTGCATGTCATATAGCTTTCTTGACCCCTTATTTCTTCCAAGGCCTTATCCCATGGGATGCTTTCAAGTACATTCCTGAGAAAAACAATATCTGTTGCCTTAAAGTCCAGAGTTGTGATCTTACTTTTTCCTCTCTTTCCCTTCTTTTAAGATCCCAGACTCCCCTATCTCATAGTAACTGCAGCCAAAGCTGCCTTCAACCTTCATATCACCCACAAGCTCTTGCTGGGTCATTTGTTATTTCCATTAGGAAGCTCTCCTTGATTTTCCCAAAGAAATTAATGGATCCCTTATGCTCAGCTGTCTTATCCATTCAGCAGAAACTGGGGTGGCTGAAGTCCTCCACAAAGGCCAGGGCTTGCTAACATAAGCCTGCTTCTAACTGTCTATGGAAGGCCTCGTGCTGGTTAGAGGCTAACTGGAATATTCTACGGAGAGAAATTCAATCCTTAGCTGTGAGAAGAAAGAAAAAAAAATCAATTGAGCTAGCCAAGTCTAGTCTTGAATTCTTTGTGTGTGGGGGCAGGTAACTCCCAAACCATCATAGGCCTCATATACTTGTTTCTCCTGATCAGGTGACTTAGAGCAGACACATACTACAGTGTCACCACACTGTTCTTCTTGTTAATCCCTATCTATGAACTCTGTTGGCTCCTTTTCCATTTCAGCTATTCTCTCATATAATGGGCAACTGCATCTCCTCATTTTTCCAGGCTTTCTTAAAAAGCCTGATTGTTTCAATTGCAGTCACACAAACCATGCTACCACATCTCTGTGATCCTAAGAAGGTCATATCCCTCCAACTGCAAACAGGTCTCTAACTCCTCATGTTTATTCCCCAAGCTATGTGTGTTACTGTGGAGGTAGTTTGAAAATGTGACCTGCAATGCTTATTTCACAGAAAATGTCTAGGAATTTTACCCATAATGGCATCTTGTAGGCACTTCATTTACATGCAAATGCTTGAGCCTTGTCTTGCGGATTTTGTTTCCTTTCACTCACATCTCTCCAATTCTTTCTATGTCCTTACTATCCATTAGTCCTTCACAGGGCTTCTGGTAATGCCCCTCCTCTCTAGCCATTCCCAATTTACAGTTCTTACTTGTCCAATTATTTTGCCAGCAAAGATATCTTTGTCCCACTTAAGTAGATCCCATCTTTCTCAAGAAGACTTTATTCCTCAAACAGGATCCAGTGGTGTTAGAAATCAAACCCAGTTCTTCAACAGATTAACGTGTAGTCAGCAATACCTCCTCAATAGCAGGATTGAGAGCTACACTGCCTGGGCTCCACAACCCTTACTGTTACACTCTGAATTCTGTAGGTAATTTTATATACTCTTAAAGTTGTCTGTGGTAGTATCATTGGTGCCTAAATGTGAGTAGAGCATGGGATAATAGAGTGAGATCCATGTACCCATGAAGCAGCAAAATTCTTTGGACAACAGGTCAGGTTGGCACATGAGAACTTAAATCCCCTGCAGCAGGCAGCTGCCCACCACTATCACTTGAGTCTTCCTCCAGTTGATCCTGAGCAGTTCAGAGTTGTCCATGGGACAGCAATGTGCCCTTGTGGCCAACAAAGCCAGTAGTATCCTGGGGAGCATTAAGAAGAGTCTGGCAAATCGAGGGAGGTTCTCCTACCCTACTCTGCCCTAGTGAGGCCATACCTAGAACCTATCAGATTCTGGGCTTCTCAGTTCAAGAGGGACGGGTATCGACTTGAGAGAGTTCAACAGAGGGCTACAAGGACAATTAAGGGACTGGAGCACTGCCTTATGGGGAAAGGATGAGAAATATGGGGCATTTTAGTCTGGAGAGGAGAAGACTGAGAGGTGATCTAATAAATGCACATAAATATATGAGGTCTAGGTGTCAAAAAGGAAGGAACAGACTCTTCTCACTTGCCTTCAGCTACAATAGTTAATTTTCAAAAGGTAGTTGACTTGAACTAACTAACGGGATATCTCATACCATACAGCATCATGTTCAGCATATCACTGAGAGAGCTGGTTGGAGGCAAGTATGGATTGCAGCTCCGAAAGATGCTGGGCATCAGGTTCCAGGTGGTGAGAGTAACATAGTACTTGGCTGTCAGCTGGGCCTAAACCAGAAACAATTGTCATAAAATCCCAAAATATGTCCAACTGGAAGAGACATGAAAGACCATGAGTCTAACCCTTGACCCACCACTGCAAGGTCAGCACTAAACTATGTCCCTTAGCACCTGGTCCACACACTGCTTAAACACTTCAAGGGACAGTGACTCCACCACTGCCCTGGGCAGACAATTCCAATATTTGATAACCCTCTCTGTGAAGAAATATTTCCTAACACCCAACCTGAATTTTCCCTGGTGCAGCTTGAAATTATTTCCTCTAGTCCTGTTGCTTGACACCAAGGAAAAGAGGCTGGCTCCTCCTAGCTCAAGTCTCCCTTCATAGTCATAGAGAGTGATGAGGTCTCACTTCAACCTCCTCTTGTTAGATGAATAAGAGAACGAAAGGAAAGAGCAGGAAAGTAAAAGACAGGTGAAACAAAATCCTGAAGTCTTTCCCTAGTTGCCCTGCACCTGAAAGCATACATTTAGGGTAGTCCAAAGTATAAGGAAGAGGAGATACAGAACATCTCCTAGGTAGAAGCTTTCATATAGCAAGGCCTTCCAATATACGAAAAACCTACTTATAGGGTAAAAGCAGATATATCCAAATCATTTTCAGCCATACCACAATATTGTCAATTAACATACTAGCACTTTCTTTAAAGTTTCCCTTCTGAAATCATGTCCTACATTAAAAAGCCAGTATGTGTTTTGACACACAACTCACACAACTATAGAGAAAAGAACTCTGGTGATACAGATATTTTTGAAATGTAAAACCAAAACCAAATTTACATTTTACAAAAAATTAAGAGTTCAGTCTCTTTGAGTTACCAGGCTGTAGTGTCGCTGCTCATAGTTTCTGCAGTTGACGTCTAGAAACTCAACTCCCCTTCTCTGAACGAACCTGGAGTAGGCAGCTGACCTTGCTTTGACTCTCTGGATCTGCATGACAAGCCTGGGATCTACTCTTTTTCAAACATTTGTCTTGACAGAAGGCTACACAGATATCATAGGTGACATAGCATAGCACTGCAGTTTTTAAACCAGCAAACACAGAATAAGAATGAAACATTGAATAACCTTTTCATTCCATCCGTAAATCTGTAGAAGTCTGAATGAAATGTTGTGGTACTGGAAACAAAAAACCAGCAAGTAATGTTCTACAAAACTAGGAACAAAGACTCCCAGCCCTGTGGGGTAGTATTTAGAGATACTGGTGGAAAAGAAATTGGACACGAGCTAGCCGTGCGCACTTACAGTCCAGAAAGACAGCTATATCCCTTCTCAGCAGTGTGGCCAGCAGGTCAAAGCAATGGATTCTCCTTCTCTACTCCCTGTCATGAAATCCCACATAGAGTACTACATTCAGATCTGAGGTTCACAGTACAGAGAAGTCCTTGCCCTGTTAGAACAGGTTCCAGAAGGGCACCAAAATGGTCAGAAGGCTGAACATTTTCACTGTGAGAAAAAACTGAGAGAATTGGCTTTGTGCAGCCCAGAGAAGGAAGAATCCAGGGAGAGGTTTTTGCCACTTTTCAATATGTAAAAGTGTTTTTTTGAGAAAGATGGTAACAAGTCAATTCAAATTTTAGTCTTCTGACTTATGTTTGTCTGCTACAGTGAAAAATCCTGCTTCTGGACTGTGACTTTTCATTGATAAACATTGACAAAGAAATGAACTTGCTCCCTGATTGTCTGGAGAAAAGAAGGCTGAGGGGAGACCTTTTGACTTCCTACAACTATCTGAAAGGAGATTGTAGTGAGGTGGAGGGTGGTGTTTTCTCCCAGGTAGCAAGTGGTAGGATGAGACAGTGCTCAGGTTGTGTCAGTAGAGATTTAGGTTGGACACTGGGAAAAATACCTTCACTGAAAGAGTTGTTTGGAACTGGAATGGGCTTCTCAGGGAAGTAGCTGAATTTCTGGAGATATTTAAAAGACATGTCAACATGGTGCTTAGGTATATGGTTTAGCAACAGACTTGGTAACATTAAGTTAATAGCTGGACTTGGTGATCTTAAAGGTATTTTCCAGTCTAAATGATTCTATTATTCAATGACTTTTAAAATGTATGTTTTCTCTTTATGATGTTGGCATTTTTCTGAACACTCTGCAGTTTATCTGAATAACTCTTATTTATGAACATGAGAAATCTTTCATGTAAGATTAACAGCAATGCTAAGTAATTTCTAATAAAATTTTACTCAAGTGTCTTCTGTTTGCATATACAACAATTTTGACAGTATACTCTGCACTGGAAATCTGAATTTAATGAATTGTTTGTACCCTAAGTTTTCTTAGTTACAATTCTCACAATGGACATCTCCACTCTATAAACACAGCAGCTGTGATTTTCATTCTTATGATTTTCAGTGAATCACATTAGACTACAACAGAACTCTAGAAATAAGAGTTTCAGACAACATCAAATCAGATGCCTTGTGGAAGTTTGTGACACCAACAGCTAATCAACTAAATCTATAACTTCACCAAAAGAAAGTTTAGTAGTTTCAGATATCCTGATTTCTATAAGCCCACTGTGATTGCCTGTACTTTATCATTTTTTATCTTTGTAATAAAAGAATAATTTCAGATTTTCCATTATTCTGTTCCAAGTCAATGTCAATTTCTCTTTCAGTTGTTTTTTTTTTTTTCATTTTCTCCTTCCATGACTTGTTTAAAATCAGTGTTAATACCTAGAGACTGACTCAAGATGGTTTCACTTCAGAGAGTATTATAGCTGTAGGAGTTTTGGACTGGAACAAATAACACACCTATGCTATTTGAACAAAAAAAAAAAAAACCCAACATCAAAGACAGGACATTTTTGGATGGAAATCTTGAGGACCATATCCTTTGTTGCTCTGCTTTTTAGATATGACTAAGTGGCACTATACTGCACAAAACTGGCCACAGACAATCTAAAATAAAAAAGCATAATGTAAATATATTTTTCCCTAACCACACTCACAATTTTAGAAATATTTGATTTTATTTTGAGACCAAAATCTCAAAATTGCAAGTATTTTTAGATCAAAATGTATTGATCTATTAAAGAAAAATATATGTAAAACTCAATGTCTGAAATTCTGCAGTATATACACTTGAACTTACATAATTAACATATAAAGAGATTCTTAAATACCAAGCAAGTATTTCTAATCCAACAAACTCATTCTTATATGGCCTGGAAAATTCCAATAAATGTCCACAAAATTGTGTGATCTGAAACCACTTGTAATGTGCTACTTTGAAGCTAGCTGGAATATTTTGTTGAGAAGAATTAGATTATAGGCTGTGAAAAGGATACAATGGTGATGTCTACTTCACTCATAGGCTTAGTGAGATGCATAAAAACAGGAACATAAACATAAATAACACAGTTGCTCTCTGGCTCTGGCTG
>WAAF01011615.1:0-59811 GCA_013400475.1 Tricholaema leucomelas
ACCCCCAACCACTGAACTTATTAATATTTGTTCTTACACGGTCATGAAGACATTATGGGGAAATGTATCAAACATTAACTTGTTAATAACTGTGTTATAATAACTTGCATACATTCAAACTGTAAACAGAGAGGGAAGTTTCCCTGCAATTCTGATTAATTATCAGTCGCCCTCCGGGGCTACGTCACGGCCTATAGAAAGTGTCCAACACCTCAGAGTCTTTGCCTGTGGACTCCGAGGCTGGAATCCTCCTGGCTTTAGGGGAAATGAGTCTCTGACCTTGTGCTGCTGTCTCCATAGGCAGGATCTCAGGTGCAGAGGAAGTACGATGTACTGCTGGCTAGCAGTGCAGACAAGTGGGTCTGCTCCTGGTACCTTGGTGGCAGTGGCACGCAGGCAATGATAAGGCAGCAGGCGTGCAATAGGCTGCAGAGCTCCACAAATATACAGGCAGGCTTAAGTCAGCTGTGCAAGTGAATGCGCAGGCAGGCAAGCAATGCAGCGGAGCAGGTGAGTGAGCGAGTGAGTACGTGAGCCTGTGCACCCCTATTTATCAAATGTGGGCCGAGGTTAATGGCCCCTTTGGCCACCACAGTCACTAATCAGGTTGGCAGTCAGCCAAACCTTACCATAACAGGCAAAAGCCACAGGCCTGGACTTTCCAAATGTGGGGATCACATGGGCCTAGCACCCGGCAAGCATGAGCTGGGCCTGTGGGGGCTTACACAACCTAAAGCCTGGGCAGGCCAGACCTCACGGCACCAGGCCCATTGTGCCCCTCTGCGCTCGCCGTGTGCTCACCTCTGGTTATGAGCAGAAAAACATGTCCAGGCAGGGCAAGGCATATGTAAGTCTATTTTGGGGCCTATGGGCCCTCCACAACACCTTGCAAAGTGCAGGTGGGACAAAAAGACTTTTCCTGCCTGTGCCAGGTTATTCAGACTCATGCTGGATCTTGTGCTCTAGAATTTTAGAAAGACTGAGGGCAGAGAAGAAATCAGCATCTAGCCTGAGACAATTTGGCTGGTTTTATGTAGTACTCAGTTGAGTCAGGTGTTAGCAAAGGATGATTTGTTGTCTCTTTTTATGTGCGGTGCTCATTGCTGTCTCTTCCTTTACTCTGAAAGGGAGCACAGAGACTTACATCAAACAAAGTGAATCCCAGCCCCTTTGTGCTACTGTGCTCCTTCAGACATGTGCATTACCTTCCAGAAATGGGCAGTCCTTACCTTTGAAGGTCTCAGAGAAATACAGCTGCAGATACGATCATGAGATAGGAATGGGTACAGGACAAGGGTAAATCTGAATTTATACTTTGATGCATACAACAAAAGCCTTTCAGTAGAAAGGAAAATTACTTCTGCCTCAAAGAGGCAATGATACAAAACTTTGTTAAATTAATTGGGCTCACCAATCTGGGCTCATTCTTTGCTAACCTTTGGAATTATGAAATAGTTCCTGGTTCTGGCTTTGTGTGTCAATGTTTTTAAGGCTGGATTCATACTGTATACCTGAGACTGTGTTTTTTTGTTGTTGCTCATTGGTTTAATTTTCAATGTTTTTAAGGCTGGATTCATACTGTATACCTGAGACTGTGTTTTTTTGTTGTTGCTCATTGGTTTAATTTTCAATGTTTTTAAGGCTGGATTCATACTGTATACCTGAGACTGTGGTTTTTTGTTGTTGCTCATTGGTTTAATTTTCTTTTTTTTTGCTTATAATAAACCTGTTAATAATATGAGAGATGGCAGTTAGCCAGTTTTGGATTTGGGGTACTTAAGAAGGGAAAACAAGAGAGGTGTTACTGTTACGTTGGGATTTTCTGATGAGCCGATGAAATAGAAGATGAAAAGAACCAGATCTATATATAAGGGGAAATGTGTGAGGGGAGGAGAGATGAGAGGAGATCTGGCAGCATAGCACAGTCCTGAAGAAACTGAGTACAATTGCCTGCTGTTGAAAATTTCTGCCGCATAAGGCCATGGGAACTCACAGAACAGCTGCTTGGCAGTCTGGGGTGCATGAGGCTGGGTGGCAGTTCTGTACAGAAATAGAAAGGTGTAGTTGGTGTTTTTCACTTTGGCAATGTGCTCTCTAAAACTGCTCTCTAGAAAAAGCTCTGAAAGAGGATAAATATGTCCTGTGTCACCAGAAGTGACAGCATGCTTTTTGCATGAGCTGCAAAAGTTATCTGAGGAAGAGAAGCTTGCCAAGGTACCTGAGCTCTTGACTGCAGTCAGTTTTTATATTGAATATTGTGTACTGTTATCATGGGAGGAGAGTCAGCAGAGTTCAGAGTGGTGATGACTGAAATGAAGAGATAGAGCTATTCAGGCTGGAGAGAGATCTCTGGAGGATTCTAATTCAGCCTCTTTCTCAAGTCAAGTTTAATACTGAATATGAGATGCTCAGGCTCTGCTCCAGTTTGGGCAACATGTTCCAACGCTTAAATACTCGTGTAATGAATTTTTGTGGTGATGCTTTTGTTGTTGTTTTTGTTTGAGTACCTACAAAGAATAATGCTGTGGTGCTGTGCTAGTTTGAAGCTAGCTAGAATGTTTTGGTGAGAAGGACTAGATCATGGGCTGTAAAATGAAAACAATGGTGATGTCTACTTCCCTCATAGTCTTGCTGAAATGTGTTAAAAAGGGAAAGGAATATAGATAAAGTCACTTGGCACTTCGCTCTTGGCTTTGCTCTCGGCTCTTCGGCTGCTGGGGAGCTCGGGCTGCTGGCTGAACTCCATCTTACTCTCTAACCTCACCCTCCATTTGCTTTGGCTGATTCACCTTGCTTCTTAATCTCCCTGGCCGAACCTCCATTCTTCTTTGGGACTGGGGTAAGGTTGAGAGGGGTAGGGGGGAAGGTGAGGGGGTTGTTGAGAGTCCCTCCTGGGGGCTCAGGTTTCTGGGAGGGCTGTTGTGTTTCTGTATTACCTTTTACTTTGTCTATTTCTGTCTATAACTGTATATACTGTAAATATCTCCTTGTGTATTGTGCTAACTGTAAATATAAGCTTCATTCATATTTCCAGAGCTGTCTGAGTCTAGTCTGGCTGATTTCTAAAAGTGGGGGGGGCAGGGGACACCCAAACCACCACAATGGTGCACTCATAGATTTTGGCAATAGCAGAGAGTCCATAGCCATACAGTAGTGAAAGAGGGTATGCAACTTCTGTAGCTCTAACTGTGCAGAATTAGGGTACAGCTGACAAGGTAAATCCTAGGATCCCCCCCGAAATAATTTTGTGGAACAGTCTCACAATATAAAAATCTCTGAAGTAAAAAACTTGAATTTGTGAACATAGATGTCATGTGCATAAAGCTTTTGAGCTAAGAGTGTCTTGGCAGAAAAGTTTCAGAATCTGTATGGATTGATGTGGGTCTCACCACACTGCTCGACTCGGGTTGTGGCTTGTTGCTGCTAGCCTGGCAAGGAGCAGAGTGAACTGGGGCACCATCAGAGCTGGATGCTGATTTGGGACAGAAGCTTACATCTGGAAAAGTGAGAGCATCATCTGGACTGTTTTTCCTAAATATAATTTTCAGAGAAAAATTATAAATATTCATTTAAATATGCATCTCAAAAGGTTGGGTAGAGAACCACAGCTGGCTTAATGCCTTCAGGAAAAAGGCACATTGCCATTTGTTTTTCTGCATTCATCTTCTAGCTGACTTATTAAAAAAAAACAAAAAGAAAAAAAATGAAAGGAAATATGCAACCAGTTGTATAAATACTTTCAGAAAAGTTGCTGTCATCAGTATATTTGCATATCATCTTTATTTATACTATGTGATTGCTAACAACTACAGTTTTCCTTCTTGTATCTCCAGTGCATTAACTAAGATGTCTTCATGTAAAAAGCTTCTCTTTTGCCCATCATTCCTAGCTCTTTTGGGCAGTTGTAGCACAGGGCATGCAGAGAAAAAAGCCCCTATTAGTGCTATTTCCATTCCTTTTGCTGCTTCATGTTCTAAATAGTTCTCTTGAAAAACAGTGCTGCCTTTTATCCCTTATTTTGCTCCTCTGAGTATTTCCAAAGGGTAGCTAATTTTACATCATGTTTGTTTTGTTTTGTTTTCTTTTCTTTTCTTTCTGTTGTGCTTTTTTTCCTTATTATCTATATGGTGACCTTCTCTAATCTGAGACTGAATGGTCACATCTCTTAATTCAGAGAACTCGTTATTCTCTATTTGTATTAACTTGCCTCTTAGCCTTCTTTTTGACCAGCTAATGGGGTTATATGTTTTGGTTTACTCATTGTAAAATGTACTTTTCAGTCCCTTCAATCATTCCTGTGCCTCTTGTCTGAATAATATGTGGGTGCCTAAATTGGTTATTAGTCGCTGATAGACACTTCAGGGAGCTGCCACGACAACACAGTCTTCTTTATTATTACAGTGTATGGAGTCAAAAATAACATCATTAATTACCCTGAAGGTTTTGATAAGAAGTTTGCTTAGTTTGTCAGGTCTTATGATCCCTGAATCTTGTTCAGAGGTTTTTCAGACTGAAGCTCATCAATCTTTAAGTGCAAGTTTGGGTTTTTCTTAATATTTTCCTTGTTTGGTTAGTAGGTGTTTTTTGTTTTTTTTTGTTGGAGTATTTATTTAGAATCTCAGTCTGTTTACTTGAGCCTTGTTTATTGAAGTCAAATACCATCTCCAGTGATCCATGCCACTGATTTTTTTTGTTAATTAATTGTTTATTAGCTGGTTTTGCATCATCAGATGGCGAAGGAGTAGTTTTTTTTCCCTAGGAATTCAATTAAAGTACTGGAGATCATAGGAGTTTGCTTGAGATACAGTCAGTCAAAGCTGGAGTGTTGGCAATGACTGTTGGAGAATTGTTGCCAAACAAATTTCTAACGTTGCAAAGAACTATCTGAGATTGAGTTGACATAAAAATTTTCTTTACATCTGTACTGTATTAACTATATTCTTCTTGGACAGATTTTTTTTTTTTTTAGAATTCTTTGGTGATAGTTGCCATAGAGAATAGAATAGAATAGAATAGAATAGAATCAACCAGGTTGGAAGAGACCTCCAAGATCATCCAGTTCAACCTAGCACCCAGCCCTATCCAGTCAACTAGACCATGGCACTAAGTGCCCCAGCCAGGCTTTTCTTTTTCTTCTTTCTTTTCTTTTTTTTCTCATTCAGGCATCCCCTCCAGGGACAACGACTCCACCACCTCCCTGGGCAGCCCATTCCAATGCCAATCACTCTCTCTGGGAAGAACTTCCTCCTAACATCCAGCCTATACTTCTTCTAGCACAACTTGAGACTGTGTCCCCTTGTTCTATTGCTGGTTGCCTGGGAGAAGAGACCAACCCCCACCTGGCTACAACCTCCCTTCAGGGAGTTGTAGACAGCAGTGGGGTCCCCCCTGAGCCTCCTCTTCTCCAGGCTAAACAACCTCAGCTCCCTCAGCCTCTCCTCACAGGGTTTGTGTTCCAGGCTCCTCACCAGCCTTGTTGCCCTTCTCTGGACACGTTCCAGCACCTCAACATCTCTCTTGAATTGAGGAGCCCAGAACTGGACACAGTACTCAAGGTGTGGCCTGATATTAACACTGTGTTTTCAAAGTAAACAGAAAAAGGCACCTACATGTATTACTTCTGTTACATTGTCTGCTCTGCAGTTGGAGTAGGGATCTGGCCTTCTCAATGAGGCATTTCTTGCCTTCATGTCTTGAGGGCATCTCCTGCCTCTTACTTCCTTGTGGATCAGTCACCTGAAGCACATGGATGCCTTTAGAAAGCTTAAAGGACTCAGCTCTATCTTTCGTAGAGAAAAGGGATCCCACCTCTTGTAGAAAAGATGCCTGCAGGCATGTAGAAGATTCATCTTTTTTTCATGTAGGTACTGTTGTTTGTTTTCTAGTTTGAAGAAAGTGAATGAAACAGAAAAGATCTTTTGAATCATCTTTAGGTTAATGTTTTAATTTTGATGTCCTAACCCTTTGTCTTTAATTTCTTTCTCCATTAGTGATCAGGAAAAATGTACTGAATGTACAGAATGATTGACTTTGGTTGCCATTCCTAAGTCATTTTGCCATAATAAAAACTACATTTTCAGCCTCTTCATCTGCAGATATTGAATGTGTCTTTTGGCAGTTTCAATAATGGATAAGCACTTGTTGAATCCTCAGAGGGTAAAATTCTGTCTTACTGAGGTAAGTGTGAGTTTTTATTGAGTGTGTCACCTTCGGGCAGTGCGCGTAGTCCTTGTAGCTTGACCATATATAGCCCATGAAGGCAGCAAGCATATTACTTCTGTTCCATGGAGACTCAAAACTCAAAGAGAAAGTGGCTTGCTGACAGTCACATTGCAAGTTGTTGGGCAAGAGGAAAAACAGCTCACAGCCACCTGCTTATTCAGACTATCTGCAACCTTTACCCTTTACAGTGAGGATGGTGAGACTAGAACAGGTTGCCTGGGGAGATCATGAATGCCAGGCTGGATGAGGCCTTGAGCACCTCATACAGTGAGTGGAAGGTATCCTGCCCACGGCAGCGGGGCTGGAACTAGGTGAGCTTTTAAAAGTCCATTCCAAGCTAAGCCATTCTATGAATCTGTGAATCTTTGCATAAATTACACAGTATCACAGTATCACCAAGGCTGGAAGAGACCTCATAGATCATCAAGTCCAACCCTTCACCACAGAGCTCAAGGCTACACCATGGCACCAAGTGCCATGTCCAACCTTGCCTTGAACAGCTCCAGGGACGGTGACTCCACCACCTCCCTGGGCAGCCTATTCCTGTAGCCAATGACTCTCTCAGTGAAGAACTTTCTCCTCACCTCAAGCCTAAATTTCCCCTGGCG
Source organism: Tricholaema leucomelas (assembly GCA_013400475.1). Classification (NCBI taxonomy): domain Eukaryota; kingdom Metazoa; phylum Chordata; class Aves; order Piciformes; family Lybiidae; genus Tricholaema lacrymosa; species Tricholaema leucomelas. The sequence goes on from WAAF01011615.1 coordinate 6,831, forward strand.
TAGCTTGAGGCTGTGTTGTCTTGTTCTGGTGCTGGCCACCTGAGAGAAGAGAGCAACCTCCTCCTGGCTACAACCACCCCTCAGGTAGTTGTGGACAGCAATAAGGTCTGCCCTGAGCCTCCTCTTCTCCAGGCTAAACAATCCCAGCTCCCTCAGCCTCTCCTCGTAGGGCTTGTGCTTGAGGCCACTCACCAGCCTCATTGCAGCTATGATATTTCTAGTTAGGTTTATTTATAATGCTTTTGTACCTGAAACACAAAGTCATCCAAAAAACCCTTTAAATTAAATTAAATTTAAAATGTATTCTTCCAGAGTTGCTTTTTGAAGAGCCTTTTCAGCAACAGCAAGCATTAAGTGTGAGGGAATGACTCTGGTGTCTGTTGCATCTTAATTTCAAGTCCGTTTTGAAGAATTAAGTGGTGTGATTGACAGCTCAGGTAATTTACTGAGCTGTAATTCACATTGTTGTATTTAAATAGTGATTTCTGCTGTTTAGAAGGAGTTATTCATTTCATTAATCTACATGGATTGACTGTGATATCATGGCTGTGAACGTAAGTTATGTATCACATTTATTATTAGAGCTTTGTCATTTTTATTTTGACAATGGGAATGAGGAAGACTGAAGAGGTCAAGATAAAAGCCATAATGAACTCTGCAGAGACTGCTTTTCATGATGTGGGAGTGCTTTTCAACCAGACACCCCATTGGCCATATGATATTTATTATGACTGGGTTTTTCTCTTCTTTCTCCTATCAAAGTCAGTCACTGAACTATTGGGAAAAAGTGCCTGCTGTGCTGATAGTAAGGTCTTTGCCTATCAACTGTTTCTTAAGGTAAATGATTTATGAACTTTTGAAACCAGCTAATTGAGTTGTTTGATATGGGAGGGAATGAGTCTTTGTGAATGCAATAAAAACAGGTTTCTGTTAGCGCTCTGTTTAGTGTATCTGAGACCAGCAGTATCTTGAAGACAGAAAGGTCACACAGAGAGCTTTCAAGCACTGTGTCAGCTCTGCATGTCACTTTTTTGGAGTAGACATCAGAAGGAGGCAGTGGGAAGGGGACTCGGAGTGCTGTGAAGGTCTGTGTTCAGTGTAGCTGGCCAAGGAAAAAAACAAGTATGGAAATCGCACCCCCTGTGAGGATATCATGCAATTACAGTGCGAACGTTGCACTAAGTTTATGGAGGGCTTTATGTATGCCATGAAAGTAATTATTTTGTTCTAGTCAGCTTTGATAAGACATAGACAACATATGGACCAATTTCAATCCAGAATGAAACAGTTTAGAAGGGACATTGAAATCCTTGAGTGTGTCCAGAGAAGGCCGATGAGGCTGGTGAGAGGCCTCAAGCACAAGCCCTATCAGGAGAGGCTGAGGGAGCTGGGGTTGTTTAGCCTGGAGAAGAGGAGGCTCAGGGGTGACCTTATTGCTGCCTACAACTACCTGAGGGGTGGTTGTGGCCAGGGGGAGGTTGCTCTCTTCTCTCAGGTGGCCAGCACCAGAACGAGAGGACACAGCCTCAAGCTGCGCCAGGGGAAGTTTAGGCTCGAGGTGAGGAGAAAGTTCTTCACTGAGAGTGTCATTGGCTACTGGAATGGGCTGCCCAGGGAGGTGGTGGTGGAGTCGCCATCCCTGGAGCTGTTCAAGGCAGGATTGGATGTGGCACTTGGTGCCATGGTCTAGCCTTGAGCTCTGTGGTGAAGGGTTGGACTTGATGATCTGTGAGGTCTCTTCCAACCCTGATGATACTATGATACTATGATGAAGAGAAGCAAGCTGGGATATGAGTAACACTATCTTAAATTGGAGATAATAACATGGAAGGGAGAAGGCTGAGGAGGAGCTTAAGTTTTCAGATGTGTAAGAATGTCATTGCATAGTGGATCTGCATTTTGTCTTTCCTGTGATTATCCAACTCAACGTGGCCGGTATAAAACAAAACTACTTCACCAGCTCAATGTTTCAACAATGCATCTTGTTACTGAGAGCTTACCCTTCTGGAGTGTTGATAGGAAAGGCATTTATGTTGGGGAAATAAACTGAACCTATTGCATGGCAACAGGCTGAGATTTCAAATGTCAGCTCTCCAGTGAGGCCTCTTTAAGCTCAAGGGAGGGGTTCTTTGTTTCTCGTGGTGCACTTGCACTGGCTTTTCTGTATTACCTGCCTTCTGCACAGGCAGCAGCTCTTGGTGGCCAGTTGTCTGCTATGTGGCATTACGGAGCAGAGGCGGAAGTCAAGTCTTCAGTTACTTGAAGAGGACAGCTGTACCTGTCCCAACAAGTCCTAGTTTCAAGCCTCAAGCCCAGCCTTGGTGACTTGGCGTGGCACAGCACAAGCAGCCGTATGGCAGGCGGAGATTGTGGAGGTGGATAGCTTGCATGCAGGAATGGAGCAGGTGTGGAAAAAGTAGGTGGTACAAAACACATGATAACTTAGAGCACTGAGAGTACCAAGGAAAGGTCCTGATTTTGAATAATGTAGGAAGTATGGTAGAAGTAACAGATGTGAAGTATTGATGTATTAATATATGACTGGAAAATATTTAGAAGGGAAAGTAAGAGAGAAGGAGACAAATGCATCTGTTCTGATAAAATGAGCAAGTTGGAAGGAGCAGGGCTATTGAGAGAGGGAGTCTGGGATGTGAGAGACCTGACAACTGAGAGCAGGCAATACCTGCTGGCTGATGAGACTGTAAGTAGATGGGAAGCTTGCTCCTAGAGAAGGGAAATCGCAGCAGTGCCAGAGCTTGGGTACACATTCGCTGAATCCCTTAACGTGTTCTCTCACAGAATTATTTGTACTTTATTTCATAGAGGCATATTCTCAGATTGGAGCAGCTCATTAGTCCTCTTGTTGGCAGATCTCTTAAAATATATCTTTGCTAATTTAATTTCTACTTTGGTATTGTTCACTCAGATTACCTGGAACCACTCTGAGCCTTGCTCTACTGAGATGGATAAAACGGTTTGGGAAAGGGTGACTACAAAAGTAGTTCTGTATCAGGCATTAGTGGTTGAGTATCTCTGTTCACCTGGCTTCTCCCTTTGGGATTAAAAACTACCAGGATTCCTCAAATAACAAATACTCAGAGAAATGTTTTCTGGAATGGATATTTTCTGAGCAGAATAAAGAGCAAGGGGAAATTTAGCAGATACTTCTAGCACGGTAATTTATTTCCTTGATCTTCATGAATGAGGTGGGAGTTTCTTGGCAACTTTTATAACTAATTAAAACTGCATTTAGCTCACAGGGAAAAGAGCTATTAAAGATCTCAAGAGGTTAAAGTATTCTGTGCTCTTGTTGGAAGGCACAGCATTTTGAAAACTCTACATGTCAATAATTTTAATGAGAAAAATACCACATTCTCCCCAGCCTTGGTTTCTAAAAACGAGTTATTCTACTAGATCAAGATCTCTGGAAAGCTCTTGAGGGAAGGACTGTTTTGTTTTTATAGTTAATGCTAGTCTTAGCTGTGTGATGTTGCCAGAGCTAAGCAGTTGCAAAGGGTTCTTACAATGGGAAGCACAGAGCATTCCTGGCAGAGGGAGAGGGATCCTGATTCCTGCTGAAATAGTTTTCTAGTTTTCTTGTTGGATTGTAGATGTGAATTTCTTTAGGTGAGGCTCATTTCGGTGTTCTAAAGTAAGGAAAATTGTCCCTTGATTTCAATTATAAATGTTAAGGTCTAATACATTTTCTTATGCAGTCCACAAATCCACTTCTACCTTCTAAAATTACTGGGTGACCTGCTTAGCATGATGGATCGAGAGTAGGAAAAAAGTCTCAGAGCTTAAGAAGTTCTTCACACTTTTCAAATCCATTTCAAAATACTCTTGCCTGAGGTGATTTGTTCGTTTTGTTGTTGTTTTGTTTGGTTGGGGTTTTTGTATGTTTTGTTGCTTGTGTGTGTGTTTGGTTTGTGTTGGTTTTTTTTGTGTGTGTGTTTTTAGGGGTTTTGTGTGTATTGTGGTTTGTTTTTCTTTCATAGAATCATAGAATCAACCAGGTTGGAAGAGACCTCCAAGATCATCCAGTCCAACCTAGCACCCAGCCCTATCCAGCCAACTAGACCATGGCACTAAGTGCCTCATCCAGGCTTTTCTTGAACACCTCCAGGGACGGTGACTCCACCACCTCCCTGGGCAGCCCATTCCAATGCCAATCACTCTCTCTGTGAAGAACTTCCTCCTAACCCCCAGTACAACTTGAGACTGTGTCCCCTTATTCTATTGCTTTCGGTTGGGTGGTTTGGAGGGTTTTTTTGGTTAGATTTTTCTTTTTTTTGGGTGTGTGTGTGTGATTTTTTTGTGGTATTGTTGGTGGTGTTGTTCTGTAGTGAGGTTTTTGTCTTTACAGTGCCCACTGCATTGCCTGATTGTATCATAAAGGCTGCCTACACCATAGAGCAGAAACACCTGATGGGTAGAGTTGTGAGGCAAATGACTGGTAGCTTAGTAAAGAGAGACCAAGTGAAGGTAGCATCAGCAAGGTCTTTCTGGTGATGTGTGAAATATTCCCCATTTGCTTCAGTGGAAGCAAGTAGATAATCTTCTCCTGTTGTGTTTCTGCTACTCTCCTTTCTCCTGGAAAGATTGCTCTTTCAGGAATTACTCTTGTGGGTCATCAAAAGAATGATAAAAAGGACAAGCAATGTAACTTGACTGTGAATTATAACAGATCACTTACCTTCAAATAAGTAATTATCAGATCGTTTGGAAATGAAGGTAAAGCAAAATTGCTTATTTTCTGTTTGTTTGTTTCTTTGCTTTCCTTTCTTCTTCAAACTTAGCAAAGGAATCATGTATGTGATTGAATCTTCCATAATTTTCAGTGAAAACTATTCCCTTTGTGTTTATTGGATAACTTGACTGTAAGTGTGGAATACCACACTTTTAAAATCACATTCTATTTAATATCTATGTATTTAAATAAATATATATTCATTAGCATAATTTATTAGACTAAGATTATTAATTTACTTAACATTTCTTTTTAAAAACCCCACTTTTGTGATACCTGAAGTGCTCCTATAGTCAACTATGATCCATTCCAGCTTTCATATTATCTCTTTCTTTCACAGACTATTAGAGGTTAGAAGGGACTTCAAAAGATCATCTAGTCCAAACCCACCTGCCAGAGTAGGAATGCATCCAGGAGGGTTTTGAATGTCTCCAGAGGAGACTCCACAACCTCTCTGGGCAATCTGTTCCAGTATTCTGTCACCCTGACAGTGGAAAAAAAAATCTCTTATGTTGATGTGGAACTTCTTATGCTCCAGCTTCTTTCTTTTAAGTCAGCGTGGGAGCTCTGCATTTCTGTGTGACTATTTTAGATGATTGACGTTGTTGCTTACCTGGGTTTTCTTCCTATTTAGTGGTGACAGCGTTCCATTTAATTTCCTTTTGAGTCTGTAAGATTCCCACTCTGTCTTTTCTGTGTCTACTTAGTATGTAGAAGTATAGAGACAGGGTGTGTAAAACAAAGAACCATCCTTAAAATGATGAAGAACTGAGATGTTCACAATCTTATGAGTTTTGCAGCTTAAACTGTGCCACTCTTCTCTTTATGTGAAACTTCTGCATTTCATGAGAAATACTACAGGTTTGTGAGTGTCATATATATTCTTTGATTCTCCCTTTGTGCACTGACTGCCCTTGTCTGTTAATGATGATTTTATCTCAATAGAAGTGCAGGACGCTGTTGTCTACTATGAGTAAGTTGTGTGTTGTAAGGAATACTGAAAAGTAACTTTATTTGAAGTCACATTTTGCTTTTGACCATGTCGTTATATAGACACACATAGAGCAGTGCCTAAACACTGGAGCCAGTGGTAGGGCTTAGAGAAGTATAAATATCTCACTAATAAAAGCTGTATAAGTTCAACTCCACCTAACAGAAAAGGAAAGAAGAAAAGCAATTTAACCCGATAGCGCAGAATTAGATGGAGAGAGTTGGCTGACAATTAGTATGCATCTCTCTCCAAATTTGAAGCTTAGTCTTGTCACAAGCAACACTTAAAATTACTGTAATAGTGCAAATACTGCAAAATTAGAGGAAGACAATGCTTCTAACTTTGTTCATTTATATTCTGCTTTTGAAGCGGTTTGGATATAGCCATTCTGTCCTTTTATATGCAGCCACTTTGTCTGCTGTCATGTGTGTGAGGTTATTTTTCCTCTCCTTGTGGAAAAGCAGTATGTAATGTTTTTGCAGGAGAGAGGGAATATCCAATCCAGTTGATTCTATTATTCTATGTATATATGCATTACTGCTTTCTTTAAACCATCATAAATCATCAGGGCATTTGGGGTTGTTTGCTGCCTTTGAAAGTGTTTATGAATTGCTGTTGTCAAAATGCAAAACTTCTGCAGGCAGATCATGAGGGTCCAAAGTATCCTGTTTATTTAAATAGAGAACAGGTGAAGCAGAATGTGGCAAATTCTACCTGAAGGGAGGCTGTAGCCAGGTGGGTATTGGTCTCTTCACCCAGGCAAGCAGCAATAGAACAAGGGGCCACAGTCTCAAGTTGTGCCAGGGGAAGTATAGGCTGGATGTTAGGAGGAATTTCTTCCCAGAGAGAGTGATTGGCATTGGATTGGGCTGCCCAGGGAGGTGGTGGAATCACCATCCCTGGAGGTGTTCAGGAAAAGCCTGGATGAGGCACTTAGTGCCATGGTCTAGTTGAGTGGGTAGGGCTGGGTGCTAGGTTGGACTGGGTGATCTTGGAGGTCTCTTCCAACCTGGTTGATTCTGTGATTCTGTGATTCTCACAACATAGTTTATTGGGATGGTACCTCCTTTTCCTGAAATTTTAATTATGTATTCATCAAGGAAATGATTTAATGAAATGCTTCAGAATAAGACTAATTATAAGCTTGTGAGCAGACACATTGTCATTAGTTTTGTTTCAAGATTATGTATTTCTTGTACTCAGTATTTTTTTGAATTTAAGGTGTGAAGCATTTTCACTTTGCTGTTGTTCTTCGTTGTTTTTTATTCTGGGTAGGAAAGTTTGTGGAAATTAATCTCTTCCCCTCCCCCTCTTTTTTTTGTTAGTTTTGTTTTGGAGTAATTTTTTTGTGCATTTGCCTGTTTTCTGCAGTCTTTGCCAGCTCAATCACACCACTGCTACAGAAAGAGTTACACCTCATGCTCCTAAGTCAACAAGAGATGTTAAAAAGTTGAATGTGTCAATTTGCTCCTACAGTTTTACCAAGATCTTGTAAGCAATTCTCTGGTGGGATTGATTTCAATTCAAAGGTCTTGCCTCTTTTGTGATTTGTTTGGTTTGGTTTTGGGGTTTGTTTTTTTAAGAAGCTAATTTCAGTCACCTCAAAAGAAGCTTGTCGGGATGAGAGGCACCATCTTGCTTACAAGAACAGCAGAAAAGACTGGGTAGTCTAAAGCTAGTTCATGTGTCTGCTGTTCTCAGCTAGAGAACAAAAGCATTTGGGAAAGCAAGTTTGTCTTCAGAGTTGAAAAGAGATTTTAGTTCAGAATTAATTTTTGCTACAAAGAGACCTGGCTTTTGATCTTCCTAAAGGACTTCTTTAGAAGTAAGAGAGCTTTGAATTCTAATGAATGACTGACAAAGAAGAAGAGTCATGATGAAGCTTAACTTCTGGAGAAACCTAGTCATCTGAAAGGTCACTTGAATTGAGGGAAGGAATAAACGTTTTCCTGGTAGTGCCTTTTTAAAACATAAGGCAAGTCGGCAAACAGTGCTGGAGAAATGGATGATAGATGTCTTGAGTTAACTCATGAGTCATTATCTGATGGCTCTTTCAAAGACACAGAGGCAGGAAAAAGAAATTATGCTGCTTGCCACGTTGCAAAATTCATAAGATTAGACGATGCCAGGGAAGTGGCATAAACACTGATCGCAGCAAAATATTTTTCTGCTTCTTCCCTTTAGATAATTTGCAATGTTGCATGAGAAGTTTTGGCACTTTTTTTTGTCAGAGGTGTTGCTGAGAGTTTACAGATGCTGCATGGTGAGGTGCTAGCAGGTGAACTGTAACACTTAGACTGGACAATCTCAGATGGAAAATTTCATGTGGCATCTAGAACAGCGATTCTTATCTTCCTCCCCACCATCCCCAGATTTTTCAGGTTGTCAGATGATCCAGCCTGTCATATGCCATTATGATGAGCCTTTGATGTCACTTCTGCCTCTAAACTGACTTCGGTTTATACTTGCAGTAACATAAATGCTTTTTTTGGTGAGGAATTTTATTTGTAATACTCTGGCATAGAATCAGCCAGGTTGGAAAAGACCTCCAAGATCATCCAGTCCAACCTAGCACCCAGCCTTAGCCAGTCAACTAGACCATGGCACTAAGTGCCTCATCCAGGCTTTTCCTGAACACCCCCAGGGACGGTGACTCGACCACCTCGCTGGGCAGCCCATTCCAATGGCAAATCACTCTCTCTGGGAAGAACTTCCTGCTGTTATAAACTGAGTCCAGTGTAAAATCTTCCTGGAAACGAGAGCAAATTCTGTCTGTTTTCCACTTGAAGCACTGAGATTCAAGAAGTTAAGCAAGTTGGTCAGTATGATGGCTATTTGAAAGAGGAACTAAAATAAGGAAAGAAAGGAGTGGATCTCCAGTTGTTTGTTGACTTTTCATCTATAATAGAGCACAATTTTATTCTGCAGGTAATAGTTTATAGACTGTATTGCTCCTGTATCACACACATTCCTATACTTCTGGTTATATTACCCCACCTGTCTCTTATGGTGTATGCAGTGTTCCTGTTCTGCTGAGGCAGTTAAGTAGTTTTGGTTGTTTTGGCTATTTTAAAAGTATGATACCTTGTTTCTGCAAGCTTCTCAGGTGTCCAGCCTTACACAAAAGTGACTGTGTTTCTTTTTGATGCCGCTGCTGTTCCCTGACAGATTGTCTATGTGTGTTTGTGGCCAAGTACAGCTGAGTGAAAACCTGGCCTACTTTCTGAAGTCTTTTTTCAGGCTGTAATAAACGTGGCAAATTTGGAAGCAGAGTGGATTGTTCAAGATGCTTTATTTGCATGCCAATATGTAGACTGCATTCACAGATCATTAGTGATACCTAGCAGTGCTGGAATTTACTGGGTGGCTTTGTGGCTGTGCTTGAGTATGCTCCTTTAACTTCATCTGTTGCTTTGTGAATGCCAGTGTTGTATAAAGGTTGGCTGCATGTCTTTGCACTTCAGAAGTCAATCAATTATTGTTTTTTGCCATACTTCCTTGCAGGACAACAAAAGGATGTAGAATGTTTATACTTTTATTCATAGATATTATTTTTAAAATAGATTTTAAAAAATTTTATTTTGCTAGGAAAAAAAAAAGGCAAAAAAAAAAAAAAAAAAGCTTGGTTTGTCTTTAGGTAGCTAAAGAATTTGACTTCATATCAGATGCTAAAGAGGCTAGAAATAAGTTCTAAGACAGATCCCCAATTCTAGAATCATAGAATCATAGAGTCAACCAGGTTGGAAGAGACCTCCAAGATCATCCAGTCCAACCTAGCACCCAGCCCTGTCCAATCAATTAGACTATGGCACTAAGTGCCTCATCCAGGCTTTTCTTGAACACCTCCAGGGATGGTGACTCCACCACCTCCCTGGGCAGCCCATTCCAATGCCAATCACTCTCTCTGTGAAGAACTTCCTCCTAACATCCAGCCTAAACTTCTCCCTGCACAACTTGAGACTGTGTCCCCTTCATCACTGTTTGAATAAAGTGAATTTAGTGATGGTAGATTAGACTGACTGAAAATCTGGATTACTCTGCATTCTGTGAATATTTGTTTATTTAAGGTACATGAAATCCAGCAAGCCTGTTTAGTGGTTTCAACAGGGAGGATGAATGGTGTCTTTCAAAGTCTTCCATTCTTCTGGTGTCAGGAGTTTCTAAGCTTCATCTGTGATGGATATTGTTATCCAAGGTACCTTTTCCTGTCATGCATAGTTGCACATTTAAATACAAACTCTGCAGATCTGCTCTTTGAAGGAAATAGGCCAGACCTACTTTTTGTTCTTAAATGATGCTGAAAGGATCATAGGATCACAGGATGTTAGGAGTTGGAAGGGACGCAAAGAGATCATTGAGTCCAACCCCCCNNNTGGGGAGCCCAAAACTGAACACAGTATTCAAGGTGAGGTCTCGCCAGGGCAAAGTAGAGGGGGAGGAGAAGCTCCCTTGATCTGCTGGACACACTCTTCCTAATGCACCCAGGATGCCATTGACCTTCTTGGCCACAAGGGCACATTGCTGTGCCATGGTTAACTTGTTATCCACCAGGACCCTCAGGTCCCTCTCCACAGAACTGCTTTCCAGCAGATCACTTCCCAGCCTGTACTGGTGCAGTTTATTATTCCTCCCCAGATGCAGTACTCTGCACTTGCACTCCTAAAGATTCTTCAGTTTTTTAGACAAAAATACAAATTTTCAGGTACAGCTCACTTTAAAAGACTTTTTGGTTTAAAATAAAGTAAGTAATTTTCATATTTACAATGTGTATCTAATGTACCTTGTAACAGAGGTGTGTTCTCCCTGGACTTAGCATACTGCCTTTGCAGGCTTTGATTCTGTTATGGATTTTGTGTTGATAGTATAGACACATGCTGCACACTGGCTTCTTGACATGTAAATCTTCCTTTTAGGGTTGAATATTTGACAATCCTTAATTTAGATTTTTTTTTTCTTTCTATTTTAATAATTTCTTTTTCTGCTTGGATTCAGTATTTGCATGTCAGGTACATTCAGTGAATTGTGTCAGACTGTCAAGGAAAATCAATTATTGCCACATCACAAAAAATAAATTGCTTGAGATTTGATGGAAGTATGTATGATGATAAAAAAGATGATCTCAACTCATTTTATAGCTAAGTATAGGCAGACTGGCTGTATTGGCAATGATACAAGTGTCTTTAGCTGTTGGTATGTAAAATATGCCAGAGAGGATAACTCTCTCTGTCCCAAGTTTATGGTTACTTTCTGGTAGTTTTCTCCCTTCTTGTTTCTCCCTACACTTTCAACCTGCAGCCTTACAACTGCAATTCCAGCTCTTTGATATGTTTTCCTTCTAATCCCTGAAGCAGGGATTACCAAAAATTAAAGAAGAAAGTAGTAGACAAAATGAGCGTAAAGTTTCGTTGCCCTAAGCCCAAAGAAATCCCTCAAAGCAGGAATTTAAAGCTCAAAGTGTAATGCTTTGGTCAGCATGCAAATGGAAATACTACAACTAGTTTATTTTTATTGGAAAAAGAAGGAAAGATGCTGGTTCTGGATCTTTTCAAGAATGTGCTCAACAGCAATTAATCTTTCTTCTCCAAACATTAAGCAGTAAGAGCACTACAAATGGAACAGACTTTTAGTGGTCTTCAGAGCACAAAGATGAGCAGCTGTATATGCTGACTAAAAAGCTTTAATGGATCTGTATGAGATGGGGATATTGGTTTTTTTCTTGCTGATCTTGGAGCAGACAATAGAATGTTACTGCTATTAGAAAATGCTCTATAACAAAGCTTGTGATTATGTACTGCCTGTGGTAGTTTTTGGTTGTGTAGAAAAAACGGCTGACCTTCACAGTTAAAATGCTTTACATTAGTACAGTGGTGTCTAGGTCTTCTTCTTCCAAAACCTTCAAATGCTCCAGCGAGTGTTAAGTATATCTGAGTACTCAGTGGAAGTGAAGAAGTCATTCCTTCTTCTGAGAGTCTTATGGTTTTCCTTAAAATCTTCTTAAAATGCAAAAAAATGGAATTACTTTGAGAAATGGTTCAGGCACTGCTTCTATGCACAGGGGAAGCAAAATTGATGTGACAAAAGATGCCCTGCATGTAAAATGCCTCTGTTTGGATCCCTGGAGGTGTTCAAGCAAAGACTGGATGGGGCATTTAGTGCCATGGTCTAGTTGACTGGGTAGGGCTGGGTGCTAGGTTGGACTGGATGATCTTGGAGGTCTCTTCCAACCTGGTTGATTCTATGATTCTAAGTTACAGAATTGGATGGTAGTGTAGATCATAAAATCAAGTGATGTAGTTTACAGAATGTGCAGCAAGGCCAGCCAGCACATCTGTGGAGAAATTCACCCAAGCTCACTGGTAGCTATACTCAAAGAGGATATTGACCAACTTTTACAGTTGTAGGTTACTTCAAGTAGTGCTAAATTGTACATGGTGGCTGAAAGTCTGAGAAAGAGATTCTTATGTGGTCCACATATGGTGGTAGCTCATGTATGAGAAGAGTTTGCTTTGAGAGAGAATACAGCTTTTGGGAATTTCTTACCTCACTAAGTCCCTGATGGTCAGTAAGGACCAAGGAGAGCAGGCTGAGAAAAAACATGCTGCTGCCTCTCACTCTCCTGTTCTCATTTTTTTTTTTCTTTCTTTGAGGGGAGTACAAGCTAAAGGAGCCTTAGGCTAGTTCTCTTGACTTCCTTTGAGAAAAATAGTAGAGGATAATAGCTGCGTTGTTCGAAGAAACAGAAAGAAATCAGGCTGGACAGGAACAGAGCACATTAAACCAAGTCAGCTTTCCAGAAGAAAATTAGATGCAGTAGATGCTTTCCTCTCCTAAGTCCAAATATGACTCTTGATATAATGTAATGAATATAGCAGGGAAACCTGTGTTGAGTAACACAAAATAAAGCAGAGTAGGTCTAGAAATCTTCCCTCCAGTTGTCACCAGCTCTCTTGCAAATTGGAAGTTTTGCCTAGGTCTAACATTGCTCTGCATTTCTGTTAGCAGGCTGAGTGATGTACATGTACTCTGTTACAGTTCCAGGTGACATTTCATCCTTAAGGGCTTTCAAGGATAGGTTAGGACAGTTGTCACAACGATGCAGGCAGAGCTGAGCCTGCCTTGATGAGATAGATGCAGCCAGTAAACTTCCCTAGTTCCAGCTGATTTTCCTGTGCTGCCTGGCACCTGCCAGTTCTCCATAGGACAGCTTATGGCGGGGGGGGAATGGTTTTATTTGCTATGTTTTTTAGTATGACATTTCCAGGGATGAGGAAACTTCTGTGTTTCTGTTTATAAACAGAAGAAGACATCATTATGCTAATCTGTACTCATTGGAACATTGCTAGAAGGCTCTTAGCTTCTGTCTGAGGTGGACTCTTGCTTTTGGAAAGGGCTCCTGATTACCGTGTGCATTCTAATGCTGAAGACAGCAGCACCAGTTTTATGTAACTTGATCAGGGTTGCTGTGCTGGAGCACTGTGTTTTATATGCCTGCACCTTAAAAATGGTTTGGTGAGGACTGACCTCCAGGGTACTACAGAAATGTAATAAAAAAGTGTAGATTTTGTTATAATTTGAACATGGTAAGGCTGTATGCCTTTTCTAACATCATCTAGGAAAGTAACACTGCTTCAGTTGTCTGCTCCGACACAGTCAGTGCTGTCTTCTTAAAAGGCCATAAAATAAACTCATGGATGTTGCCAGTCTTCTTAAGATCTTAAAACCCAGTAATGTCATGGGTGTTGTCTGCCTTTAATAGCTTTAAGGGGAATCCATATATCTTTCTTAAACTCTACAAATATTTTGGCCCTCACTGTTTGAAATACAAGGGCAGCTCTTAGCAGATGCCGTGTGCAGAATTGGCTGTTTCTCAACAAATATATGCAAACATCTAAGAGTTACTCTTCCTAAGATGGATGGTTTGGTTTGGCTCATTCCATTGGGTCATAACAGCTTGGATTACAAGGTACAAGGTGACTTTCCTCCATCTCTAAATAGATCAGCTGGCTTTGTTCCCTTCTTACTGTGCTGTCCTGATTGAAGTCAGCTGTGGGCTTGTATTTTATTTGTTATCGTATTGAAAGTGCAGAAACAATTCAGGTTAGTGTACATTTTTTTTTCAGTGATACTGAAGTACTGACGTAGGAATGATTTTAAAAAAAGAAGAGATAATTGCACATTCTTTAAAATATTAGTGAAATATTGCTTATTTCTAAGTAGATCTCTGCACTCTCTTCCCATCTAGGTTTGCAGACTCCAGTGCCAAGTGGTATAAATAGCCATAAATTATTTGCTATCAGGCTAATAATAATCTTGACATCTTAATATCTCTCCTCTCCCCCTCCAAACTATCCCATCTTATAGAAAAAGCATAATGTGAAGAGTCTTCTGTTTTTATGAGGAAAATTTATTTTCTTAGAAGAAAAATTCATACAAATTCTTTCATTTTTTTCCCCAATATGCAAGCGCCTTTGTTATATATACCAGTGTATTTCTTAATTTTCTCACTTAATTCAGGAAAAAAACAATAGAAAGAGAATTGCTCAGCAGAAGCATAGCAGTTGATGCTTTGGTGAAGGTTCATAATTTTAAAATGATTGTAATTTACTTAGTATAATAAATAATTACAGTTGTATTACACACGTGAGCAAAGTACACTTAAGCCTTTTATGCTGTTTGTTCTGGTACTTGTTCACACTAATTTAATAATTCAGTGCTGGTCTAACTAGCATGAATTGAGTTAATGAGGGTCCATTACCCTTTATTTTACAAGCAAAAGCTGAATAGAAGGTGTGCCTCTTTCTCTGTGTCCTCCTGTGCTCTGACATGCTATCCACAATACTACTGTTAAGTCTGGCAAAGTGTAGATGAACATAAAATACAGAGTAAAATGTACCATTTCAGCTAAAATGAAAAGTGCCTCTGTTATCTGCTTAGCTAAGAGTGGCTTCTGTTTTAATGAGTCTAGCATAGTGAATGAGTAGCGAAGCTGGGTCTATAAGGTCCCATCTTGCATAACCAGAACATCTCCATGGTCAGTTAGCTGATCGGGCCCAGCAATAAGCAGAAACTGGAAACTGCTGACCCCCAGGAACCTCTTGGACTACTGAAGGGCGATTTGGCTCCAGAGAGCCTGCCTGCCTCCTCTGCCCAGCTCCTCATGCTCAGTAGCAGCTTCTGAAGGCTGCACTGGTACCTGTATATGTGGTGGTATATGGATGCTCCTGGCATGATACCTGTGTTGCTTCTTGGCTTTGGTGAGTAAAGTGAGAAGAGGCAGTAGATGAGAGGAGGAAGAGGTGGTGAGAGAGTGGCAAAGGGAACTTCAAAGATGTGGAG
Organism: Tricholaema leucomelas; assembly: GCA_013400475.1. Classification (NCBI taxonomy): domain Eukaryota; kingdom Metazoa; phylum Chordata; class Aves; order Piciformes; family Lybiidae; genus Tricholaema lacrymosa; species Tricholaema leucomelas. The sequence continues at coordinate 21,908 of WAAF01011615.1, forward strand.
AGCTCCCAAAAGAGAGGAGGCAGATCTAGATGAGAACAACTGAAGGTTAATTTGGTAAGGAAAGAAGGTAGGAAACAGATAGTGGGAAAAGAATGGGGGAAAACACTGAGAGTAATGAGATGAGACTGGTTGAAATTTGAGAAGAGGCTGAAAGGGAGTGACAGCTGGTTAGTGGATGAATTCTCAGCCTCTACTAACACAGAGTATGGGTGAGGAAATTGTGGTACCAATACCTGAAGTGGATGTCACCTTGAAAACTTTTAAACTTGATTTCTGATTTTCTGGCTGGTGGTTGAGATCCAAAACAGAATATTTGTACAGATTTCCTGGATGCTTTTGGCTGAAATGGGAGCTAATACTCATTATTAGATAAATTCTACCCTTAAAAGCATTTCAGCTATTGAAAACCAGATGAAAAAATAAAATTACTCAAATCCCAGAAAATGGGGAAGAATTAAAGCAGCACTAGCAGGGTCATGGAAAGCAGAGAAGAGAGAAAGTGAGCAAGACACAAAAATGGGCAAAGCAAGAGAGGAGCCTGACTGCAGAAGGTGATGGGAGTTGGAAAGACAGCAACAGTGTTTTCCTCCATGTTGTCATTAGTGTGGATGCTTTTGGTAGAGAGACAATGGCAGATAGCCATTTCCCAACTGCCCCTTCCTATTATCCTAAGTGATGAGCAATCAAGTACCCTCTGCACTTGTGCCAGCAGTTTTGGGGCTCTTATGAGTCCATAGGGTCAACTTTGCTGAAAATGCGTTCCCGTTTCCCACCCACATCTGTTTGTGATGTAGGAATTAGTTGAAAGGAGACCATGAAACTTCTTACAGACTAAGTAAAAGGTAGGCTGTGATACAGGAGAAAGCTTTTCTCCCAGTCATTAGGTAACACAAAGGTTTGAAGCCTGCTTTACCCTTTCCTCTTTGTCTCTTAAGTGCCGGTTTCAGAAAGGATTTAAGCTCTGGTCCTTGGTGACAAATTAATTGCTCTGGGCTGTCACACAGTGCTATTGAGGTGAGCAAACTCAGTGCAAATACTATGTAGGAGAAAAAAGTGTTCCAATAGCCACGTTTCCTCATGCTCTTCCTTTGTACTTTGGAGAGGAATGGAACATGCTGGGATGAAGGAAACACTCCCTGGAGGACAATGCCTGAAAATTTACTTTGTACTTAGATTTCGCTTTGTGTGGTTTTGTTCCAGAAACTCTGTAAACGTGTATCACTGATATTTGTAACAGAAAAAAAGTGAAAACTAATTACAGAAAAATCTATGCAGGTCTTGAAGGAGACTATCTGTGATTACATGCTCCTGAGAGGTTGGAGTTTGGATTTGAGCCTATTGGACGTGGCAACTCGTTAAAAGGAATTTAGATTAGAGAGATTGTCTGGACAAAGCAAGAACCAGAGATGGCTAATTGCCTTCTTATTTGCTAGAGACTCTCAAAAATCCTGATGCATTTTTTTCACTAAACCAAAACAACAACAAAAGCAAATTAGTTGTGGGGCATATCCATGGCAGCCATCAAGGCATTCAGTGCAAGGACAGTTCCTATCAAGATTGCATTTTATGAGATCAAACATGAGCCAGCAGTGTGCCCAGGTGGCCAAGAGAGCCAATGGCATCCTGGCCTGCATCAGGAATGGTGTGGCCAGCAGGAGCAGGGAGGTCATTCTGCCCCTGTACTCTGCACTGGTTAGACCACACCTTGAGTACTGTGTTCAGTTCTGGGCCCNAATGGGCTGCCCAGGGAGGTGGTGGAGTCGCTGTCCCTGGAGCTGTTCAAGGCAGGATTGGACGTGGCACTTGGTGCCATGGTCTAGCCTTGAGCTCTGTGGTGAAGGGTTGGACTTGATGATCTGTGAGGTCTCTTCCAACCCTGATGATACTATGATACTATGATACAAATATAGACTGAAACTTAGATCATCTTTATGTCAGAGCGAAGAGAGGCATATTAAATATTGGTGAACTATTGTATGTTTTAAATATAGTCTGGGAGGACATGGTCTCTGTTGCTGTGTGGGATGGATCCCATCAGCAGTGCCCAGAAGAATGAGGATCTGACTAAGAGAACGGGAAATGCTAAAGAGTTGAAGCCCAGATTAGGAAAGGTCATTTCAGCTTGGTTAGTGGAAAAGAAATTCTCGCAGCTCCTTATAACTGATCATAAGCTTTTTGTCTCTTGTGTTTTGTGGACTGGAGTGTATATCTATGCTGTACCAGTTAGGTACTGTACTGTGCTTCGACGTTACTGGCTTCCATTACAGGTGTAATCATCTCTTCCCAGTTAGAGACAAGATCCACCAAGGTTTGGACTTTTCTCTCGGAGAGGGAAAAATGCATTCACTGATTTGTTTACAGTGGCTAAAGTATGAGGAATTGTTTGGAGGGAAGGGGGAGGATGTGGGATGTGATGCTTTACAGAAACATGTAGATGAGATTCTGCACAGATGCTTAGCATCTAATCTGGTTAGTTCTGAGATATACACAGACCACATAGACATGTATATACATAAACATGCATTGCTTTGCAAATCTGATTTATTTTTCCCTGTCTTTTGCAATCCCATGCTTAAATAAAATAGATGTGCTTAAAAAGTGTTGCTTTATTTGGATATGATAGATTATACCATGCATAACTACTTTTATGGGACACAGATGAAGGCATCTGCCATCTCCTTTTTACTGTTGCTGCAAGAAACATAATGCAGTATCTACTTCTTTTAGGCATGATTTTGATTAAATTTTCTGCTCTCATGATTTATGTAACTTGGATGAACTGCTGTATTTCCAAGTACTAAATCTTCTGAAATAATGCAGTCCTCTCTCATTGTGTGGTCTTATATCTGACAGTAACAATTGGTTAATCATTTTATTGTTTCTTTTGATTGCTACTTAGTAGTAACAGCTCATTATCCTGGGCAAGGAACTCCATTGTAGTAGCCTCTGTACAATGCACAGAGGATGATCGGTCAGTTAAACCAGTAAGGAGCTCATGTGTGCTTAATAGGTAATGTTTGCATCATGGGATGGGACATCATCTGGAGGGACTTGGGCAAGCTGGAGAAGTGATCCCAGATGAGCTTTCCTGAGGTTCAGCAAGGCCAAGTGCAAGGTTCTGCACCTGGGCCAGGACAATCTTCATTATCAATACAGGCTTAGGGATGATGTGGCAAAGAGAAGCCCTGCAGAAGAGGATCTGGGGGTACTGGTGGACGAAACCTGGACATGACCCAACAATGTCGATTTGCAGCCTAGAAAGCAAATTGCTTCCTGGGCTGCATCAAAAGGTTGAGAGAGGTAATTCTGTCACTCTGCTCTGCTGAGACCTCACCTAGAGTAGTGTGTCTAACTCTGGGGCCTCAACACAAGGACACGGATCTGATGGAAAGGGCCAAAGGAGAGTCACAAGAATGATCAGAGGGTTGGAACACCTCTCCTATGAATACAGACTGAGGGAGTTGGGGCTGTTCAGCCTGGAGAAGAGAAGGCTTCAGGAAAGCCTTATAGTGGTCTTCCAGTACCTGAAGTAGGACTGCTAGAAAGTTGGGGAAGGACTATTTACAAGGGCATGTAGCACTTGTACAAGAGATGATGGTTTTAAACAAGGGCAGGATAGATTTGGATTGGACACTGGGAGATTCTTTGGTAAAAGCCCCGTCTTTAGAGACAATCAAGGTCAGGCTTGATGAGGCTCTGTGCAACCTAATCTAGTCCCTGCTTTCTGCAGGATGAGTTGGACTAGATGACCTCTAGAGGCCAATTCCATGATAGAATCTAGGATTCTAACTATTAATGTAATGCATGCCCTTAAAGCTACAGAAAGTGGTAAGCTATATATATATTATGCTGTTTTAATTGAGAGCTGTATGCAGTACTGAGTGTTTCAAACATGTAGTTAATAAAACTGAATCCCTTAATGAAACTTAAAGCTCATTTTGAAAAAACAGTAACACTTACTGATTCTGTAGGTATGGTTATTTTTGTAGATTTATGAACTTCCTTTCAGAGACCTGAATGCAGATGACTATAAAGTAGTACTGACTTTCTTCTAGTTCACTTTGTATGCCTCTTACCATACTTCGTAGTGGCTTTACTGCCATGACTGTTGAATTTAATGGAATTGTTAGTGGAGCCATAAGCCACCAAGAGATGGTGATACTTGTATTTCTAGTCTGAATTCTGCTGTTATGTCTACGAGCATATCGCTAACTTGTTTCCTTAAAAACTAAGTAAAAGTGACATGCAGTGACTAGATTTTTGGAGTTATCCATTGCCATTTGCTTCAGGCAGAAACTATTTCATTCCTAACTGGTTTAATCCCTTGTAAGTAGTAGTAGTGGTTTTTTTCCCTCCTTTTGTTTCCCCTTGGAGCAGTCCTTAAAGAATTGCAGCTTTGATCTATGAGAATGTCCAGCCTTTGTTTCATATACCAAAATGACTGCTTTGCAGTTCTGAAATACAAACAGGTTTTAGCCACATAACTGAGCTAAGGGAAAGACATGATGGGCAGGCTTTTTCTGATCTGAGCCTGTCTGGTTGCTCTTTTGCTGGTAGTTTTGCCTGGAAGGCAGCCTGCCATATTGACAGCAAAGCCAGAACACAGCAGGGCTGGCCAAGGTAGCAACCCTGTTGGAACGGCTCGGTTCTGGTAGTGCTGAAGCCAGATTAGGCTGGAGCAGGTTCTGAAGCAGAGCTGTGCTAGTTTGAGCCCCAAACCACCAGAAGAGCTCATTCATTTAGTTTAGAGATTTAGATTTTAGATGTTTATTTATGTTAATATGCTGTTGTTTGGAGAAAGTTGCAAAGGAAACTGCCCTCATATAGTTTGGTGCTCCTTTCTGTGTAATACGTGATTGTTTCAAATAATTGTAGAATCACAGAATTGTTAGGGCTGGAAAAGATCTCAAGGATCATCTAGTTCCAACCCCCTCTGTCATGGGAAGGGGCACCTCACATTAGATCAGATTGCCCAGAACCCCATACAACCTGCTCTTAAAAACCTCCAGGGATGGGGCTTCTGCCACCTTCCTTGGGCAACCTGTTTCAGCGTCTCACCACCCTCATGATGGAGAACTTCTTCCTAACATCCAGTCTAAATCTACCCACTTCTAGTTTTGCTCCATTCCCCCTAGTCCTATCGCTATCTGACATCCTAAAAAGTCCCTCAACAGCCTTCCTGTAGCCCCCCTTCAGATACTGGAATGCCACAATAAGGTCTCTTCAGATCCTTCTCTCCTGCAGTCTGAACAGCCCCAAGTCTCTGTCTCTCTCCATAGCAAAGGTGCTCCATCCTCATGGCCCTTCTCTGGACATGTTCCAGCATGTCCATATCTTGTAATAGGGGCTCCAGAACTGGATGTGAAAGGGTGTAAGATGAGTATCTAGACAATTACTGTAGTACTTCCAAAATCCTGGACATTGCTCATTAATCTCACACCCCTTGTGACAGTGGTTCTTCTCTGGTGTGGGAAACTTCGTTACTTCATTTAACTTACTTAATTCTCATTTTCCTTTTTAAAGAAGGGCAGTTGCAATACATACCTTACACCTCTCTTTCTTCAGTGAACAGGTGTGGTTAAGGGTTTATCACAACACTTTGAATAGGGAATAGGTTTAGGTAAATGTTTCAGAAAGTGATGGGAGAGCAAATACTCAATGGGATAGAATAGAATAGAATAGAATAGAATCAATCAGGTTGGAAGAGACCTCCAAGATCATCCAGTCCAACCTAGCACCCAGCCCTAGCCAGTCAACTAAACCATGGCACTAAGTGCCTCATCCAGTCTTTTCCTGAACACCCCCAGGGATGGTGACTCCACCACCTCCCTGGGCAGCCCATTCCAATGCCAATCACTCTCTCTGTGAAGAACTTCCTCCTAACATCCAGCCTATACTTCCCTCGGCACAACTTGAGGCTGTGTCCCCTTGTCCTGTTGCTGGTTGCCTGGGAGAAGAGACCAACCCCCACCTGGCTACAACCACCCTTCAGGTAGTTGTAGACAGCAATGAGGTCTGCCCTGAGCCTCCTCTTCTCCAGGCTAAACAACCCCAGCTCCCTCAGCCTCTCCTCATAGGGTTTGTGTTCCAGGCCCCTTACCAGCTTTGTTGCCCTTGTTAAGCAACTGTCAAAATGTTCTCTGTGTGGAAGCATTTGTCTGTCACTGTTGTATCCATGGAAAGGCTAACTAATGATTTTAAATTCAGAACTCAGTGAGAATGTATTTGTGACTAATATTTTGCTATAAAGAAAAATAAATGTACTAGAGATGCTTCCATAAATATCAGTGTTTTGTAAAATTCTAATGAATTATTGTTGTGGAGGCAGGGAATTAATGTGGCTGAGTCAGGAATATATAGAAAAATAGAGTTATTTTATTTTCCTGAAAATCCACCCCCAAAACTATCTGCAGAAATTAATTTAGTTTTAATTAGCAGATTCAGTCAGATTGAGAAGATCTACAGGGATACCATAGGTAAATTTGACTCTTTTGGAAGTCAGGAGTTGGAAAAGGCTAAGCTACTAAACATAGCATCCCCCACTATTAATCAGGCTGAGCCTGAAGTTTCCTCACAGGTGAGTTAGGCTGGCTGAGAGAAAGGGCAGTCCAGACGCCTGTCCCCTTGCTGTCTGTCAAAAGACGTCCAAGGGTCGTTAAGGCTTATCAAGCCTGCATAAAGGGGGTGCCTATGGTGGGAAGCCATCCAAAGCAGGGATGGTCCTGTTCCTCAAGAGCTTGTCCTTCGGAGCGCCAGGGGACTCTTTCTGCAGGAACTATCCAGGCGGGGGAGAGCTCTAAGGTGGGAACCCCAAGGCAGGAAGTCCCCCGATATTTACACTCTTCCTAGACAAAGGGCCAAGTTACCACTACCTAAGCACAAAGACCACGGCCAATGCCCAGCCTGATTCCAGTGTGGGCACTGCACAGGGCACCCCTGGTGCAGGAAGGGCCCTTTGCTCCCCCTCTTCGTGCCTGCAGGGCAAGGGTGGGGAAACAGGTTTTCAGGCCTTTCCTCTCCCATGCAAACCACAGGGGGAGGAGAATTTTGGGGTATACAGGACTCCAGGACAATTATTTTTAGAGATTGTATTTTTATTAGGCTCTTTCACAATGACCCAAGTCATCTGATGTTTTAAACACTGAATGTTTTTAGAGGCTTATTTCCATTAAGATGTTTAATTACTTGCTCTTTATTAAATACTGTATCAGAAAAAGGGTTAAACATTAAGGTTCCTAAAATTAATATTTAAAAATAAGTTTCTGTTGGGTATTTTCTGAGGTCACAGCTGTGCCAGTGAAGACTCAGCGATCTGTCTTTGTGAAGGCTGCATTGGAAAGGCAGAAGTTTTCAGAGCTCTTCCTTCTTGTCTTTTAAAAATGATTTCAGAGATGACTTAGTTCTAGAGCAAAGACAATTTTAGTGATGCTGGGTGAAGGTGTGGTCTGTTCATGACAGTGTTTGGTGTTCCATAGTAACCTGCATGCTGATGTGAAGAAGAAACTGAAAAATTGCAAAGGCTATCTCATATTTGCAGGAAGTGAGGAGTAATTTTATCTGCTGAAACAACTGCTTTGTGATTTAAAAAATATCTTTTCATCAGTGTTTTGGATTTTTTTTGGTCACAATGTATGCTAGTTTGAAGCTAGCTAGAATGTTTTGGTGAGAAGAACTAGATAACAGGCTGTGAAAGGAAAACAACGTTGGTGTCTACTTCACTCATTGGCTTGCTGAGATGTCTAAAAAAGGAAAGCAAAACACAGATAAGGCACTCGGCACTTCTCTCACTTGGGCTGCTGCTGGGGAACTGGCTGAGCTACATCTTACTCTCTAACCTCACCCTCCATTTTGGACTAAGCCACTTTGCTTCCTAACCTTCTGGCCAAACCTCCATTGTTCATTGGGACTGGGGTAAGGTTGAGAGGGGTAGGGGGGAAGGTGAAGGGGTGGTTGGGAGCCCCTCCTGGGGACTCAGGTTTCTGGGAGGGGAGTTGTTTTTCTCTATTACATTTTTACCTTATATATTTCTGCATATACTCTAAATATCTGCTTGTACATTGTGCCAGCTGTAAATATAAGCTTCATTCATATTTCCAGAGCCGGCTGAGTCTAATCTGGGTGATTTCTAAAGTGTGGGGGGGCAGGGGACACCCAAACCACTACACAATGCCAAATACTTTTCCTCAGTATCAGGGCATTTCTTCAAATCAAACTAAAAATCAAAATCTAATGCTTAACTTGTAATTGCATACAAAGGAGGTATGAATTACTGTAGAACTTATTCAGAGTATGGCTTTTATATGATTATCAAATAAGCTTCTCTTGATTAAAAAATACATCACTCTGATAAATTAATTTTATTGTATACAATTAGCTACTTACCTGCATAGGTGTGCTAGGTTTGGGATTTTCTGGGGGAGGTATACTGTTAAAGATCTAGTGATTTTAATGTAGAGTTTTTCCCAAGGGTAAGCATATCTTTACTATGATTTGATCAATCTTCTGTGAGTGTAATTTATTAACCTTTCAAGGTACGGGAATTGGAAACTTCTAATGGCAAAGATAATCACAGATGTGTCAAAATTTCAGACCTCCAAGGCCAGGGTATTGTGCCAAAGGGTGCGTCAGGACAGCATGTTTAAAGGTTAGTCGTCCTTCAGCTCCATTGGGGTTTGTCTCTTTTGCTTACCTTCTGGGAGGTGGTAGTGCCCTTCCTTATACCCCTCTTCTCCACAGTGTTTCATTTTTGGTGTTATTAAGTCTTTTCCTAGTAAAATGAGATGGAGACTACAGACAAGTTGAATATGTTCAATGATACAGAAATTCTGCAAAGGCTTGGAGACAGATGTCAAAACAGGAACCAGGCTGTGTTTGCAGTGAAAAGAAGTCATCATATGTGTGGAAGACGTGTTCCCTCTAGCTGTTTGTGCCCTTCACCTTTCTCTCCTCTTGCTGATGGGATGCATGAAATCAGGTGGAAAACTTCTGTTTAACAAAATGGAAGTGTCTGTTTAATTCCTGCTGAATTCTCAGAACCTAACTGAATGAGTTGTTAATTGAAATGTTATGAAAATAAGATCTAATGTAATAGAAGACTAAAATCATGGTCCTTAAAGATTCAGAACTTAGCCTTATGTCATGTAATACTTGCTACAGTAATAAAGTACTTCATCAAGTAATAGAACATTATTTAGCTATTTAATTACAATAAAAGCAATTCTTGAGGGTGATTCAGTTCCGTGGTCTTATCTGAAAGACTCCTAAATATGTTCTCTCCTTCACTCTCTTGCTCTCTCTCCCTTTCCTTCCCTCCTTCTCTTTTCTTTATTAAGAGAAAACCATTTCAGATACATGATTCTACAGATTTTCATGTGAAATCTTACTTTAGATTTGGTAGCTGTGGTTATGGATTTGGAGTTGAAAGAGCTTTATAGAACAAAGGGAAGGGGTGAAATATTCCCACAAGAAATACATCTGTCTGTGTCCTTCTGACATGAAGTTAATTGTATCTCTCTGGCTTGATTGTGATTGACTTCTGTTCTGCTTAAAAAAGAGGGTAAGATGTACTAGAAAATAAAGCCTTGGTACAATTTATTTATTTATTTTAAGCAATTTTGCAAAATTAATTCTTTCAGTTTTTTTTTTTCATGATGATTTTGCTCTTATCTGAAGAAAACCTTAGATTTTACAGTTTTGAGGTTCATCTGAGTTACTGATGGTGTGGTAACAACTATGTGCTTCATCATTATCATAGAATCATAGAATCATAGAATGGTTTAGGTTGGAAGGGATCTCAAGGATCATCCAGCTCCAACCCCCTGCCATAGGCAGGGACACCTCCCACTAGAGCAGGTTGCTCAAAGCCTCATCCAGCCTGGCCTTAAACACCTCCAGGGAGTTTCATTCTGCTCAGTAAGTGGAGACAGCCTTCAGACTCCTCTATTTCTGTCGCAGTTCAGGATTCTAATGAACATATAGCTGATGAATGTTGCAACAGGTATATTGGTGAAAGTAATTTAATGCTATTTGTTCTACCTGGACCTTTCCTACAATGTTGAAGTGATTTTTTTTGGGGTAATATATTTCTTGTGAAAATTTCAGCTTGTGAAGATCCTGTTAAAAAATTGTGGGGAGGAGAAATATAATGATGGATGAAGTATATTGGATTAGTGATTCTTTCTTTTCAGTATCTTTTGACATTCCTGATCTTCATGGCCATTTTAAGGTGACAGTAGTATATTTAATTATCAAAATCTAAAGCACAGATTGTGATGGATTTTGTTGTGCTTTGTGCTGTCTTGAATGTTGTGTGAGGAGATGGTTACCATTTACCTTTATGGGTGCAGATTTAATAGTACCAAATTCTCGTATGATAAAAAAAGGAAGAAAGAATGATTTGCTACATTCATCTTAGTTTGGCTGCCTCAGCTGTATCCTTGTTTCCATTCGTGAGCTGGATTAGAGGGATGAAGTGTAAGGGAGAGGTGGATTTCTCTGTAAAGCAAACTGCAGACTGAGGAGCAGCACAGGGGCAGCATGGTGCCCATGTGAACAATTCCTCTTGATGTTAATGGCCATTAAGAATATAATGTGAGGCTAGTATGCAGTCATTACACATGAAGAGACAAATTATTATTGTTAATGATAATGTGCATGTGTTTCAGGGAATGCTGGATTGATTCTAATGGTTTTTTTTCCTTTATTCAATATGAGGTACTTCTGGCTCCTGATTTCTTCATTTAGATAAGATTCTACTATTCTGCTGTCTGAAATGTTATTCCTGCTTTCTCTCCATTGGTGTAAGCACTTTTATGTCAGCTGTTCCTGGTTTTGTTGTGGTGTTTGTTTGTTTTTGGTTTTGATTTTTTTTTAAGTTTTGCTTTGTTGTTCTTCAACTGTCAAATAATTTTCACATGCATTTTTGCACCCTATATAACCTATGAGGGAAGGCAGTACATTGAGGGAGCAGTTGGCAAGTAACGCTGACTCAAAGGCAAGGGAACTAGGATTTTAGAGGAGGGAGGGAAGAGGAGGGAAAACATGTTGTTGGGGCTGAGGAGGTCCAAATGGTTAGGAAGCTGTGACTTTTGAGTGAGCCGTGCTGTGAAGTTTGCAGCTGGGATGAAGGATTTTGACTGAAGTCCTGGGTTGGCATGCACATGCACATGCACACACACACAGAGGATTCACCAGGTTCAGCAAAGCAACATCACCTGAGAGTAGTGAAACTTATTTTACACCCATTCCATTTTGTTTACGTACAGATGTATGATATGATTTAGATATATACTACTGATGAAAGAAATAGCCTAGGTGTTTTTTTAATCCCTTTCTCCTCTTCCTTAGCTCCTGCCTGTGTTTCTTTGGACCACTTTGTTGATTCAGTAGAAAGCTAGACCATTTCCCACCCTCCTCAGCTTTCCCTTCTGCACCCTATGCTGACAGCCTGACTCTTCCCTTCAGTCATTGATGGCACAGCTGCATGATTGCTAAATGTAGTGCAAGAGGAGGCTGCCCCAAGGCAGATCCTTTTATAGTGGATTTCAGAGTTGGGGAAAAATTGAACACACAAGTCAGTGCCTTCAGCCTCAAGTGCAACACTTCCGTATCTGAGCTCACTGCAAGGAGGGAATGCAGTAATGGTTGGGATCTCAGAGGACTAGTGGAAGCTTGCTTAATGTCTGTCAAAAGTGTTTGTTCCCTGCCTCAGAAAGCTCCTCAGGCCACTCAGGAAGACTGTTGTGGGTTTAGGACAAATTGTCCTACCATAGAGATCAAAGTCTTCAGGGACCAGAAAGCCTTAAGAGGACAGACAGGCTATTGTAAACCGTTGTTCTATTTTCCTTTCCTTATCTCCCTATAGAACCAGATACCACAGCCAGTCCTTGCTATCTCCCTTCTCTGCTTCCAGCATGCTGCCATTGTCTCTCTGGTTTGTGGGGGAGATTGCAGCTTTCTGCGACCTTCTTGGCAAGGTAGTTTGTTGCTGTGCCACTGGTTTGTAGAGGGCCATTCAGGCCTGGTGCATCCAAACTTGGGTGACATTGAGGCTTGGTAGGTCTGTCTTTGTGTGTTTGAGGCTGAAGCGGGGTGCTTTTGGAAGACTTACCTGACACTGGTCAGGCCACACCTTGAGTATGGTGTCCAGTTCTGGGCTCCTCAATTCAAGAGAGATGTTGAGGTGCTGGAACGTATCCATAGAAGGGCGACAAAGCTGGTGAAAGGCCTGGAACACAAACCCTATGAGGAGAGGCTGAGGGAGCTGGGGTTGTTTAGCCTGGAGAAGGGGAGGCTCAGGGCAGACCTCATTGCTGTCTACAACTACCTGAAGGGAGGTTGTAGTCATGTGGGGGTTGGTCTCTTCTCCCAGACAACCAGCAACAGAACAGAACAAGGGGACACAGTCTCAAGTTGTGCTGGGGAAGGTATAGGCTGGATGATAGGAGGAAGTTGTTGCTAGAGAGTGATTGGCATTGGAATGGGCTGCCCAGGGAGGTGGTGGAGTCACTGTCCCTGGAGGTGTTCAGGAAAAGACTGAATGGGGCACTTAGTGCCATAGTCTAGTTGACTGGCTAGGGCTGGGTGCTAGGTTGTACTGGCTGATCTTGGAGGTCTCTTCCAACCTGGTTGATTCTACGATTCTATGACTTTGTTAGGCCCAGGTGGAGAACTGGGTCTAATTTGTGTATATATTCTTTTTCTCTCACACCTTTTGTATTTCTCTATATATCTGTAAGTAACATTTGCATTTAACTGCCAATTCTGTGCAAGTGTTTTTGTTTTACTCCTTTAGGGTAAAATGTCTTTCTGTCCTTTTGCCCTAAGCAACTCATGGCTCAAAACTAGGACAGAAACCTTTAGTAGTACACTGATAGATGACAAGGTTTATTTGTGCTCTTCCTATCCTTTTGTTCCTCTCTGAGTTTATGTATTTGGCCATCCAACATGAAATAACCTCCCCAGTTCTTTCCACCCCACTTTCTAATGATGTTAATGGTGAAACTTCATGGCAGGTGGTGTTGGGATGTTACCTTGCTCATAGTAAAGAAAAAGAGTATGAGCTGCCAAGCTTAAAACACTTGCCATTAAAAAAACCACCAAAATTCTGAATGTCTCTTCTGGAAGTGAAGATTTAGGTATGATATCGTGGGACTTCATTTGCTGCAGAAAATTGAAACTAAAAATATCGAGGTTGAGTTGTTTTGGTGAGTCTTGGCCATGGACAGAGTGCCAATGCGCTAATTGCCATGGAAATGAAACTTGTTAGAACTGCTGTTGGTGGATCTGCGTGGTGTGTATTGTTCAGCTTGTTAAATGGAGCTTTCAAAGATAAAAATAACCAGAATAGTTAACCAGAAGGAAAAAAAAATCATGTGAAAATAGTTGTATGTTCAGGAAGCCTTCATAAAGAATACCCTTTCCCTTTTGAACAGAAAAATATGTTTTAACATTTTATTGTTACTTGTTTGTTTAACTTCAGTCTGGAAACTTAATTTCAAGGTCAGACATGAGTAAACCCAGAGGGTTTTTCTACACAAGATGTTACAGAGCAGCTTCATTGACTTAATTTCATTTATTTCCAGTTTTTCAAAAGAGCTTCATTTAGAAATGAAGCAAGATTTCACTCTGACAGCTTTAGTTTGTGTAGTTCTGTGTAGCCATCACTAGTCTATCAAGTGTGGATAGTACTTTCTAAAAGGTTTTTATTACAGCTTCAGTAAATCATTGAAGCTGTGTCTCAAGACTGGTCCTGCCTTGGCAGGGAGGTTGGACTCGATGATCTCTGGAGGCACCTTCCAACCTCTAAAATTCTGTGTTTCTGTTTCTTCTAATACCCTTCAGGCAATTCCTGATGCACATTTTGGTATTGAAGATGTGATTTTTGTCTGTGTGAGAAGAGGTAAAGATGAAAGTCTGGGACAAGCTGGCATAGCAGTGGGTTTGTGCTGATACTTTATTTTGGCAGCCACCGGCTTTCCAACAACATTTCATATTTGCAACTGTTCTTAGTAGGACATTAGTTTATATGCTTTCTGTAAACATTTCTTTAGTCACAGTTGAAGGAGGGAAATGTTATATTATGAGTTTATTTGGTCCTTTGGCTATTTCTTGGTTGTGGTAAAAGATGCGCACACAGTGCGGGAGGGAAAGATATTGGGATGGAACTAGCTGAGAAGGAATAGAGGCTACACAACTCAGGGAAGAAGGTCTAGTTTAGCTCCATGGGGGAGGTAGTTATGGCATAGAGAGAAGTGTGAGACAGTGAAAGTATGTTTGATTATGAGTATCTTTGGGCTAAGGAGAAGCAGAAAGTTGCATATGGTGCATGCATACAGTTTGGCTTTTACCCATGTATCATAAAGTTTTGGGGGTTTGTGTTTTACAGAGAATTGGATTAACTTTCAAAATGCTAAGTAACTTAAAAAAAAAAACCCAAACACTTTTTTTTGGAATTTTTTTTTATCCCCCCCTCCATTTTCTGTCTTTCCCTTCTGAAAAGTGCTGTGCAACTTGAGTTTCTTTTAGGTATACTGTTGCCAGAATGCGAATCCTGAACCTTTAAATCTGCAATGCAGACGTCTGAGAGCGTAAGGAAAAGAAGCAGTTTGCGTTATCTTGGGAAGTGCTAGAAAGAAGCTTAATGTATTGCTTATTTGTATTATGACTGTTGGTAGGCAGTAGCTCAATAATGGAGAGCAGGAGCTGAGTTCAAGCTTTAGGTCTGAGTGGGGAGTGCTGTCTGTAGTTTAGTGATAAAACAGCCAAAGAAGAATTACCTTGCATGATCAGTCCAAGAGCCAATTTATTGGCTTGGCAACAGTTGCACAGAGCTGCTACATGGATAGGATTGCTTTAGTTTATAGGGAAGGCTAAGAAATCTTTGTTGTAAATAAAAGGCAAACTGGGACCTAGAAGCATGGTTAAAGCTCTATTAAAAAGAAGCAGAAGCATAGGTTTTTCTGTCTCACTTCTGAAAGAAAGATAAGTGTGATCTACTTGGAGTGATGAAATTTAATTAAAATTGAGCATTCATGAGAAGCAAAGGTGTGACTCTTTTTTCCCTGTAGATTTTCAGGTGGGAGTGTACCTGTGATCAGTGAAACCTTTGTGTGAACCTATCCACTATTTAGATTCAAATGAGTGCTGGCTGTAGTTCTCAACTTTTCTTTCAGAAAGTGCAATAACAACATTAATAATGAAAAGAAAAGATAAAAGATACAGGATAATATAAAGTTATGCAGCAAGTCATGTACTTGGCACCTTTTTGTGTGCGTTGTTGTTGTGATTTTTTAATGATTTGTAGTTTATTTAGGGTGCTTTTCTAATTGCTTTAATAATTTATTCAGTGAGCATTGGGAGTCTGGGATCGATGAACATAAATTGTTGGCAACTACAGAGAATAATCCCATTTCCGAATCATTGTCTTTCAGGGATGAGTACTTCTTTTGTTCTTAAATGGCTGTTTGGTACACCAAGCTAACATGTCTTGCCTGTGTAGTTGTAAGAATACCATAAAGAAATAACACTGTACCCTTCCTAAACAACATCAGAGCTAGCATATAAGATATTCTTTAATCCACCCATGCTCACAATATTGAAGTATCAAGCCTGATTTAGTCTTAAATACTGACGCTTATTTTTGACCTTTTTTATAGTTACGGTATTAGAGAATTAGTGATGAATATTTTATGGGAAAAGAAACTATTGTATTTCAGAAATTGCTTGGCTAAATGCAACGTTGATGAGCAGCAGGAGGTGAATGCTGGTCCACTCATCTCACATGCTCTGAGATTGCAAGGAGTCAGAGGATACTTCCTCCATACATCCCAAATACCTCCCCCCCGGCTCAATTTTCCCAGCTATGCTTGATCTTGAAGATGAGTGGATTATTCAGTTGCCTTTTTATTGGCAAAGATTGATCTTAAAAGTCTCTAGAAGCTGCCTTCTTGACCAGGCAAAGTTTGGTGTGTTGTGAAGCTGGCTTCAGTGAGGATCCTTCAGATGGAAGGAGATGGGTTGCTGTTCCTGTGTCTTTGGCATAAGGGACACTTAGATCATTTCTTCAGTGTTGTGTTGGGCCAGCTGTTGTAATCAAGACAGAAACAGTGTTCTATCCTTTCTTGTGTGCCAGCAACTAACAGGGAGTTTGCTTCTGATTGTATGAATTTCAAGGTCTCGTGGTTTTATATTCTGCTTGAAGGGTAACATCGGGCTTAAAATTTTCTGTTACTACTAACTAAAAGCATAATAATATAGGACTGATGCTTTGCCAGGGGAAAAAAAATCTCTAAGCCATATGCTGGTGTTAATTGGACACTGAATCACTTCAAATCATTCATTAGTCTGTAGGTACATCATTCCCAATCATCTGCAGTTTCATTTCAGTCAGAAAGTGATCAGATAGGGTTTTTTTTTCCCCTCCTCTTTTAATTAAGGTGACATTATAAATTAACCTGTCAATAAATAGCATTAACTTTTTCAACGGTGCAGTTACAAGCGGATGGTTTCATAGCACCATTCTTGAGCCAAGAGAAATATTGGATCCAGTGCTGAGTTGTTAAATGCTGATGAATAATTTATTTAATGAATTTCATCTTCCTCTGTTCATGATATGACTGGCAGAGCACCAACCTTCTCCAAATGTTCCATTCTTCAGAATTACTCCAATTTTTGAGCCCTTATTGCTTTAGATTTTCTACCCACTGCTAACTTCTTTGCCCTCTTCTGGGCTAGGTAAATATATTACCTATTAACTTCCCTGATCTGTCTGAGACCCATTTTTCTGTTACAGGTTTTGATGAGAATGCATATTGGTAATTAGTTTTTAAATTCAGTTTCTTGGAAGCTTAGCCTGTGTATTCTACCATAAACCTGGTTGTGTAAATGATCATGAAAGTGAATGCACAGTGGCTCAGACATCAAAGTGAATTAAAAATATGTAGAACTGCAGAAATCTTTTATACCACATCTGGGTGGATTCAGGTTATTACTCTCATTTTACAAGATTAATGGGACTTTTGGAAAAAAAGGCATTACTGGAAGAAAATTGACCTGCAATGCACATCTAGTGTAAAGAAATAGGTGATAAAATTTTTCCCAAGATTCATGAACACTTGTACTAGAGCAGTCAGAGCTGTAGGTCTAGCTGTTTATCACTGAACTGTTGATTGCTGAAGCAGCTTTCTTTAGAAGATGCTCTTGAATGCCTGGTGGCTTTTGACCGTATTTAAAACCCACATCAAACAAAACACTGTGATGTATTCTGGTGTGCTGAGCCGCAGTGGAAACAAAGGCAGGGCTGTGTTGGGATGAGGCTTATGCTGAATTGTTGCTGAGGCCTGATGTGGTAGTCCTGAGGCGTGGATGGAGTTGGTGAGCGTCATCACTGCTCTAGTTTATAGGCTGCTGCTGCATTTTGAGCTTGTGTGCTTCTGCTGCTGGCTCGCCCCATGCCCTGCAGTAATGCGGTTTGCAGGAGGAATCTGACATTTTAAGAACTTGTGTAGTGCTTGTTTTTCTCTTTGTCTGTCATTTTCTGACATCTGCACATAATTTCAGATAGAACTTTTACTCCCTCATCTTCTCAAAGGCTATCAAGTCTGGCTCTGTTGGAAGGGATTTTGTTGTCTTTTTATTTGTTTTGCCCCGCTGCCCTCTGGCAGACAGTTACATTTGGAGGTTGTTACTGGGTTCTGAGGAAACGTTTTTCCCTCTAAGTGTGTAAGAGAGAGGCAAGTGCAGGAGCTCATCTATAGACTTGGACAGAGCATTAAAAGGACTTCAGTATTCTTTGCTGGACCTCTGCTGGGGTCAGTTGTAGAACCAAGGTCAAAATATTTCAAGTGCAAATGCAGTTTGCTTAATCTCTGAGCACAGATCGTTTAGCTTACCTGGTCTGTCACAAGCAATAGCTTTTAGCTGGTCTTTAAAATCAATTGGTGTGATAATGTTTATGGCACACTGGCTTTTGCTGCAAGTCTCTGTACTGTAGGAATCCGGGACTCAGGTCCTGAACATACATGCTTTGAGTGGTAGTCAATTATTTGATAGCTGGCTTTTTTTTCCTGCTATTTCCATGACGTATATATGGTGTTACCCACAGGCATATTGGGATGTTGAAGTGGATTTCTTTTTTTAATTACTGTTTGTGATTGATTTGAGAGGATCTGCTGTTGAAGATAAAAAAACCCAAACTTGGAACTCAGAAAACCCCAAACCACGAAGTGCTGAGCTGTGTTTATTCACCTTTTGCAAAATCTAACAAACCTAAATTATTATTTCCCGTTTGAATTAATTGCATTTTTTACTTGAATATGTGTTCTTCTGAATTACTATCTTCTTAATGGACCTCCCACATAACTACATTCTTTTTCTTATGTGCTCTTCATAGTAATGTAAATGTTTGTCATTTTCTCCCATTCTCTAATTTTTGTGTATTCCTCCACAGTGTACACTTCAGCAGTACTTTGAACTCCCATTTAATTTTGCCCAAGTTCACTATACTTATCAAATTCTGTTAATCTATCAGTTGGCATTGTCACCTGTTTTAAGAAAACTAGGAAAATTCTACATTGCTGTAACAGTGAGGACATGAGAAGAGCTAATATTGTTCAGGGACTTTCAGAGGATCTGCAGCCTCGAGGAAAATGTGGAGAAGATGTGGATTAAATATTTATTTCTAGTGGTGCGGTAACTCACCAGGAGGCAAGAAAAGAAGCTGATTTTCCTTCAGCCTCTTGGAGAGATTTTGTATATATTTTGCCTAGGTTGTTGAACTAGAAGTAGAAAATTACAAGCTGATCAGTGTGGGATTTCATCTTAAGTGGAGAAAGCTGCTCTCAGCTCAAAAAATCCCCCCAAACAAAACAAAAAACCTCAAACTGACTCCCCCTCCCAAAAATGCCAAACCAAATGGGGAGCAGTCTATCTTCTTAGGGAGGTGTGGGATAAACACTTTGCTAAATTTTGTGCTTAGAAAGGAGTGGACCTAGTTGCCCACTCCTGCAGCAGCGTGAACATCAAACAAATGCTTCATTTGAGAGAGTGGTCTTCTCTCCCTTTCTGATCAAAAGATACTCATACCAATTAAAATTAGCACCATTCTAGTACCAGAAAAGGAGTTCGGCTGCAGAACTACTTTCTTAGCAGCAGACATGGTTTAGCATGTTGTGTGGAGAGGTAGCTGGATGCTGGTCTGCTGTCAATCCCTTTCTTGTCTCTCTGTTGCTTTTGATAGACCAGTTGTAGGAGTCTTTGATTCTGATTTCACATTTCAAGTGTTCAGCTTGTCTAGGGATTTTAATCTTGAAAACCAAAATCTTTTCAGCAGAAAACCATGTCTGTTTGAACCGTACTTTGAACCACGTGTGCATAAATGAAGCTCTATGGGTTTTGTGGATGGATGTGCTTTGGCCATTCATGATTGATGTAGCTGCTAGCCTGGAGTTACTAAATGAGTGGAAATTCTCTGAAAGAGGAAAAGCACCAACAAGCAAGTGCCTATTCTAAGACAGCTCTTTATGCCAGACAACAAAACTGTTGTGAAGCTATGTAACACTTACGTTGTGATTAGTTGCATCACTTATTCACGTTCTGTAAAATAAACACAAGCATTCAAGAAGTAATGGTCTTTAAGCATCAGCAAAGACATAATTAGGCTGAGTATTGAAAAGAGCTTCCCAGCTGTTCAGTACAGTTAATCAATGAAATGGCCTCTCTGAAAGGCTGTTGATGTTCCACATCAGATTTCAGTTCTGTGTTTTTAGGTCCAAGATTAATACCCTACCTAAGTTGATGGAGACTAGCCGCCTGGGCTCCGCAGTTCAATAGGGACAGGAAACTACTGGAGAGAGGGACAGAGTGGCTGGAGAGCAGCCAGGCAGAGAGGGACTGGGGGCAGTGGAGGTGGGATGGGATGGGATGGGATGGGATGGGGGGGGTACTATGGTCAACAGCTGACTGAACACGAACCTGCGGAGTGCGCAGGTATCCAAGAGGGCCAATGGCATCCTGGCCTATACTAGGATTACTGTGCTCAGCATGATGAGGGAAGTTATCATCCCCCTCTACTCAGCACTGGTGAGGCCACACCTTGAGTACTGTGTTCAGCTCAAGGCTCCTCAATTTAAGAAAGATGTTGAGGTGCTTGAACATGTCCAGAAAAAGGCAACAAGGCTGGTAAGGGGCCTGGAGCACAGCCCTACAAGGAGTGGCTGAGGGAGCTGGGGTTGTTCAGCCTGGAGAAGTGGAGACTCAGGGGAGACCTCATTGCTCTCTCCAACTACGTGAAAGGAAGTTGTAGCCAGAGGGGGGTTGGTCTCTTCTCTCAGGCATGCAGTGACAGAACAAGAGGACAGTCTCAAACTGCACCAGAGCGCCACCACTAGGGAGGTGGTGGAGTCACTGTCCCTGGAGGTGTTTAAAAGGAGATTGGATGAAGTACTTAGTGCCACGGTTTAGTTAATTAGAAGGGCTAGGTAATAGGTCGGACAGGAAGAGCCATGTTTCTGGATACCTAGAATAAGTGGAAAATACTGACTTCTGTGAGTTTTCTTAGTTCCACCACTGACATCCTTATGAATCAGAAACATGGGCAAGAAGTCTGTTGTATCTTTTGCTTTTCAGTTGATTTGTGACTACTTGCATGCAACTTCTCATGTCTATTTGGCTCTTGCCTTGGGTGAAGAAATATAATGAATGCTTTATTGTCTTGAGGAATTACGATTCCTCCAAAGAACTGTGTAATTTAGGTAGGTTTACAGTGGTAGAGTAACTTCCTTTCTATTTATTGCTAGAAGAAAACACTTGAAAGTTAAAATCTGTGGTGTTTTAGAGATCGTTATCTAAGTGCTGTTGAAAATCAATGGGATTTTGGTGACTAAATCTAGTTTTGGAAGTTTTTAGTCCTTAGATTCACAGAGCTGTAAATGTTTCCCTGAAATTCTTTACTTTGCTCTGATTTGTGCTGTCTGTCACAGTCTCCTCTTCATGTTTCTCAGCTGTACTGAATCAAACTCAAGTGAACTATACTGAATCAGACTCAAGTGGGTGTATACCTCTATTGGCCGTGTGAGAATTAATGTAGATTAACAGAGATTAGCAAAATTGTGATCTTAGTTTTCATTGTTAATTTAGGTTATACTTGGTATTGCCCTTTGAAGAAGTGTTTTCCAAGATTATCTCTTTGGGGAACTGTGTCATATCTTCCTGTTTACATGTGACAGGGCAGTCACACAGTTAAGTGCTGATTTGGTGATCTTTTAGTAAGTGCAAATTATATTTTGGGAGCATTCTTCTGCAGTGTGGAAATCTGCTGGTTGTTTCCACCACCACCTGCTGATAGCTATACATTATGTCAAGATTTCCTATGAACTCTCAGTAAGTTTCTTTTTTTGAAGTGGAGTTTATTTTCTTGTTAACTGGATGGTGACTATAGGCTGCAAACATAATCTTTTGAGTTACTTCACACAAGCATACAGCTTCAATGTGTTGCGTAGAATTCTCGACTGGTAGAAACAGGAAAATGCAATCTTGCCTGTTGGTGCACATGATGGTGTATGACCTGGAGTGAAACTGGGTCATGTCAGGACCCCTCTGCAGAGAATGAGCATGGCTATATGACAGAGATTGTAAGTGCTGAAGTGATTTAGTTCCTCATCTTGTTCTATTTGAGAGTTAATAGCAGAAAAGAGGACATAGAAGCTTTGGTTCAAGTGGGGTAAAGCAAGCTTGGCATAGTAGAACAATTGCTGTATTGTGCACATGGGTAGTGCTTCCATTTCTGGATTTGTGAATGCTGTCTCCTTATTGCATGTCTCTGCTTATTATGACTAAAGGTAAAGCCATTGAGAAGAGGAGTTTTCTCAGCAGGCAAAATCGAGGAGTCTTGCTCTGAACAAAAAACATCTATTACTTTTCCTTCTATTATTCAGCAAAGGATACACTAGAAAGAGGGTGACTTAGAATAAAAATGAACAGATCAAATATTGAGCTACCAGGTGGTTGGCATTCTTTCGTCTCTTAAATTGTTCCCCCCTACATATGTCTCTTCTCAAATCTATAATGCAAAATAAGTTGTATTGCAGTCAGTAGTCTTCAGCAGATATACTTTCCAGCAGACAGAATATATGTTCTTCAATCTATCTGTCTTCTACCTCAGATAGAGAAGAAGGGAATATTTTTATTGTTTGTTGTTTTTCTTGTTTTATTGGTGAATTCTTTTGGTTTTTGAGGGTTTTTTCTTCCGTTTGATTTGGGTGAGGGAGGGTTTTTACAGACAGATGCTTTAAGCCTTCACTCAACTTCCATACTGAAAACCCACATATCTTCCATATCTGGGTCAGTAATTAATCTGCAGCAGTCTGTTTAGAAAAGGAACAAAGAGGGACCTGTCAGACTCTGAAAAACCACAAATAGGTGACTAAATGTTGAACGAGAAAAGAAACCTGAAAGTTGCTCTGCCACCTGGAAAGTACTTGATGTTCTGCTTCCCCACCAGGTAGGTGTTTCCTTAAAAGGCTATGGAAATACAGTGCATATGGAATCAGTAACTCTGTCTATACAGAGGAAAGATATTTTAGTTACTCATTTCAAATGTGAACTGCAATCAGTAAAGCAGGGGGAAAAAATGATCCCAAATGGAAGCGCTGGAGGACTGGTTCAACAACCACTTATATACATGACTATCTTATGTGTAACTGATTAGGCATATGGGTCTTTGCCAATATCAGCATGAATTGCATAAAACTCAGAGTGAAGCCAGAAGATACAATAAAAGGAGTCTGGGAAGGAAAAAAAAAGTCAGATTATTTTCTTTTTAGCATCTTATTCCACTGCTAAATGTTTTCAAAACTGAAGTTGGTTAGAATTGTGTGTATTCCTGTTCTTTCTAAGCTGCCATCAGTATTCCTTGATAAACTTTGAGGATCACCAAGAATTTCGTGATTTGGTTTAGCATGGGAGCCTACAGGAAAGCTGGGGAGGGACTATTGACAAGGTCTAGTAATGTCAGGACAAGGGGGAATGGGTTTAAACTGGAGGAGGGGAGATTTAGACTGGATGTTAGGAGGAAGTTCTTTACAGTGAGGGTGGTGAGACACTGGAACGGGTTGTCCAGGGAGGTTGTGGATGCTTCCTCCCTGGAGGTATTCAAGGCCAGGCTGGATGAGGCCTTGAGCAACCTGCTGTAGTGGGAGGTGTCCCTGCCTATGGCAGGGGGTTGGAGCTGGATGATCCTTGAGGTCCCTTCCAACCTAAACCATTCTATGATTCTGTATGGGCCTATGGTACTCCCTACAACCTCCATGATAACTTCTCAATATGGCATACCCTGTTGTGTTCCAGTTACTGAGCAAACCTGATTTCCAGCAGTGCAAGGCCTTTCCGAAACTCCAGTTGTACTTTATGAGGTTATACCAGAGGGGATCTCTTCCCTGGGGCAGGGAGCATTCAGAGATACCAATCCAGGACAGTCAGTGGAAATGTGTGGTGTCTAACTCCACTCCCCACCCCTGAATCATATGGTCAAACACTGCAGAAAATTCCTGGAGTCAGTCCTACTACATAAGTCGTGATAAAGAGATGGTGTTTTAGTAAGGAATGGTGATAGAACGAGAATTATGGTGTTAAGAGAAGGGAGCTGGGATTGTTTAGCCTGGAGAAGAGGAGGCTCAGGGGTGACCTTATTGCTGTCTACAACTACCTGAGGGGTGGTTGTGGCCAGGGGAAGGTTGGTCTCTTCTCTCAGGTGGCCAGCGCCAGAACGAGAGGNCTAGCCTTGAGCTCTGTGGTAAAGGGTTGGACTTGATGATCTGTGAGGTCTCTTCCAACCCTTATGATACTGTGAGACTGTGATACTGTGAATATTAGGTATATAGTGAAAAGAAGAGAAACAAGTAAATGGAGAAAGCAAGGAAGATACAGAAGCCATCAAAATGAGTTATGTTTTCAAGGCTTTGTTTTACTGAACTTTTATTGTTTGAACAAAGAAGATAATGAAAGGTATTGCCATAGATAGTGCTCTGCTCAAAATCAGTAGTGCTGAGAGATTTTTGTTTAGAATGGCAGCATCTGTGTTCCTGTTACTTGTATCATGCATTTTTATTATTACTAGAAAAACATGTTTTTCAAGGAATAACTTTTTACTGCCTTTCAGTTTTGGAATGGAAGGTCTTTGCAACAGACACTTCTTTTCTACTGGTGTAGAAGGCTATTACTGCAAGGAGAACGCTCATCAAGTATAAATAATGTATTGATAGGAACTGTAGAACCATGTAGGTGGAGGACTAGAAAAGCAGAATGTTTGCCAGGCTCTTTTATTATTTATTAAAGCTGGTGAAATCTATTTGTCACAGCCCAAGATACTCCAAGATCTCAGTAAAAGCCATTTTTTTTTTGTAAGCCATGATTTTTTAAGCAAAAAATACATTTGCACTAGTGGTGTTCTTTGAAGGGTTAAAGGCTTTAGGAAGTTGACTATGGTTTTGTAGTTTGGTTTTGGTTTGGGTTGATTTTTAATAGCTTTTAGTCTGTATTTTTTTCTGACAGTTAGGAAGTGAATTCTTTTGTCATATGGATCTCTGATACAATGGACAACATATTTTTAATTAAAAGCTTGTTTGCATTGTGAATTAAACCACCCAAATTTCCTATGAAAACCACAGAGACAGTTTATAAAATGAACTTACGTCTAGTCCTTTAGGCACATTTGGAAATTGAAGCTCTTTAATGCTTTTGGAAGCCAAAATGATTTTGAAATCTGTTAATAAGCAGCCAGTTAGCTCTCTGTATATTAGCAGAATACTTCTTTATGCCACTATCACATACAAGTGCTCAGAGTAGCAGGGTTGATTATTTTTTAAATAGCCCCCATTGGGTTGTAATACATGTGCAATATATAGTGTTCCTGTAGAGCCCTGAATGTAAATGCAAGTGTACAAATAGTGTCTGGCCATAAAAGAGTTGGAATGATTGCAGGCGTGCTGACACACACCACTGGAAAGAAAGAGAGCCCTGTAATAAAATCTCATTGAGGATGCAGAGAAGTACGTTTCAGCATTAGGCATTCTCCTCATGTTTCGCATAAATGCATCCTCCTCTCACGAGAGGATGAACAGTGCGTTTGCACCAGCTCGTTCAAATTGGATGTTGGTAACGAAGAGTGTTGAGCAAACACTGAAGAGTCTGGCATTTTTTAAAGACAGGAGAAAGGTTAAGCTGTCTGCTGTTTAAACTGCTGTTTATTGGATGTTTATTTGCTGGCCGTGTGTATTGAAGGTGGTGTTGAAAACATCACTGGCAAGATTTTGGATGACTGCGTAGCACAGGTCAGGATTATATTAAACTAAGGCTGTTTTTACAATAAAGTTTAGGTCTTTTAAGTGACTTAGTATGTTGTTTTTTATACATGAGGATAGTTAGATTGTATTTTTCTGGGAGATAGAATAGAGTAAAATGTGCCTTCTTGTATCCTTTCCCTTTCTCTCTGATGGCACTGCAGCTTTAACTTTGCTTAGAGCTATATAGTAGAAGAGAAACTTCACTAGATATGGGGTTTACTAAACAAAACATTCATAAAAAGAATTCAATGTTAACTTCACTATTAATGTTTTGTTTCTATTATTTGAATTTGCTGTTTCAAAAATAGCATGGAGCTCACCTAACCTAAATGTGCTGTTTTTTTCTCTTTGATACACCGAGTGGCTATGTGGAGGAGAGACGTAGCCACTCTTTTGGGTAAAGCACAACGTCATCTTGCAGTGCCTTAGGTATATTTTAAAAGCATCCCTAGTTATTTATAGAAAGAAAAGGTAAGGTTATATGTGCACACACATAAGAGCTAAGGAATTTTTACATCCCTCTAAGTTATTTGCCTGTTAACTCCCCACCCTGCAATAGACAAACATCTGTATATAGAGAGGTGAAGATCAGAGAGAAATGCCTTCACTGTTTCAGTAGGGCATTTATTTAACAGTGCCTTGAACATCTAAGGGGAATTTATGTTCAATCTTTTAAGATGTTTTTAAATTCTTTCTCTGCATAAATGTATCTCAGTTTTCTGTTCTTTAAAAAAAAACAACAACCAAACTATTAGTATTTTGAAAGCATCTTTTCCAGGGATTTAATGCAAATTTATTGTTTTTATTATTTCTTTATTTTTCCCTGAGATAGAATAAAACGTCTTGATGTCTTACAAGACAACTGCTACAATGAAACTGCGCTTCTGGATGTGAAGTCTTGCTTGTTTAGTGAAAGCAGTCTACAATGTTTGCTCAAGGGAGCTGTCACTATGAGAAAGCATCAAAAATATGAGTGAAATGCTTTAAAAAATATGTGTGTGTATTTCATATATGTATATAAATGTGCACTACAGACATAGAGTTTAGAGCTGGTTTTGATTTGTCTATGCAAAACAGCCACTTATATTAGTTGTGTAGGTGACACTGTCTTCAGGTGACTTAGACATTCCCTCGTGGACTTTCGGGATCAGGGATTCCTACAGGAGTGATATGAACTTGCATGCAGCTAATCTTGAGGTTGTCTGGCTCTGTTCAGATGATTTACTGTGGAGATGCTGTAAATGGTGGCATGTTCTGTACGTGTTTTCTTGAGCAATTTGATTGCATTAGTGGTATCAGGTGAATAGCAGAAACCTAGTGACCCTGCTGTCATTTGTAAATGAACTTAGAGAGCATCTAAGCATTTTTCTTCTGGAATGTGGTTTTATTCTGTTGGGGGTTTTGGTAATAGGAGACAGAGTCTTGCTGTGGGCTCTGTGTATGTGTATGGTATGGGCTACAGTGACACTAGAAATTCGAGTGAACCTGGAGTTTTAAGACAGTAAAGCATGATCCAGATGTAAATACTTTCTATCCCAATTATCTGTTAAAAAGATTTCCAAAAGGCATGGCTTCACCAAACAGTTGCATGAAAGTATTATGTGAGCAGCATGTAGCTTATTTCGTCCCATAGAAATTTGTTTGAACGCTCTCCCCTATCACCTCTGTTGCAGCAGCTCACTGAGGTAACACTAGATCTAGTGTTTGAGAGGGAAGAAAAGTGATGCAGGCTGAGACTTGCACCACTTTTCATTAGGAAGAAGTTCTTCACTGTGCAGGTGGTGAAACTAGGTTACTGAGGGAGGTTGTAGAAGCCCCATCCTTAGAAACACTCCAAGGCAAGCTTGATGGGGTTCTCAGCAACATGTTCTAGTTGGGCATGATCCTACTTACTGTAGGGGCAGTTGGACTAGGTGACCTTTAAAGGTCCCTTCCAACGCAGTACATTGTATGATTTTATGATTTAGTACTGGCTGAAAGGCTGAGAGATGCTAATGTTGTATAGTCTTGACAGCCATCCTCCTATCCCATACACACAATGGGTTTTGATTGCATTTAATTTGATGCTGTTAATTTCATGTCAATTTAGGGGATTTTGGTTGTTATTTGGTGGGTTTGTTTGTGGTTTTTGTGTTTGTTTTGTTTGCATGGTTTGGTTTTGTTTGGGTTATTTGTTTTTATATTGTCACCCATTTTGCACGTTTTGGAAACTGGGAGTAGAACCCAAGATTCTCTGAAACATTAACTTTCAATACCAGAAGATAGCACCTTACTTTTGTGAAATCTGATGATTAATGCTTTTGTTTTCTGATGGTCATTGTGTTGTTTGTCATGTCACTGCTAAAGTCCTGCTTCTTTTCTGAAATGGGCTGTTCTAAGCTTTTCTCAGGCAAACACTTCCTTTTTTCTTTGCAAAACTGCTTTATCTTCTCATCCAGAATTCAAATTAAAAATTGAGTTTAAAACATGAATTAACCTTAGAAGAGTATTTAAAGACTAAATCTTAACACTGAATTTCACTAAGTTAAGAGTTGCTCCTTTCTTCTGACTACCTATAAGAATGATGAAGGTGATGACAGCCTGTTTTTCTGCATGTGATCAAGGGGATTTTAATAGTGTTAATTAAACATTTTTTTCTGATAAGCTCAGAGCCTTTAATTCTGAAGTAACACAAAACTAACCAGGCAGTCAGCAGCTTAGCATGTTCATCATTCACTGTGGAGCATTTTCAACATTTGTATTCTGGGAGAGCTGTCAGCTAGTTCTCAATCAATAATTATAGTATTCGACTTTCTCAGAGAACATACAGAATATCTCTGAGTGTATTGAAATGTATGTACCAGCTGTGAGTGAGTGCAACACTCACTCGCTGGTAGAGAAATGTCAGAGGGGCTGTGTGGTTACCCTGTGTAGTTTCAGGATAGCAACAGACAACTTGTAGAGGGCATGTCTCAGCTGTCCTGGAAAATTAGCCATTAAATTGTCCATTTATAGTATTGTGCTTTCACAGTGAGTTTTTATGTTGGTGTTTGTGTGCTTACATTGTAAATGCAAGTGTCTTGTGTGCTTCTGATGGAAGCCCACTGGATTCCAAGGCAGACTCTAAGGCAAAGAGTGCTCTTACACTAAACTTGGTTGACTGCTTACTCTGTCTTATAGGGATGTTGAGGATAACTAGCAACTCAAGAGATTTTCAGAACCTCTGGTTCAGGGGAGATAACACTTATATCTAGAAAAATAACAAGAAAATGATCAGAATATTCTTAATGTGTATGCCCCCCCAAATAAGAGGGACATGAAACTGCTGGAGCAGTCTAGAATAGAATAGAATAGAATCAACCAGGTTGGAAGAGACCTCCAAGATCATCCAGTTCAGCCTAGCACCCAGCCCTAGCCAGTCAACTAGACCATGGCACTAAGTGCCTCATCCAGGCTATTCTTGAACACCTCCAGGGACAGTGACGCCACCACCTCCCTGGGCAGCCCATTCCAATGCCAATCACTCTCTCTGGCAAGAACTTCCTCCTAACATCCAGCCTAGACTTCCCCCAGCACAACTTGAGACTGTGTCCTCTTGTTCTGTTGCTGGTTGCCTGGGAGAAGAGACCAACCCCCACCTAGCTACAACCTCCCTTCATGGTCCTTCTAGAGAAGGACCATGAAGATGAACAGAGGGCTGGAGCACCTCCCCTATGGAGACAGAAAAGTAAGGACTTTTTACAAGGGCTTGTGGAGATAGGATGAGAGGGAATGGCTTTAAGCTTGAGGAGGGCAGATTTAGACTGGATATTGGGAAGAATTTTTTTACAGTGAAGGTGGTGAGACAATGGGACAGGTTGGCCAGATATGTCATGGATACCCCATCCCTGGAAGTATTCAAGTCCAGGTTGGATGAAGCCTTGAGCAGCCTGGTCTAATGGAAGGTGTCCCTGCCCATAGCAGAGGGGTTGGAACTAGCTGATCTTTAGAGTCCCTTCCAACCCAAACCATTCTATGAATCTATGTACAATTTTTCCTAGTTGTAATTTAATTATAGAAGAAAATCAGTCCCAATTGAGGTAATAGATGTGATGTTTGAATTGATTTTTCAGTTCAAGCTGCAGTAATTCAGGGAAATTTTATTCATTTTCCCACTTAACTGACAGCTGCCTAGAGGGAAAAGGCTCAAAGTTGTGCTCATGCTCTGAGGAGCTGTGAGCTCAGCCTTTACTGGCACCTGGTCAGTCAGTTTGAAAGGGTTCATGAGCTGCCTTTTTTCCCAGGTGTTCTCATGGAAACAGTCTCCAGGTTTTTTTATGGAAACAGAGGTAGCTGCATATCTGAGGACATGTGCTTCTGTGGAAGACCCTTGGTGTTTGGCAACGGATCCTGATGAACAATTTTGGATTTTAATGTCATTTGTATCTTGAGTGTTACTATAATAAGCTGTGAAGGAACACAGTCCTTGAATTGATGCAGTCATACTAGACTACTTATATGTTTGGTTGAATACATGCAGTCAGATGTCATTGAAGCAGATGTTGCAGCACTTGGAAATTCTGTGAATTTCATTAAATGGTAATTATAACTCAGTATTTTTACACTGAGTTTCTAATAAATTGAAAAGTTATTTTCCAGTGAAAGCAGGTCATGAAGTGCATGCTTTGTGTGTGTCAAAAGGATAAGGTTGTAAGCTGTTGTGCAGAATAGAATAGAATAGAATAGAATCAACCAGGTTGGAAGCCCTAGCCAGTCAACTAGACCATGGCACTAAGTGCCTCATCCAGTCTTTTCCTGAGCACCTCCAGGGACAGCAACTCCACCACCTCCCTGGGCAGCCCATTCCAATGGCAATGTAAAGTAGCTATAGTACAATAAAGTCCTTGCTGCAGGTCAGGCTGTGTCACATCAACTTTTCCTTGCTCTTTGAAAATCCTTATGCAGTCATGCTTTTTCTTAAACTTCTTCCCACTCAACATTTAAGATGCAGAAAATGTAAATGTCATTCCATATTAAGGATTAGCTTTGGGCTTGGAGAAAAAAATACAAAGTTAATTGAAAGGTCATAAATAAATTTGTACTTTCCTCATGTGTGTTTATGCATCTACTTTTGAAGATCTATTTGTAGAGAAATAAATTTTTAGTTTCTAAAGTAGGTCTGCATAAGCCTATTATAGTTGTTGACCATCTTGGCTGCAGTCTAGGATTCTCCAGTTCTTCATTACCTGAGAAAACCATTATAGAGTTTCAGGAGCTGGCTAGATTGATTCAGAAACAGGAGAAGATGCCATATCCAGTGCTAAATTAAAGCATAATTCTAATAATTATAGCACCTGATACTAAATACTTAGGAAAAGGAGAACTAGAGAAATGGGGACATTAGTACTGTTCAGAGGAGAAACTGCAATTTCTGGTGAGGCAGTGAACAGGCAGGGTGTAGCCATGGTGTTAGGGTCAGCAAAATAATCTCACATCACCTCTTTCATTCCCCTGGTGATCTGAACTGTAGTATTTTAAGTTATGTGTAGTCACTGAAGTATCTCATTGAACTTCAGTTACTTCCTTGGTACCTTTTAGAGCTGATATTTCACATTTCACAAAAGCATAGGCAAAGCAGAAGTAATGTGAGGGAGCACTTAGTTGATGTGAAAAGGGCTTTGCTTAAACAGAACTGTACTAAATTGTTGTGGGGTGAGAATGTTTAAAGTGGTGCAAATTGTTTTGTGTATGATGTGCTCTAGATTAGCTGTATTTAGAAATATAATGTGAGGTTAAGGGGTGAAAATTTTATGTATCTTCATTATCTGCCTTCTCAGGCTTTTCAGAATTTTTTCATGTGCTGTTTCCAGGTGCAGCCTCTTTTCAGATTTGTGTTTCATTAGTGGTAAGTGGAAATTTTCTAATAAATGCCAACTTGCTTCCATTTTTATAATTAAAGAAAGAAAAAAAAAAAAAAGGGAGGAAAAGAATCCAAAGGTTTCTAGTCCTAAGAGGACATACTGGTGATTTTTAAACATTCCTCTATCTGGGTAACTATGACACTAATACTGAGTGGGTGTTGTACTCAGAAAATGAATGTTTTCTGTTATGAATTAAAGTGTCAGTGTACTGGTTGTGTATAGCATTGCTGATACTCTTTTGGGCTCTGTGAGGCACATATATCAATTGATGTTCTGGACTGCAACCCAGTCCAGAATACTAGAAAGCAGTAATGAGGAATATATTAATGTAATGAAGTGGAAACTGGATTTCTTAGTCTTGTGGTAAATATATGACTATTATACCAAAGACATCACTTATTCTGAAAGGGTAAATGCATGAAAGCTTAAAAATATTTCATTTTTGCTAAAGATCTATTTAAACCAGTCGTTTGAACAAAACTATTAGTGGTTAATACAAAATTGTGGATGTCTGATTGATTTCTGAATTGCCCTTATAAGAATCATAGAATTAATGAATCAGCCAGGTTGGAAGGGACCTCCAAGATCATCCAGTCCAACCTATCACCCAGCCCTATCCAGTTAACTAGACCATGGCACTAAGTGCCTCATCCAGTCTTTACTTTCATCTGGGCACCTACTATATGGTGAGATTGTGCCTTACTGCCTCCTTCAAAGGATGGACTAAAGCCACAGGCATCCTTGGCTCTAAAACCAACAGCCAGCTGTGCTGTTCTGCTCTGATTTTTCCAAGGACATCATGTCAGATTAAATTGCAGATGCTGAGCATAATGGATTCAAGGAAAAGGAGTGGGGGAGATTCTTAATGTGTTAGAGTTGAGAGATGGCAGAGAGAGCAAGGATAAAGTAAGAAACAAGAGAATGAATTGAAGGAAAGGTCGTTCTCCAACGTCCACTGTGCATTTGGAGCTGAAACTTGTGTATTGTTCATGGGCTGTGTTTTGTCAGTCTTCTGGTGCATTTCCAGTTCAGAGAAAAAAAGTTCAAATTTTCTGTGAGGATTCTTGAAAAAAAAATTGTTTTCTTCAGAAAGGAATTAGTAACAAGGTATTACTTTTATGTATTTACAGAAATGTGTGTTTATAGAATCATAGAATCATAGAATGGTTTAGGTTGGAAGAGACCTCAAGGATCATCCAGCTCCAACCCCCTGCCATAGGCAGGGACACCTCCCACTAGAGCAGGCTGCTCAAGGCCTCATCCAGCCTGGCCTTAAACGCCTCCAGGGAGGAAGCATCCACAACCTCCCTGGGCAACCTGTGCCAGTGTCTCACCACCCTCACTGTAAAGAACTNTATGTGCATAGATTCATATATATACGTGCATATACAGAAACACACACATGCTGTCTTGACGTGGGTGGAGTTATTTTTGGCCCTCTTAGGTTTTAAATACGTGGTCTGTGGAAAGGAGTCTTCTCTGGAGCCAAAGTTTTATTTTTTTGTTTTTAATATTGATGAGCTATACCTCATAACTGTCTGGCAGAGCTAAATTGCATGTGTTTACTTGTCTGTGCTCATATTTCATTTCTACTCTGAGCCAAAGTGCTGAACCATAACAAATTTACAATGCAGAACATTTCTTTATAAAGATTGAGCACAATAATTTTGCAAACTGAAAAAGAGCTTATTTAACAAAGTGCTGAGAGGAAAAAAAATAGCAAATTCATCAGCCCAGGCCCTTTACTCTCATGCCCATTGCAGAATGATGTTTTTAGGCTTGGCAGAGTAAGGTTCCGTTTCCCCACTTCAGGAGCGTGAATTTTGCTTTGGATAAAAGTTGGAGATTGATGTATTAAGCTTCAACAGGCATCTGCTATAGTAGGCAACCTCTGCTGACAGTTACAGTTCTCTTCCTCTAAACCTGCTGCAATATGTAGACTTTTAAAAGCTGTATTGACAAACATGTAGTCAAGATAATTAGCCTCTGGAGGCTTCATGGAGAGAAACAAGAAAGCAGCTGCCTGGTAGTGTAAGGACATAGGGTCCTCTGCAGCAGCAGCAGCTATGTAGGACTGAGGTTCAGTTCTTCTGACATAAAGTAAAATGCATAATTGCATTTCATCATATTTTATCAGCTACTTGCTGATTGCAGTGTGAATTTTTGATAGACTCTGCAAGGTGTGAGGGAGGATGGACTTTTCCAAGTCATTGGAACAGCAGTTTTTGCTGAGGCATCTCTTTGTTAGCTCTGAGCCATTAATAACAGTGAGTGATATTTGGAAAACATAAGCAAAAAAGATGTCTTTAGATGGGGAAGGTTGTTTGGTGGGACTGAGAGAAAGAAGAAAACGTTCTTGTGTTCTGTTGTACTTTCTGACAGGTGGGCAGAATCCATTTGGGATGCGAAAATAAGGCTGTACTCTGAAACACGGCAAAAATGGGCTTCCAGCTTTTTTAACAAGATTCTTTTCTTCACTGTGCAGAGTCTGACTTGGCTTCTTCTTGTTCATCTGTGCTCATGAATGTTTCTTTAGAAAAGAATGAAAAAATCCTGTCATCAGCTGAAGTGTTCCCGGGGTCCTGTTTCATCAAATATGGGAGCAAAGTGTGCTTATCTTTAGCTTTATCTGTGGGTAGGATCACATCTTTTTATTATGAGCTTTTTTTCTCATTAGTTTTCATTGAAAACTTCAGACTCTAGTGATATTCATGCTGGTTATAACTTCTTTCTCTATATGTTTTGCTTCTGTATTTAGGTGTTTTGTACTGAAACATAGAATCATAGAATGGTTTAGGTTGGAAGGGACCTCTAAGGATCATCCAGCTTCAACCCCCTGCCATAGGCAGGGACACCTCCCACTAGGACTTGCAGAAAATGGCTAACTGAACAAGAGTTAGGCCAGTCAGCTTGCTAGAAATGTTGAAAAAAAATAGATATGAAAACATTAAAGCTGATTCTAGAACTTTCCAGCTTGGTTTCACTGTTTATTCTAGTTTGTTTTTAAACTTTGATGGAATCATTATAAATATATGTAAATAAACACTTATAAATAGTCTAAAATGTTATTGGAAATGTGTGGTGGTTTGGGTGTCCCCCGCCCCCCCACACTTTAGAAATCACCCAGACTAGACTCAGCTGGCTCTGGAAATATGAATGAAGCTTATATTTACAGCTAGCACAATGTACAAGCAGATATTTACAGTATATACAGTTATAGACAGAAATAGACAAGGTGAAAGGTAATACAGAAACACAACTCCCCTCCCAAAAACCTGAGTCCCCAGGAGGGGCTCTCAACCACCCCCTCACCTTCCCCCTACCCCTCTCAACCTTACCCCAGTCCCAAGGAAAAATGGAGGCTCGGCCAGGGGGATTAAGAAGCAAAGGTGAATCAGCCAAGAAGCAAATGGAGGGTGAGGTTAGAAAGCAAGATGGAGTTCAGCCAGCAGCCCTAGAGCTCCCCAGCAGGCGAAGAGCCCAGAGCAAAGCCCAGAGCGAAGTGCCAAGTGAAATAACCTTATCTCTGTTTTGCTTTTAATTCTAATACATCTCAGCGAGGCTGTGAGGGAAGCAGACATCACCATTGTTTTTATTTCACAGCCTATGATCTAGTCCTTCTCACCAAAACATTCTAGCTAGGCTCAAACTAGCACAATATGACAGGCAAAAATAAGTTCCACAGCATTTTTCAGGAGAACTTTGGTTTGAATAACAATAATTTTAACAGTGTATTTGAGAACATACCCATGGCTGAGACTGCACCACAGCACCTAGGATGACAAATAATTTTTAGCTCTGAACCAGTTTCAGTTTGGACTCCTGCCTGGTGCATTTCCGAAGTGCAGAGCATGAGGATATGTGACAAGAGTTTGGGGGTGCAGGAGAGCAGCTTATCTGCGGTTTGGAAGGAAGAGCTGTCTCTCATAATGTGCAGTTGCTTAAATTAAGTTGGAAATTAAAATCTGATCATTGAATTACAGTACTGAATTTTCTTAATTTCAGAAAAGTGTTTTGATTTTTCTCCCCTTAGGCTTTGGCTTGCTAACAAAAGAGGAGCTGCCTGCCCATAAGAAGTAGATGAGAAATAAACTTATTTCTTTTTCCTTGGTGAATGAAGTTTTGTCAAAAGCCAAGTTAGAAGCTGTTTTTTTGCTTTATTTTAGGAGCTATTTTTTTAGAAGGCAATACTAAGTAAATTATCTGGGTTTGCAGAAAATAATGCAGAGGGTTTTTCCCCCTGTAACTGGCCATTTTAATCTAAAATGTGCTTGCACAGTGACTGCTAAAAGCTGCATTTCAAGTCTGCTACTTGTGCTTGCCCAGACTCTACAGTCGGTGCTTGCAAATACAAAGTAGCAACTGCAGACCATTATACATATATATATATATATCTATATATCTCATGTATACATTCTTTTAATATAGAATATAAACTTGACCTTTCTTCTCATGGCTGGCAGCCGCCCAGCTGATCAGAATAAGATCAGGGTCATTCATGTCAAGGGAGCGAGGGTGGACCCAGGCTGGCATTGGTATATGGTAATTGTATTAAAATGCTATAATTTGTGCCTGGGGATCTTATGATTGCAGAAAAATTATAGGGTGTTGATTTGTTGGCTTTTTTAACTTGGTACTTTTATTTTCTTTTGGTAAGTGCCTTTGAAAATAATACCTGGAAGACATAGCACTTTTGAGTATTATTTTGTTTACTACAATACCTTGTTGTGAACTATATACTTATAAAAAGGCCTTAATGGTATTCATAATGCCCCTTATACTGTGATTGATGTGGGGTCAAGACTAAATATGAAGAAAGTGCAGTATTTACTGTTCCATCTTATAATTTCTTTTCTGAGCAAAGTTTACTGTTGTATTTAATCTGCTAGATTTGGTGAGATAAGTACATAGAATCATAGAATGGTTTAGGTTGGAAGGGACCTCAAGGATCATCCAGCTCCAACCCCCTGCCATAGGCAGGGACACCTCCCACTAGAGCAGGTTGCTCAAGGCCTCATCCAGCCTGGCCTTAAACACCTCCAGGGAGAAAGCATCCACAACCTCCCTGGGCAACCCGTTCCAGTGTCTTACCACCCTCACTGTAAAGAACTTCCTCCTAACATCCAGTCTAAATCTCCCCTCCTCCAGCTTAAACCCATTCCCCCTCATCCTGACATTACCAGACCTTGTCAATAGTCCTTCCCCAGCCTTCCTGTAGGATCCCTTCAGATACTGGAAAGCCACTCTAAGGTCTCCTTGAAGCCTTCTCTTCTCCAGGCTGCAGAGCCCCAACTCTCTCAGCCTGTCCTCATAGCAGAGCTGCTGCAGCCCTCTGAGCCTCTTCGTGGCTCTCCTCTGGACTGGCTCCAGCAGTTCCATGTCCTTCTTGCGTTGGGGGCTCCAGAACTGCACACAGTATGTGGTGTGCTGGTTCTATAAGGGCAGCTAAGATGTGATCTTGTGTAAAGCTAGTTTTAAATGTCTCCTTGCCTAAGTTCCTGGGTTCAGACTTTGTTTTCTCTAGGGCTTCACCTCTGTGGAGTACTATGTTGCTTATATTATAATGCTGAAAGAGACAGGAGTAGAGAGGGACTGTGTTGTGCTGGATACTGGCAGTAGAATAGCAACCAGATTGCAGTATTCCCCTTGTTACTGAGAGATCAGCAGTTCCCTTTACATTCTTTCCTGTTTAAACTCTTAGGATTTGGTACCCGAGTGAAATTTTGAAAAACCTCATTCAGAACTGGATATTGATGTTCTTTAAGTCTTCACTGTCTTTAGGGAGAATTAAAGGCAACTTTTATGTGAATTATTTCTTGCCTTCTCTATCAAAAAAGAAGCAGATAGACTTTTTTTATTGTGCCATTGAAAAATGCAGAAAATTAAGTTGTGTAAGCTCGGCTGATGCATAGCCATTACATTTCAGAGACTGGACTCCCTGACTTCAGTTGATACTTTCCAAGGAAGGCTTTTGTTTAGAGGTTTGTGAAAGCAAAGGCACAGAACTTGCAATCACAAGCTGGGAAGTGAATTTTTTTGCTAAAAAATTGTGTATGCTGTTTTTACTCACATGAATAACTCAATCCAGAGAGTACTTCTGATGGGAATTGTCACTGGAGGGAGATGAGTGAAAAAGGATCTCTGGATGTCTTGAGATATTTCAGAAGAAAATGAAAACCAATTATATATTTCCTTGCTTAAGATCTTGAAGTTCAGAGTTCAGTAATCTCTTGGAGTCTGCTGTTTTCAGCAACAAAATCTGGCTTTTACACCAAGGGTAGTACAGGAGCTTTGTTTGGACTGGTGTAAAATGAAAGCACAGAGGGATGCAGATCTGCCCATTAGAAATTTGGTCTTGTCAGCCTTTTTGAAATACGTAATATGGCTAAATGAAGACACTTCCAAACATCAGAGCCAACAGAACTTTTTCTTTTTTATATTTTCTTCTTTTTTGCCTTTTTTTTTTTTTGGTAGGAATCTGTGTACTGTTGTTTGTTCTTGCTGCCATCAGTCCATGTGGTGCTGTCATGTAAATCAGCAGCTGACAGGTTCTTCTCGCTTATATCACTTGCAGGGATTCATTAGCTCTGTCTTATTCAAGGGCCTTTTTTGGCTGGGTTGGGTTTTTTAGGGGTTTATGCTTGTTTGATGGTTTTTTTTTTGGGGGGGGGGGGGGGTTTGGGGGTTT
>WAAF01011615.1:68331-118343 GCA_013400475.1 Tricholaema leucomelas
TATTCTTTCATACTCACAGGAGTCCTTACAGCATCCACAGGAGCAGGTTGCAGCCACATTTGGCACTGGTGAAACACTGAAATGCAGGTGAATGCAGAAGCAGAAGAATTTGGGTTACCCATTCATAGTGTGTGATACTAATGTATTTAGGTGGCAGCCAGTGTCAGTGTAATAGTGCCAGGGTAGTGCAACTTTAAAGCATTTGTTAAAAGCTTTTTTCCTTTCCTTATTTTTCGTAATGACATGCAGTGGTTTCTGTGGGTATACTGTGATGTTACAGATTGTAGTGCTAGTGCTACCTGCTTTTCTCCAAACTTACACCTATATGGAAATACTCCTAGAAAGCTAAAAGGAGGATACTTTCCTTGATTGGGAAGGGCTGAAATTCTGCTTAATCACTGCAATATTTCTTAGTTTGTGTGGTAATTGGGAGAAGTATTTCCATAGGTCCCCTCTCACACCAAGCATTCACAGTGTTCTGACCTCCAAAGAGTATTGTGTATTTTCAGAAGGAAGGGACAACATTTCTCATGTTTGGTTGTGTAGTTTGCATAGGTTGGTTTGTTGTGATGGTTGGTTGAGGGCTTTTTGTTTGTTTGATTGTTGCTGGATTTTTAGGAACTGAAAAGACAGCATAACTAATATTCTTTTCACATGGGAGGTCTACAAATGCGGTCTTGTATTGAAGAGCCTGTGTTAGGTTAGAGCTGGAAAGAATACAACCTAATTTGCTTTGGTTCACCTGCCAAGAATGTTTCAGTTGAGTGCTTTCTTCTCTAGAGGATAGAAGGAAGGTGAGTGATAAAGCCTGATTGTTTAGTAATTTTCTGCCTATTAATCCATAGAAGTCAATTCCCCTTTTAAAGCAGTAGTTTATTTTTTATGATAGTTCCTATTTAAGCTAATATCACTTTGCTACTCCACAGAAGTGGGCCTGCAAGATAAATTTGCCCATCCCTTCTTTAAACACCTGCCTTTCTGAAATCTAAATGGTTAAGTTTACTGTCTGCATCCCAAGTATTGTAATGGCTTTGGCTAAACTGATATAAGACTTGCAGCTTCCCTTTGCTTTTAGCTAGTTACCATTGCCTAGAGCAGACAATCTGATCTCCTCCAAAACTGAATGCTGAACTGCAATTTGGCAGCTAGACTTGTCAGGAAAGACATGTCTTGTGTCCAGCTTTTTAAGTTAATAACAAGTTGGTTCCTCCTCACGTTATAGTGCATTAAATACTGTTGTACTATCACCTTCATTCCTCATAAGATTATTTTCTGGCTTCAGCCCACAAAGGCATTTTGTGGTGACTTTAAAAACTGTCTAAATGGTATTAGTTAGCTCTGTGGCATCTATTAAAACTAATTCTCAGTCACTGGCTAGCAATGACCTACATGTCAGAAATTACGGCCCTGAAGCTTCAGTTGTTAGCTAAGACTTCAACAAGCATGACATACGTGATAATGAGTACTGAAGAAAAAAGTAATTAGCATTTCTTGAATTTTATTTATTAGAAGGATGACATGTAGCAGCCTGACTTGAACCTGAAGACTTTCATTTCTGTTTTTTCTTAATGCTCCTGTTTTCTTTTCATTATCTAAATCATAGCTGTTTGGGGGGGGGGGGGGGGGGGAAGAAATCAGTATCATTTTACTTGCATTACATTGCTTAAATCCCACAAAGATCTGCAGTACATTTATTTTCTTTTACATTACAGCTAAAACACCAATCAGTAGATTTGACTCAAGCCTTTTTATTTTTCATTTTTGTTCTTCATTTTACTGTAAGTTCTGTCTTGGATTAAATCTATTTTGAGGAATGTGGAAAATGTTATTTCCCAAGTAATGGGCTGTTGAACCATTTAGGCTTGGTAGTGGGTAATATTTCTTGTAATATTTTTAATGTGGGGAAAGTATGCTACATTCTGTAAGGCTGTATTTTCAACTGCAATCACTTTTTAATGTTGTTATCCCATTTAGATTGTCTCTTGATAGAACCGAGTGATAGATAAATCTGTCCAGGTTGTTAGCACCTGCTTCATCTTCTCTACTTAGGCATCAAACAAATTCTGATTTTTCCTATAGCAGCATGTTGAAAGAAGGTTAGAGAAAATCATGTTTTGTGGATGTATCCTGCATTTTTCCTCCATGGTGTAGAAACAAAAGAACATCTTCTGACTGTGTGGTCTCAACAATGCCTGACAGGGTTTTGAGAAGAAATGAGCAGAGAAGGAAATCAGGGTGATACTGTTTGGTAAGGAAAATAAATGCATACTAGTAGTTGAACTGGGATTTGGTGAAACTAATTTGATGCTATAGAGGATGTATGCATGTGTGGGGGTGATTTAGCCTGGTTTCCAAAGGAAGAAAAGGGTTACATAACTTTGCTGCCTGTTTCTGTGCCTGTCACACTTTTTAACTCATTGTCGAATGTGTTTCAAGCTGGCCAGATGGGTGGTGATCTCAGTGCCCCTAAAATAGTCTATCAAAGCCTTTAGCCAAGAGGACCAGTACTCTCTTCCCGGCGCTTGTCTTTGACCTGCTCGAGTAGCAGAGGGGCAAGTGCCTGTGGCCCCAGGCAGCTGCCATGTGGCCGGCCAGCCGGTGCCTGCACGGGGCTGGATTAGCCCCAGCTTGTGGTGCTCTCCCTTGTTGCCAGCTATCAGGTCAAATTAACCTTGGTAGGCGTCCCCGACCGGTTTAAGTGTTGGTCTGGGGGGCAGGTTGGCAGATGCACACCACAGAAGGCTCCATCTCTGTCACTGTTTGCCTGCGCTTCATTGGTGGAGGAGTGTGGATAATTTCTGCTGGCGAGGGGACAATAGGCTGAATACCTCCTGTCACCAAATTCAGATCTGTCCTATGAAGGTGCTGTGACAAGCATTAGTGGTTTGTAACTTTGCACTCCACGGGACAGAGCATCTTGTTTACCAGCCAGATCAGTCACCTGGGGAGATCTGCTGCTTGCCTGGAACCCGGATGTATGTGTTGCAGAAATCTTCTCTGGCTTTCTGACTGTTTTCCCTAGCAGCTCATCTAGACAGGCATCAGTGAAGCTGCCAGGAAAAGCCTTCAGCAGATTGAAGGTGAGTGTAGAGCTCTGGGGGCAGAGGTGAGAAGGATGGGTGCCTGAGTTACAGGCTTCTCAGTCCTCTCATATAAGGCTTGAATTTAATGGAAACTTATTGAGAGTTCAGGAGAAAAAATAATCCTATTGTGCAAGAAGACTGGGGACTTTTAAAGAAGGCCTGCCTGGCTAGGCAAGAAACTGTTTTGGGAGCTGAAACTCAGACAGGCAGCACAGAAAAGGTAAAAGGACAGATAACGGAGAAGTAAAAAAGCATAGCTTGGTCAAAAATGAAATCAAGAAGAATGAAAGGTCAATTCAAGCAAGAACTAGCTAAAATAACAACAAGAGATTCTTAAAGTAAATTGATAGCAAAGGAAAATTCAGGAAAGCTGTGATGGTGCAGGAAAATGGAAGCATTAGATGTTTTATTTGCCTCAGGGAAAGACCTGTTCCTATGCCTCTGTAAATGCCAGCATTTTCTGAGAAAGAGAGGCACAGAGAGCAGCCAGAAAGCAACAAGTTAGGGGCCACTTGGAGAAGCTGGACATATTCAGATTAGTGGAACTGTATGGGAGCTGCTGACAGTGCTGAAAGAGCTGGCAGATGTGAGGCTGCCGTGCAGCTGGGAGAGGTCCCCAGTGATCAAAAAAGAAAGCTGGCATTTTGCTTGTCTCTAAGAAAGACAAGAAGGAGCATCTGCACAACTGTAAGGTGGTAAGCGTCGTCTCATCCACGTGGCCAAAGATCAAGACATTCAGAAACAGTCAGCAAGGATTTAGCAAGGACAAATTGTGCTTGGCTTGCCTTATTGCTGCCTTTGACGAGACGACTTGCTACAGGAGTGAGGGCGAGCAGTAGATGTCTTAAATTCAGTAGAACCTTTGTCACTGTCTCCCATAGAGGTTTCATTTAGGAAGCTGGAGAAGTATGGGCTAGGCAAGTGGAATTTTAGATCTGTTGAAAATTAGCTGCTGAAAGGTTAGCGATGCTTTACATCCAGTTGGTGGTCCTTAACATGCAGGATACTCTAGAGGCTGATATTGTGTCTGACACTGTTAGCAGTTTTCAGCAGCAGCCTGGGTCATGAAGCATTTGTGCAGATTTGCAAATGTGCTAAACTAAGATGTTTAACGTGCTGCATGGTAGAGCTTCAATCTAGATACATCTCAAAAATTCTAACTGGGCTGGAGCAGGAGAAATCACTTGACACTGACTTAGGAGGAAAAGTGTTCAGCACCTGGTGCAAATTAACCCCATGTGTTGTACTGAATTGAGCATGAGTCATAAATGTGCTCTCGCTGCAAATGAGACAAACAGGGCACTGGGCTACACTAGAAGCAGCATTTTTATCTCCTCTGCTTAGTGTTAGTGAGGCTGTCTAGGGTATTCCATTCAGTTTTAGAGGCCACTCACTTCAAGAGGCAGGAAGAGCTGGAGTGGGACCGTTAAGTGGCCTAGTAGAATGCATTGGGCTTAAAGAATGAGGCTGCAAGGGAGAAGTTGACATGAGCTGGGTTTGCATAGTCTGAAAAAGGAATCTGAAGAACAGTCCAGTAGCAGCCTAAACTTCTTTAAGGGTATTTAGAAAAATGTTAAAGCTGATCTCTGTTCACTAGTGGCAGATGGCAAAAAGAGAGATGTAATGGCACAAATTGTAACTTGGGATTGAACAGTGGGGAGGAATTTCTCTCTGCAGGAGCAGAACAGCACTGGAACAGGTTGCCCACAGAAGTGGCTGAATCTCTACTCTCAGAGGTTTTTGAGACTCATGTGGACTTGGTCTGCTGTTAGCAATAGTTCCCACTACTGGGAAGAAGCTTGCACCAGCCAGCACTTCAAATCTGTGATGTCTTAAGAGGCAGAGGGGATATGGTATGATGTAAAAATCTGTAGGAAACCAGTCTGCTTTCAGCTGAATGCTTTCATGTGCACATCGTGCTGGGTTTTTTTTGTATGGTGTCATCATCCCAGATTTCATAGATCACTGGAAAAAAGCTTCTTTGCTGTGGATCTTTGAAAATGCTTTAAAGTTATGTGCAAAGGAATGGTTACTCTGTCAGTATCAGTGTGCATCCCCTGTAGGAGTGTTTTCTCGGCCTTAGGGAACTGGGCTTTACATGTGGATCTGTAGTTCACAGTTGCCAGTCAAGCTGAAATAAAGCAGCTCGGTATTTTTACACCTCAGCTATAATTTGAAAGGTCTGCAGTCCCTTCTTTTTTTTTTTTCTGGTTGGAGACATGAATACATTTAGGACAGGTAGCTTGAAAAGCTGTGGGTGTTGCCCATGTATTCTGAGCTCATCTCTTAGCTTCTGTCAGCATAGATTAAATAAGGTTCTAAAGTCCTGAAAGGATGGCCCATCTGATAAGTGCTGCCTGGATCCAGGGAATCTGATGAAAACACATGTAATTCCAAGCTTGACTGGCTTTCACTGTGCCACTGCTTAGTCTTGCCATACGCTGCAGAGCATTTTGATTCCACTGAGTGATGGCCCATGGCAGTGTATTTATATCTTTTTATCTTTGGGAGATTAAGGACATGGTCTGAAAGTAAATGTATCACCATCTTTTTGTCCTCTTTCATGTTTCAGATCTGTGTAAAACACACTCTGTACATGTGCTCATGTGCTTGTAATAAAAACTGTAGTGCTCTGCTTGATTTTCTTTCTAAACCCTGCTTATGTCTTCCCACAAAGTTGCATTTGTGCACATGAAATTATTGGGTGAATGCCAGTGTGATGTGAAAGTAATCAAAAGAGGCTTTTGCTACTTAGTAAACAATTAAACAAAGTGCAGAACTTCCTATCAGTTTATCAGACTTCTTGTTTAATCTCATCATGGTGCATTCAGCCTGTTTACTGCTTTTGTTAGTGTTTATGCAAATTTATATATATATATATAATGCAAATTTTAATATAACTCTTATTAGCTAGGCAGTTACACTGCCTGCAATTTTCTTAAGCCATGCTTAATAGCTAAGGAGGGAGAAGTATCTGAATTACTCATTTTAGGGCATGCCTAAATTGTAGTCACACCTTTTAAAATATCACTGAACTAGTTAACTTGATTGACAGTAATGATGCAGTTGGTTGAAACATCATATGTCACTACCATTTATGTGGTTATTGCTTGAGGTTTGCAGTTTTGTAGGGGTTAAGGGAGCACCCAAAGTGCAGGAATGCAGTGGGCACATTCCACGTCCTTTTTGCACAAGCAGTTTATTGCACTCAAACTGGAAGCAGGTGTGATGTATATGCATTGGCCAGGTATCTCCATAATTAGTTTGGGGATTTGGGGAAAGTTTTGTTTTTCTCTTAGTCTTTCTTTCTAGAATGCAGAAAGGAAGTTTGGAGTGTGAGCTGTAGTGCCTGCAGGTGGTTTTGTTGTACCACCCATCCTGACACCAGGAGACCAAGGCTGTGCCTGTCTGAGAAGTGTTTATATCTGCATGAAGTAT
The DNA here is from genome assembly GCA_013400475.1 of Tricholaema leucomelas. Taxonomy (NCBI): domain Eukaryota; kingdom Metazoa; phylum Chordata; class Aves; order Piciformes; family Lybiidae; genus Tricholaema lacrymosa; species Tricholaema leucomelas. The sequence goes on from WAAF01011615.1 coordinate 74,853, forward strand.
AATTACCCTTTGGAATGCAGCACTGATATTCCTAGAATAGACTCAGCATCTGACCTGAGAGCTAACTGGAAATTATAAATGCATGTGTTTAGATGTATTATTGATGCATGATGACTGAAGTCCAAAACAGCTGCAAAACATGACATTTTAAATGGTCCCTGTTTAGTTTTTTTTGAGCTCTATGCCTAATGGGAGAATAATGCTAACATGGAAGCTCAGAGATTGTATGTTGCTAGTATTCCTGATCACTCTCCTCCTATGGACAAGAAGACTGACAGTTAATAACTATTTTGGTGGTAATTTTTGTGTGGCTCTTGCAAAGCTAAAAATTGTCAGATAACCTTGTTTCTGATTTGGGATGGTTGCTTTTTTTATTTGCTATGCTTGCTTTCTTACTTAGGTCGGTTCATGTTCTCACATTTGAAACTGGAAATTTAACTCTGGCTCATTTTACTGAGCAGAGGTTGATCTCTTACAGGCTGGGTGGTGAATGGCTGGGGAGCAGCCCTGAGGAGAAGGACTTGGGGGTCTGGGTTGACGAAAAGCTCAACATGAGCCAGCAGTGTGCACATGCAGCCCAGACAGCAACCCTGTGCTGGGCTGCATCAAGAGAAGTGTGGCCAGCAGGGCAAGGGAGGGGATTCTCCCCCTTTACTCTGCTCTCGTCAGACCCCACCTGGAGTACTGTGTGCAGTTCTGGAGCCCCCAACACAAGAAGGATATGGAACTGCTGGAGCGGGTCCAGAGGAGAGCCACGAAGATGCTGAGAGGGCTGCAGCAGCTCTGCTATGAGGACAGGCTGAGAGAGTTGGGGCTCTTCAGCCTGGAGAAGAGAAGGCTTCGAGGAGACCTTAGAGTGGCTTTCCAGTATCTGAAGGGAGCCTACAGGAAGGCTGGGGAGGGACTATTTACAAGGTCTGGTAATGTCAGGACGAGGGGGAATGGGTTTGAACTGGAGGAGGGGAGATTCAGACTGGATATTAGGAGGAAGTTCTTTACAGTGAGGGTGGTGAGACACTGGAACAGGTTGCCCAGGGAGGTTGTGGATGCTTCCTCCCTGGAGGCGTTTAAGGCCAGGCTGGATGAGGCCTTGAGCAGCCTGCTCTAGTGGGAGGTGTCCCTGCCTATGGCAGGGGGTTGGAGCTGGATGATCCTTGAGGTCCCTTCCAACCTAAACCATTCTATGATTCTGTCTTTATACTGGGGTAGTCATTGAGTGCCTGGTGGCTTTATTTTCTCAATTTTTGGGTGATGTGAAGAACACAACTGTAGGAAGCAACAGCCTTTGAAAACAGTAGCATCTGGAGGCTCAGAACACAGAGCTGAAAACATTTTTTTTAAGCACAGAAGAAGAACCGAGTTGCTTCATAAAGATTTCTACGAGCCTGCAATGCAAACACGTATTTGTACTCTCCTGCGTCCTCCTTGGGCTACTCACATCAACACTGTTTCAGTTAGCAATTACTGGTGCCATCTAATTCATTTTAAAGAGACACAACATTGAGTGCATGCAGGGAGGGAAAAGCCAAGCGACGACTCAATATGAGCTAGCATCATGGCGATTCAGCTTTATTGAGAAAGCATCAGGGTTCAAGTTACAGAGGACTGATTTTCTGGTCACAGTGAGAAAAGGTGAGCATATCCAGCATGTAGTGTGGTACATCCAAAGATTGGTATTTGCATATTCCCCCCGCCTGTGGTGTCTTTCATAACTTCTGGTTAAGGTGAGTAAAAGGTGACACGTTCAGTATGCAATGCGGTGCTGTTAATCTGCATATTCCCCCTACTTGTGGTTACTGCTATAGCTGAGATTCCCTCCTATCCTGGACACAGTCCCGGGGAGCTGCTTATCAGAAAGCTCAAGGCCACATTCCTTTGAGCTTCTTCACACACAGCTCTGTGACTTACTGCAGTCCCAATACTCAGACCTTACATCCAAGGCTTGCTTGTACAAGCTTCTAGGGGCTCGTACCCCCTTTCCTTCAGCCAGTTCCCAATAAGTGCATATATACGAGGAAAGGCTGAGGGAGCTGGGATTGTTTAGCCTGGAGAAGAGGAGGCTCAGGGGTGACCTTATTGCTGTCTACAACTACCTGAGGGGTGGTTGTGGCCAGGGGGAGGTTGCTCTCTTCTCTCAGGTGGCCAGCACCAGAACAAGAGGACACAGCCTCAGGCTGCACCGGGGGAAGTTTAGGCTTGAGGTGAGGAGAAAGTTCTTCACTGAGAGAGGCATTGGCTACTGGAATGGGCTGCCCAGGGAGGTGGTGGAGTCGCCGTCCCTGGAGCTGTTCAAGGCAGGATTGGACGTGGCACTTGGTGCCATGGTCTAGCCTTGAGCTCTGTGGTAACAGGTTGGACTTGATGATCTGTGAGGTCTCTTCCAACCTTGGTGATACTGTGAGACTGTGATACATCAATTTGTACATTGACGTAGCTGGCAAGAGTGTAGTGATATTAAAACACATTTTAAGCTGTTTAGAAAATAGTCATCATCATCCCTCACGCCCAGTAACGTATAGAAGATCTTCCTCCTTTTGTTTTCTTCAGTCTAGTTTAGATAATTTACCTTTCCTCCCCTCATTAATCAATAGAAGTATGGGAAAAAAACCTAATGATTTCAGTGAGCTAAATCTAACTAAATCCTGTGATGCAGAACAGCATGTGAAGCTGCTTTTGCCCATCTATTAGCCAGGCCTGCAGGAGAAAAGGGGGAAAAAAATTATATATCATGGATTATTTTTTTGCTTCGGGCATTCTCTGACCTACTGTGTTATGATTTGGCAGCTGCATTAAGAAATTAAAAGCTATTTGGGTTCTTACCAAATACAGTATATTAAAATAGAAAACACCAGTAATTCAGGCTGTGGAATAGCTTTAGATGGATGATTATTCTGAAGGTTTTAATAGCCCAATAAGAACCTAATCTAATTGCATGTTGAAACGAAGTTAAATATTTTCCAAATAGATTATAGAAGGGGAATTGCATTTTGGCAGTGTGGTGTAACACCCTTCTTTATCATTAAGCACACATATTTAAAACCTATATAATTTTGACTGAACTAACACCTCCCAGAGAAAGTAAATGTAACCAAATGATCATGACATCTCGTTGCACACTTAGCAAGAGCATCACCGACTATAATGTGCTGTCTCTTCAGTGAATCCATAAGAGCCAGCTACCTCTTTGTTTCCCAGTTAGGTCTCTGAGACCTCCAGTGGGGTAAAGGCAAGTCTGATCAGAGTTTAAGGAGTGCCTAACAAGGATCAGAGGTACATATGTGATGGTTGCATGAGCACTGGCTGATTGCTGTGCAGCAGCAGTGCAAGCTTGGAGTCAGTAAGGACAATGATCCTGCGGACCTTTTTGCTAGTTGATGGAGCCTCCAAAGCAATTTGATGCTGGTGAGCAGGCCTTGAAGAACAAGAGGTCTGAAAGAGCTCTTAGGGATTAATCCTAATTAATCCTAAACACTTCAGACCCTAAATGAAGAGGGTTGGAAGGGAGCTTTTTAGTGGCACAATTAAGTGCTGGATACAGCATCTGACTTTCATATGGATGTGATCTCCACATCTTGTCACTTCTTCAGCAATTTTTGGTTAGTACCTGTAGCCCATACTTCTGACCTTTGGGGTCAGTTAGGGTGAGTGCACTTGCTGGTTATCCAGCATGCCATTTAAGTTAGACAAGTGACTCAGCAATTAAAAGGGGACAAAATGGGTGGCATGCAGAATTAGACACCTTACATCCATCAAGTATATTGCCCTCTCCCCATTTCTTCAAGTGTAATTGTAAGTTAAACATCCATGCCCACCAAGAACTAACTTCTGCAAGAAGATTTCATTTTGAACAGTGGAAGTTAAGCCTTATTCTCATCAGAGTATGAAGTACAAGCTACGGTGTGTCTGGGGTAGAAACTACAGCTGGAGGGGTTGCTGCTTTCCCCCTGCTTTTGAATAACATTCTCCAGATCTGCTTCTGATTTTATTTTATATTATTGCACTTTGGATACAGATGTTGTAGTTTAAACAGTGGGCATAGAAAGTTGTGTTTTGTTCTGTGCCTGAAATGGTTGAAATGTGCCTTGACAAGGTATTAAGATCAATCCATGTACAGCAGTTGCAGGTACAGTCTCCTCCATGACCAGTGGAGCTGTTTTGGTGCTTTCATGCTCAGTGCTGGCTGAGCACCTAAAGTGCCACAAAACCCATGAGACTTTTGATGAATGAATTTATGAACTCCTCTGATATCTATGTTCTGAAGAGTTGAGTTGCTGAAGTGGCATGTGTACATATCAGAAAGGGAGATGTGAGGGTGGGAAGGGGGATGGAATAGTTCTTTTCAGATGCCCACATTTTTGTGTTAAAACTCAGTGATTTAAAAGACCTATAACCCTGAGGGGTTGGTTAAATGTCCTGTATTACCACACTTTTTAAGTACTGAGTAAGAAATGCTCTTTTCTCTGTGCTTTACACTAGATGTTGCTTTCATAGAGGAAGACTTGGGAAGGAGAGTGAAGAAGAAAATGTAGAGTGGGAAGAAAAAATTCTCAAAAGCATGCTGTATTTTATTTATATGTGACTTATCTATTTATTTGAGTAGTCATGGGATGGATTCTCTGTAAATGTTTCCTTCATCTAGTCTGGCACTTTCTGTTTCCACACAGATTTTTGTAATTATTTTTTTTTTTAAACTAAAAAAATCTAAAATAAGACAAAGAAACAAAAAAAGAGGAAGCAAAAAGAAAAGCTAAAGAATAACAAAACCAGTAACAGTTTATTCTTATGAAATAAGAACAGTATTCTTGTGAAAATCAGCATATTATTTCTGTTAGTAGGAGTATCACAGTATCACAGTATTACCAAGGTTGGAAGAGACCTCACAGATCATCAAGTCCAACCTGTTACCACAGAGCTCAAGGCTAGACCATGGCACCAAGTGTAGTATTATATTGTTAATAGCAGGAGTAAGTGTCATTAGTTACTCTGCAGTTAAATGTGCTCTTACTTTTACAAGTACTGGTTGTCTTCAAAATGAAAAGTCACTTTATCCATGCAAGGTATTTGGTAACTCCATGTATCATGGTATCACAGTATCACAGTATCATCAGGGTTGGAAGAGACCTCACAGATCATCAAGTCCAACCCTTCACCACAGAGCTCAAGGCTAGACCATGACACCAAGTGCCACGTCCAATCCTGCCTTGAACAGCTCCAGGGACAGCGACTCCACCACCTCCCTGGGCAGCCCATTCCAGTGTCCAATGACTCTCTCAGTGAAGAACTTTCTCCTCACCTCTAGCCTAAACTAGTTACAACAGACTACAGATTTCAAAAGAGATTCTTTCCTGCTAGTCTCATCTTTTCTTCCTGCCTTCAACATAACCTCACTGCCTACAAAAAGACAAACCACATACCTCACATTTAGTGATTACTAAAAATCAACCTGTTCAAGCTGGTTTTGGTCACATCAAGGTTAAAAAGAAGCTTGACTGATTTTCATAGGGACCTCATCTTTCCCCTGCCTTTGTCAAAAAAAATCAAATGTGCAAAAACGAAATTTTAAATTCAGTATTAAAAAACACATCAAAGTGATTAAATTCTTCTGTTTAAAACAAACTCTTTTTTTCCTGAAGTTTTTCAAAGTATTGCTTGAAAAAGCATGTTTTTTTCCTGAAACTTTTTGTTACCTATTTATCTTCCTTCTATCCTAAGACAGATAACACAATTAACTTCCTTCTCATTTTTTCTTTTTCCATTTTTTCTAATAGTTAATATTTTGACAATTCAGATGATATCTGCTGCACAGAAACTGGAGGGGAAAAAAAAAAAAGAGAGAACAAAATGGTGCCAAAGAAGTTTCTATGCTTTAGGTGACCAAAGAAAAGATATCAACGTTCTGCTTTTCAGTTGTGCTAGTTTGAAGCAAGCTAGAGTGTTTTGGTGAGGAGGATTAGATTACAGGCTGTAAAAGGAAAACAATGGTGATGTCTGCTTCACTCATAGGCTCGCTGAGATGTATAAGAATAAAAAGCAAAACATAGATAAAGTCACTTTGCCTGCTGGGGAGCTCAGGGCTGCTGGCTGAACTCCATCTAACTCTCTAACCTCACCCTCCATTTGCTTTGGCTGATCCGTGTTGCTTTCTTAACCTCCCTGGCCAAACCTCCATTCTTCCTTGGGACTGGGCTAAGGTTGAGAGGGGTAGGGGGAAGGTGAGAGGGTGGTTGAGAGCCCCTCCTGGGGACTCAGGTTTCTGGGAGGGGAGTTGTGTTTCTATATTACCTTTTTACCTTGTATATTTCTGTGTATAACTGTATATGCTTGTATATTGTGCTAGCTGTAAATATAAGCTTCATTCCTATTTCCAGAGCCGGCTGAGTCTAGTCTGGGTGATTTCTAAAGTGTGTGTGTGGCAGGGGGGGACACCCAAACCACCACAACAGTGATTAGCTAGAAGTTTTCCTGAAAGCTGGCTTTGTAGGAACCACTTATTTTTTTACTATGTTTTTTTCCTGAACATTTTAAGATTAGGGAATGAGAAGAAAGGTCCAAAGAGGATCTTCCAGCCCAGATATTTTTGTGCCTTCACCTGAATTTTGACTAATGCAAGTGTAAATTTTATATTACTAAGGGATTTTTACATTGTTTCAATGAGGTCCTTTCTAAACATCAGTAAAATAGATACACTCTTCTGAGTTATTAATATTCCTGGAATCTAATTTCCTGTATGGAATTTGTGTCGGTAGAGCGTTGCCGATGACACCATGAAGACACATTTTGCCATTCTTCTACAAAAATTAAGTAACCTTCAGTGTGCTTGATGAAGCCTAATGATATGCTTCTATTCAGCATATACCAAAGGTTTATTAATACAGCAAAATAATTTTATTGATACTAATTAAAAAAAGTGTTTGTGTACTTAGCTGTCAGTGAGTGTCATTAATTGTAGCATCTAAATACTCAAGTGCCTGTAGTACTTTTTAGTTTGGTCTCATGTTTCCCTCTGCAGAAGAATTGATAATTAAAGATATGTGATGGTTTGGGTGTTCCTCACCCCCCCACACTTTAGAAATCACCCAGTCTAGACTCAGCCAGATCTGGAAATTGAATGAAGCTTATATTTACAGCTGGCACAATATACAAGCAGATATTTACAGTATATACAGTGGTAGACAGAAATAGACAAGGTAAAAAGGTAATACAGAAACACAACTCCCCTCCCAGAAACCTGAGTCCGCAGGAGGGGCTCTCAACCACCCCTTCACCTTCCCCCTACCCCTCTCAACCTTACCCCAGTCCCAAGGAAGAATGGAGGTTTGGCCAGGGGGTTAGGAAGCAAAGTGGAATTAGTCAAAGAAATGGCAGAGAGGGGTGAGGTTAGAGATGCAGCTCAGCCAGTTCCAGAGCAGAAGTGAGACTCCCTTATCTATGTTTTGCTTTTTGTTTTTCCACATCTCAGCAAGCCTATGAATGAAGTAGACATCACCATTGTTTTCCTTTCACAGCCTGTAATCTAGTTCTGCTCACCAAAACATTCTAGCTAGCTTCAAACCAGCACAAGGAAATAGCTTTTATGAGCAACAGGGAGTCAAGAGTGTAGCAGTGCAAACGAAAGCTGTATGGAATAGAACTACCAAAACTGTTGATTGGCATCTTGTTTTTTTTCAGGCATATTTATGTTCTACAGTTTTCATGGCTTCAACTTTTTAAACAAATAAATACCACAGCTAAACTACCTGGGCCTACATTTTATGTCCTCAAAATATGATTTTGTGAATAATGAACTAATTTTGCCAAAAATTAAATGTTGTGGTTTAAAAGTTTAGTTCAGGGTAGGTCTTTATTTCTTTAATGAAACACTCAATCTCTATCATGACTCTCGTGTTAGAAATTTGCTACCTCCCCACTATTGCAGATAGAGCAGGAACTGCTTTAAAGGGCAGTTCTCTGCCTCTGTGCTAGTTTGAGCCTAGCTAGAATGTTTTGGTGAGAAGAACTAGATAATAGGCTGAGAAATGAAAACAATGATGATGTCTACTTCCTTCACAGTCTTGCTGAGATGTGTAGAAAGGAAAAGCAAAACATTAGATAAAGTCACTTTGCTTGGGCACTTCACTCTGGGCTTTGCTCTCAGTACTTTGCCAGCTGGGAGGCTGAGGCTGCTGGCTGAACTCCATCTTGCTTTCTAACCTCACCCTCCATTTGATTTTTGGCTGATTCACCTTTGCTTCTTAATCCCCTTGGCCGAACCTCCATTCTTCCTTGGGATATATATTGTATGCCCATAGTAGTGCAGATGTGGGCTGTAGATTCCCAGGTCTCATAATAAGCATATTAAATACTGAAATTTCTACTTATGAGCAGAAGTGGTGAAACAACCCATTAACTAAAATACACCCAAAGTCAAACCACATCTTAACAGACTGCTACATTAATCAAGAGTATTTTATGTTCACTTGGTACTTTTTCATGTCCTTCTTCAGAACTAATTGAAGAAGAAACACCTGACCCTGCAAGATATGCAAAGTATCTCATGAATTGGATAAGACTGGGTGCTAGGTTGGACTGGATGATCTTGGAGGTCTCTTCCAACCTGGTTGATTCTATGAACTCTCTCACTGCTTCAAAGATGTGCCATATGCTGTAATAAGGAAGTGCCGATAGATTTAGACATGTTTCATTACTGATTTTGTTTAGTGGTCTTCAGCATGTTCATAAACATACCAAAAACCTCCAAACCTGAATTTCTTTTATCTCCTTAGACAGACATCTTTTTATATTCATAAAAAGAAGACAAAAGTGGAAAAAAAAAAAGAAAAAGAAAGCCCCAAATAGAAACCCAGAAGAATACAAGACTACCTTTATAGACAAAATAGAGTTCAGGTTTTTTCCACCTTTTTATTTTGGTCAATGAACAAACAGAAAAAATACATAAGATTCTCAGAATGACCTATTGGCTCAATTTGTGTGGGGTAGTGATAATTCTAAAATTATGTGCCTCTCATTGCCTTCTGACATTTGAGTTACATTTCCTTCTGGGGGATGAAAACAAAATATATTCCTTTAAATTCTTTGTATAGTAGTGGAGAGAAGTGCAGCATCATTGAGGGCGAGGATGGTTGAGAGAGTCACAGAGCAATCGTGGAGCAGTAATCAGTCTTGCATATTACACTATCTAAGTGGGTAATGGTGATTAATGTTCAGCAGGATGCTGTGTGCTATAGAAATGATGCCTCTTCAATCTGTATGCAGATAGAGTCCTGCACAAGCTGTAAGAAAATCAGGATGATTTGTTTGGCACCGCCTTGTTACCACCAGGATCTTTTACATGTGCCTTTTGTGTGCTGCTTATATATTTGGCTTTTTTAATTGTTATTGTTGGTTGTTAGGACCTTTGACTCGCTCTTCTCTTTGCTAGAAGGTAACTAAAAGTGTGGGTTTTGTTTTGTTTGTTTGTTTGGGGTTTTTTTTTGCGTATGGAGAGAGATGGAAAACTGCTACTGATGTGTGGGTTAAGTTCCAAGGAAAATGTGACTTGTTTGCATTCAAACAAGGTGATTCATTTGAAAGGAGGGAAGGCTAGACTGTGTGAATGGTGTGTTGGTTGTTTGTTGCTTTTTATTAAGTACACCTGTATGCATCTGATACTCTGTGATACAAAGGGTCATTGTCCCAAGTGCATGTGCACTCTGCAGTACCAATGCATGTGTTACAAATACATATGCAGCCTGTCTAACATGCTTTAATGCATTCAGGTGGCAGGGGAGATTAGTTCAAATGGGATGTGGTTGCAAAATCAAGTTGTTAGGAGAAATCTTTGTCACACAAAAGTAGATTTAACTATGGTTTGTTGTATTGAGCATTGCAGTCTTTTTCTGTGAAGAGCTAAAATCATCAGAGCCTGCTGAGGAAAGGAGACGAGAGGCTCAAGAGCCTACAAGTCAGGAACTCAGAACCATATATACAGGAGCCTGGCCTAGGTGAGGAAACTTCTCTGAAGCTACTGTGTGATGTCCTGACCTCTATGGCAATAAACAGTATTTGCCTTTGAATTTGCTCTGGTGATGACTAGAACACTGAAACACTGCCATATTATGCTATTCTCCTGGGCTGCAGCAACTCAGCAAAGATAATTTAGTTTTTGGTACTGATGTGAGTTAATGCATGAGTTAGTTGTTGGTGAAAATATGATTTCTTTAATCCACCTTTTAAGAAATGATAACATCTCTTAAAAAATTATTTTTTCCTGATGTCTCTAAATTGTAGAAGGATGGCAGCTGCATGGCAAGACCGTCCTGTTCATCTGCTGTGGTTGAGGTAGTAATAACAGTGTGATAGGGTCTGCCACTTGCAGTAAATACTCCAAGTTGAACAAGAACAATTAAGCCTGAAGAAGACATTATCAGGCATTTGACCATTCCAGAGAATTGTTCTGTAGCATCAGTGAAATAAGTAACATGGCTTTGCACTGCATGGACTACAGATTAGTTGTCTTAAAATCACTTGAGTAATCAAATACTATAATGTCATGTTGGTTTGGGTTTTGTTTGTTTGTTTGGATTTATCTGTGGAGCATTAGAGGCTTGTTAATGAGGGATGATGATGATGATGATGATGATGATTATTATTTTCTCCAGAAGTTGTGAAATATAAGTTTTGTCACTTAAAGCCTTTCAATTCACTCTGCAGCACTTTTCCTCCTCACATGCATCTCTTTGTGTCTGAAGACTGGGAAGTTATGTCCTAGGAGGTGGGTGCCCTGGCCTCAGCACCCAAAACCAGCAGAGAGATAGGATCTTGTTGCAGCTGTCATACCATACATTTTACCCAATCTAAGCAAGCATGGTTCAGCACAGCTTCTGTACAGCACAGCTTCTGGACTTGTTGTGTGCCTTATTACCAGTACTGTCCCAGTGGGGTGGGCTGTGCGCCTCTCTCCTCCCAAAGCACAACTGGCTCTGAGGTCAGTCCAGGATGTTCAGGTTTTGGACAAATCACAGCTTGAAACCCTTTTCTTTTTGTCCTGAGAGCCCCTGTACATGAATGGGAGTGACACAGAAACCCAGCAAGATTTACTAAAGACAGTTTTTCATACTGTGGTTCTGTGCTTGCCTCTCTCAAACCATGCACTGAAAGTAGGACAATTAAATTCTTTCTGAAAGTACAAAGCACTGTGTTCACTCTGCAGTCTCACAGTGCATGCTTAAGCTGCTTGGGCTGTAATGGATTTTAACAGCCTTTATCTCCACAGCATATTCTTTTAAATAGATACCAGGCTTTACTGAATTGGTACTTGGCTTTCATTTTTCTTGGTTATCTGCTATTGGACTCCTGTGTTTTGTGCTGAGGAAAGAAAGCTGTGGAAGGCTTTAAGTTGATATGAACTTACACATGAACTTGAGAGAAATGCTGTAATTTCTGGCTTCCGATGGTACGGACTGCAGTGAGAGTTGTGTGCTACTGCCATAGTGCCTTTGAAAGGGTAAGGAGAGGATGGATTTGACTTTGCTTTTGTTTAAAACCTGTTACAGTTACAGTATTGATATTTAAAAAATATAAACAGTTGTGCTTTCATTTAGTGATTTCAGTTCCTCATTTCATGAGGAAATGACTGAATATAAGTCCATCTTAGTTCCATTACAAGAAGTAGTGGCAAGTTTGCTTGACTGTAGAAGCCAGAAAATTTTGATTATTAAGAGAAAGGAGAACATATCAACATATTTTTTGTGCAGTGGTAAATGTTGAATAAGGGTTAGATTTATACAGGATTTGGTTATTCATAGAATCATAGACTCCTAGAAACAACCAGGTTGGAAGAGACCTCCAAGATCATCCAGTCCAATTTAGCACCTTCCGAATTGTCCTCTGCTTTCACAGTCATAAGTACATATAATTGCGTATATAAAGACTAGGTGGGGCAATACAACCATGTCTGTTTCAAAGATACCTGCAATAGCATAGCATAGCATAGCATAGAATAGAACAGAATAGAATAGAATAGAATAGAATAGAATAGAATAGAATAGAATAGAATAGAATAGAATCAACCAGGTTGGAAGAGACCTCCAAGATCATCCAGTCCAACCTAGCACCCAGCCCTATCCAATCAACTAGACCATGGCACTAAGTGCCTCATCCAGGCTTTTCTTAAACACCTCCAGGGATGGCAACTCCACCACCTCCCTGGGCAGCCCACTCCAATGGCAAATCTCTCTCTTCTGTGAAGAACTTCCTCCTAACATCCAGTCCGTGCCTTTCCCGGCACAACTTGAGACTGTAAACACACTAGCTGTGAAGATAGATGCAAGGACCTGTAGTTGCTCAGTTTAGGAGAAGTTGGAAACTCCAGAGGTTTCATTTTATGAAGAAGGCAGAACTGAACCTTTTACTGATAAATGTAGCTAGAGAATGAGAGATTGTAAACTGGGTAAGGGGACATTCAAATTGGGTATAAGGAAAGAGAGCTTTATTGTGAGAGTAATTAAGCAGTGAAGTAGGTTGGCCAGAGGCAGTGCAGTTTCCATCCTTTGATGTATTCAAGCCAAACTGGCTAAATCTCTGAGGAGAAACTGTTACGAAGGGGTAATTAATGAATGTGAGATATGATTTCTTGAAAATGAATATTGTTTATTAATTTTGATATTCAGGTGTCTCACCCCCTACCCACCCACCCCCGACCACTAATTTTAAGAATAATTGGTTCTTCTCATGGTCATGGAAACATTATACAGAGGAATAGCTAGCTCTAGAATTAACTAGCAAAAATATATAAACATTAATTGAACTGGAAGAGAGGATTCCTGTGTCAGTACACTGCTTGCAGTCAATATACCGCTTGCCACCAGATAAACTCAGGAAGTGCCTTTCTGCTTATGGCAGAAGGCAATGGTGAATTACAAAAGGCTTTAAGTATTTACTCACAAAATGTCTCCCGACTCCCAGGGCTAGCTACAGCTTCAGACAGTACCCAGATGCTTTCAGGAAATTCTGTTACTGTCTTGTCAGCCACTGAGACTTGGTTCTTCCCAGGTTTCAAAGGCTGCTGGGGAAAGGAGGCAGACTATCTCTGACCTGGACTTGCTTTCTCTGGATGATCTGTACCTCCAGGACTTCCTGTTTTGGCAGGAGACTTTCAGGTGTAGGCAGGATGTCCTGCAATGTGCAGTCTTGGCACGGATGTCACGCTGGCTGTGCAGTCCAATTGCATGGAGGTGTTTAGAGCCTGTTTCTGGTACACTTTAGGCAATGGAGTTTCAGGGCAGTTCAGGATGCAATAAGGCAGTAAGGCAGTGTACTGCCAGNATCTGTACCTCCAGAACTTCCTGTTTTGGCAGGAGACTTTCAGGTGTAGGCAGGATGTCCTGCAATGTGCAGTCTTGGCACGGATGTCACGCTGGCTGTGCAGTCCAATTGCATGGAGGTGTTTAGAGCCTGTTTCTGGTACACTTTAGGCAATGGAGTTTCAGGGCAGTTCAGGATGCAATAAGGCAGTAAGGCAGAGTACTGCCAGGAGCAGAGAACGATAGCAGCAGGCATGGATACAACGGCAGAGCATGTTGTGTTACCTGCACACCTCTTTTTATCAGTGTAGCCTGAGACTAATGGGCCTTTGGACACAGAATTGCCAGTTAGAATGCCAGCTATCCAAGCTTGACCATATTATGTGAAGACACAGGCTCACTTCACCCAAATTTGGGAGAAACATAGGCCTTGCACAAGGCAGGCACAAGCTAAGCGTGTGTACCTTGTTTACCACAGGAGCAAAACAAGTCTGGGCAAGCCAGAGTCCTTAGACTCAGTGGCTTCAGATTCTTGGTCCTCTTTCCTGCAGTTGCTTCTCCCCATAGCGGGAGGGAGAGCAGAAAATCACGTCTGGGCAAGCCAGGACATGTATAAGCCTATTTTGACCTATTCAAGCCTACCATGACAGAAACAAGGTCTGACTTTACTCTCAACAACAGGTTGAACTAGAGACCTCCATAAATCCTTCCAATCTGAATTACTCTGTGATTGGGTTACAAGTGTTCTTTTTGCAGGAATCATAGGGGCCTGACTCTAAACTGCATGGGCATTTGGCCTAAATGAGATCTACAGTCTATGACATTTGAAAAGGCCAATTTCTCCATAGCCTTTTGTCATATTTTCTTCCGTGTTTAATAGATGCCATTTTCCACCAAACCAGGTGTAATTGGATTTTGATTTTTCAGGCATGAAAAAAAAAACACCAAACGAAAACACCACAAAGAGAAAAACAAAACCACAAAAAAAACCCTGAGGGTCAGAATTTGATTCTGCCTCTCCAGTCAGATAGTTGAGCTCTGACCCATCTAGTGCTCAATATTTACACTGATTTACTTTCATAGACTTTAAATTGTAGCATAATGATTAGCTTCAGTGTATAATACATAACAAAACCATTAGTCATTAATAGAAGGGATAATTTAATGTTGATTGCTGTTGGTATCAATTGATGCAAATTCAGAGTTTATTTTGTATGCCTTTTTTTTCATCAGTTTTACATCGAGTAAAACTCCTTTTTTGTAGAAGCTATGACCCAAGCTTCTTTTTCATTTCTTCCTCTGGCTTCCTTTGTTATTAAGTACAGCTTTGTACTCATTTGCTCCTACCAGTTTTGCTGCTTATTTTTTTTGCCTCTTTATTATTTTTCCCAGTGTCTAGAAATATGGAAGTAGCATGGAGTTTGAGGAAGTTATCATCATCCAGAACAAAGAATTTGTTGACAAGAGAAAATAAAACCTAGATGCCCTCATTGTCTGTGAAACTTGCAGTTTTCAGGACTTACACTGTAAAGTTATCATGCATCTGTTTTTATTATTAGTATTCTTAATAATACATTCTTTTGCTGAAATTCTCCCTTAAGACATGCTTCCTCAGCTGTTTTTGTATCAACTTCTCATGCTGCTTTCTGTGTTGCAAGAGCCACTCTCTTCTTTTTAATAGATAATTATATCTGTTTTAAAGGAAATGCGCTTGCAGCAATGATCCCTATTAATTTGATTCCAGAATGATATACCTCTTAAAATTAAAGCATAATTTATCCACTTGATACATGTACTCACTGAATTACGGTACTTCTATCTTAATTTGAGTTAGTACTCCTTTAATTTGACATTTAAAATGTTTGGGTCCTCAAAACACTCTTGTCTCATCTAGCAGAGCTGGATGGAAGTTTACTGATCGAAGAAGTTAGGAGAAGTATGGGGTTTGGGGAATTTAATGGTTTGAACCCAGCATTAACCCTGCTTTGATGAGGAGAGTTTTTTAAAAGCCTTGGTGTGAAGTATGGTTTCTTTGTTTAGGCTGCAGTCAACCTTTGTTCTCATTCTGGCTGGTTTTGTAACCAATGTTCTTACTCCACTAACATCTAAATACTCCCCTGAACTGAGCAGTGTCAGTATCTGACACATGAGGATGTTGGGCTTTTCTAAGGCAAGGGGGGCAGAGCAGTCTCATCAGATTCTGTAGTTGCAGGGGATCAGCAGCACTTGTGTTTTGGCAGAGGGCCAGATATTCAGGCAGTTAGCAGTGAAATGCATAGGTCTGCATATGCATGTGCTCTCGAAAAACCAGATTGCTTTAAACTGAGATTAGACCTGAGAAATTGTAGCTCTCTCTGTAATGTGAAGCATTTCAGAACAAGGAACCGAGGCTTTGCACTGTGGTTAAGAAGATCATGGTGCTGTTTAAATGCTGGAGTTCTCCTTTTACTCCTGTGTAGAGTTTAGTTTGGCTTATGTGTGAACACACTCCCTTTGAACGATGTAAAAGCCTATGCCACAGTTTCCAATTAGAAGACTGCCAGCAGACTGGTCAGATTTATTTATTTCTTTTTAGTAGCTGTGTGAATTGCTCTGAGGAAAGTATAAATGAATTTTGAATAAATTAGAACTGTCATTCTAGCTTAAGGAAATACAGAAACATAGCCCATAATTGTAAAGTATTTGCAGGTCATAGCAGAGCCTGCTCCTGAGCATCAAATATTCTTGCACAACATCCATTACTCATTACTCCCTAAGTCATATGGAAATGAATTTTTAAAAGACTGCAATGCTGGGCATTAATGTTTCAACTGGTTATTGACCAATGCCAGCTCTACATCCTCTACATCTTGCATCTCTGTTTTTTCTGGAAATACACTCATGCCTTCTGAGAAACTCTTGCTTTGCAGCAGAGGGCTTATGTTAGAAGAATTGTCTTGCTAGTGGCTTGATGATGATGTGGCCTCTGCCAGTCTCTTCTCACCTGTCTGCCCTCCCCCTCCCCGAGGCAACCAGTCCTGATTTTATTGTCCATTTTGAGGGATTTTTGTTATTTTTGATGGGATTTGGTGTGCTGGGATGAACAAAAAATGATTTTAAATTACCACTGATGAGAAGAAAAATTACAGATTCCAAGAACTACTTTGAGGCCTTCCTGTAGGTGCTTCAAAGTGTCATTCAGATAAAGTTAGCATTGGTACAGACCTTCTGGTCAAACTACAACAAATGTTATGATTGTGTCCAGTTCTGGGCTCCTCAATTCAAGAGAGATGTTGAAGTGCTGGAACATGTCCAGAGAAGGGCAACAAGGCTGGTGAAAGGCCTGGAACACAAACCCTATGAGGAGAGGCTGAGGGAGCTGGGGGTGTTTAGCCTGGAGAAGAGGAGGCNTAGGCATGGTTGTATTGCCCCACCTAGTCTCTATATACGCAATTATATGTACTTATGACTGTGAAAGCAGAGGACAATTCGGAACACCGGAACAAAAGAATTACATCATTGGACTCTTGCTTTTTACTGCTTTACAATTAGCTGTGGTTGGGATTTGCCATATTATAGTTAGTTCTTGCAGCAGTAAGCATGGCTTTAACTGACTTTTGAAAAGTGTACCCCAATATTTTCACAATTGCCAAGCATTCTCTCTTTAGGAATTACTGGGGGTTTATTTTTAAGGTAACTAAAACTTAAAAGCAAGTTTACTATATATTTTATGGCATTAGCTTTTCACATTCTTATCTGTAAAAGATTAAGATTGGATTTTTCAGTCTTCTGCAACAAGTTTGTAATTAGAGAAATTGGTTTTTTTTTCCTTCTTGCAGAAGATAAATAGGATTTGATACTTAGAGATATAACCTGCTGATTTTGTAGTAACAAGTCTGATTTGATGAAGCTCTCTGTACACTATTTTATATATATCTAATTGTAATGACATGATACCCCTAGGTTTGAGTCCCAGCTCATTAATTGGATGCCTTGGAATTCTAGCTGGGCTATTAATTTTTCATGTATTTATACAGTAATAAATGATTCATGTGTGTTCCTGCACTAGAATCTAAGATTTTGAAATAGGAAATAACAGGTGACACAGCATGCTTTCAACTGTGAAAATGTTTCCCAGGGGACCACTGACACCTGAAAAAGAATAAGCAGACCAAAACCAAAGAGTTAAATTAAAAAAAGAAAAGCTTTGGCTTTTTGTCATTTGCAAACAGACAGCAAATGTTTTAAATTCTCATGAGCATTACATTGTCACCTACAGAAAAGCTTGATATTTAATGACATGGCTGATCAAAAGCTAAAGTAGAGTAGAGCTGAAGCTATGTATTTATTTAGTCTTTGCATTCAAATGAGTTTCAGTGGGAATTTATTCAGATGGTAGCGGGGGAGTTATTTCACCAGTAGTTCCCTGCTGTGAGTTATTTCAGCAGCAGTTCCTTGCTCCCAATGCCTTTGTGGAGATGCTGTTATACCTGTGTCAGTTGTGATGGTACAGGTAAGCAGCAAGAAGAACCGAGTCTCATGTTAAGTTTACTCCTCTTGCAGGCTTCTGAGGCATGGACCGCAAAATACAAACATGTACAGGGACAGAATCCAAAGTCTGCAAATAGAGGAGGCAGCAAGAACCGAGCTGCACTGGGGTGTGATTTGTGCCTCTGTGCCATTGATTTTCCACTGCTGGTGACAGTTTAAAGTCTCTTAATTCAGAGATGTGTATGACTTATGCAAAGGGCACAATATAAAACAAATGCAAGTTTGTATGTTTCAGAATACCATTACAATATTGTGTTGAACTTCCTTGTGCTTAGTTTTTCACCATTGCTTAAGGTGTTTATGGTTTTGCATGTTTTTTTACAATTTATGAGGTCTCTCTTGGTTGTAGCTGCTGTGAAAAACTTGCTAGGTGATACCTGCTGTAGTACCATTGGCACTAGATGGTACCAGCCCTCAAACCGATTTTTGCATGTAGTGGGGAAGTACTTCAACTCTTGATATAAAAAAGGCTTTCTATCAACATGGTATTATTTCTGCAGGATGTAAGTGCTCTGCTTTTACCTTGTTTCATTGTAAGTTAACATAACTATATGGGATCTTGTTTAAAAAATGAGAAACTCTCAGGTACACTGAGGAAATATAGTCATTGGTCTCCTGGATTTCTTGTCATATAGAGAGTTCTGACACACCCCTCAGTGTTGGTTAAACTAAGGTGCTTCCTCAGCAATGTAATTCTTCTGGAGTACTGCTTTGTAAAATGAAGCTTCTTAGAAGTTTAATTTGGCTATTGGAGCCAAGCAAGCAACCGAATTGCATCTTAACCTCTTAAAGCTGAATGATGTTGGAATCTTGCTTACTCTCATCCAGGCTTCCTTTCTTCTGAGAGGCTCTCTGGAGATACAGCTTGTCTTCTGCTCAGGAGTAATTCCTTTACATTTCTCTCTTCAGGGCACGTTCTGCAGGTGCCCGCATTTTGACTGTAGCATAGGTTATTTTCATGCATATGAACGTGCACAAGTTTGTTTTCTATTACCTTTGTGTTAAAAATGTCTACTCTAAATAGGTACAACTTTTAGTGCCTTCTAATATTTTGTAGAACTAAGCTTCAGAATCACAGGATGTTTGAGGTTGAAAAGGACTGCTGGAAGTTATCTTGTCCAACCCTGCTCAGTTTGGGCCACCTAGAGCTGGCTGCCTAGGACTGTGTCCAGTTAGGTTTTGAATATGGTTAAGGATGCAGACTCCATCATCTCCTCAAGTGAATGGAATCTAGTTTGTGCTGTTAATGTACTTCAGTACTAGTGGAGAGCTTAAGATATGTCTAGATCAGGAAACCTTTTCTTTGATATTCATAGTCTATCCCAATTTGATGCATTGTAAGACTGCTGTTATATTTCATACACAACTAACGTGGGGATTGATTGAATATATATAAGCTGTGGAATTCTAGTTTGTGGCTGAGGCAGAGAATTTCCTGACTGACACTGTGACAGGTCGTGGGAAGGGCTCAGTACCTGTGGGTAACTGCAGGGTTATTGAGGAAGATGTATAAAGGACTTGCAGATCTATCTCCATCTCTGCTACCATATTATTCTCTTCCTGTCCTCAGTGGTCTGTCTCAAGACAGGCATGTGTCCTTGCGGGGTTGGGAAAGCCAAGAGACGACTCACTATGAGCTAGCCTAGCAAGGCGATCCAACGCTTTATTAAGAGCATCAGGGTTCAAGTTACAAAGGACATACTTTCGGGTCATGGTGAGTTTAGTGAACACATCCAGCACGCAATGCCGTGCTAAGGATTGAAATTTGCATGATCCTCCCTACTTGCAGTTCCTGCTATAGCTAAAATCCCTCCCAAACTGGACACAGTCCCACAGAAGTTGTTTATAGGAAGGCTCAAGGACAAATTCCTTTTGAGCTTCTTCACGCCACTACTGTGGCTTACTGCGTTTCATTACTCAGACCTCACGTCCAAGGCTTGGTTGTAGAAGCTTCTAGTGGCTCGTGTCCCCTCTCCTTCAGCCTTTCTGCAACATGTCCTATCTTCCAGTGTCCCTCCTGGGCTATGCAGGTGTGGCTGATGGGTGCTGTGCCAAGAGTCACACCTAAATCTGGCTGTGGGCTTGGGGCAGCCCTTGAGCAGCTCTGCTCTATCCGTTGGGCACTAGTCCTCTGATAGCTCCTCATCATATGGTGTGCTGAGAGCACACCCCACAGACTTGGAAAGCTTCCATGTAAATTTCTCCTCTTCCTTTTTGAGCCCATTTTTGCCAGATTTGTGGGTTTAGGCCATGGAAACTGGAGAATTATTTGGGGGTTGCTTATCTACTTAAGTAAAGCCCTCAAAAGAAAATGCAGCTGAAGACACCTTGGTGTGGTTCACAGGATTCACTTCTGGAAGTGGAGAAGAGGGAACCGTTGTGAGGTGCTGCTTCTGACCCCACAGTATAAAGTGTTTGTCCTGCCACTTTATATTTCTGCACACTGCAGTTTTCCCACCAATAAAGCAGATGTGGATGAAGGGGCAGTAGCAGGATTTTGTAAGGTTGAATTTTTTAGGATTGCTAAGCTGTTTTGAGTTCCTTGAAGTGAAATTACAGTATCAGGGGCAAAAAATAATTAACATTTGAGCACTTTGTTTTCCAAGACAACTAGTTTTAAGCTAAATAAACTTCAAAGCTGATGTGTCACTAGGAAATAAAAGATGGCTGAAAGCTAAAGGGGTTATTGAGCCAAGCTGTGATGAATTAACTGAATTAGTGTGAAGTAATGGCAAAACGTCACCACATTTGTAATTACTTCTTTATAAGCATGAGGGATTGTGAAATTAATGTCAAAAGTAGGGTATTTGCCAAAGAATCTCTCTGCACTATTTGCATTCCTTGACAGTGAAAATATCTGGTGCCCCAAAATGTAATAAAAATACATGATTATCAATGTGCAAAATACCACAAACTGAAATTGAGTAGAAAACCTTAGTGCAAAAGGTTTATTCTTGTGCATTCTTGCCCTTTCCATTTACAAACAGAATAAAACTACAAACGTACCAATCATGCATATTATTATAATTTCTGCTGTCAGAGGCTTGGATTTTTCAAGGATTCTTTGAGGTATAGGCTACAAGTTATTAATCACATGCTGCCTCAGTTATACACAGGTGTATTTTAACTGAATGTTTGGCTGTGACTGCCTATGGTACAAACTGAAAATGCAGAAGTAAATGCTCCAGTGCAAGGAATAAAATCACTGCCAACATTCTAGTGCGAGCCAAGGAGCCATCTTTTCTTAGAAGGTAATTTGTGGTCTTTAGCAATGGAAAATTTCCCACTGAGACTTTAAATTGACCTTTGCTTATGTAAGAGTAGTCCATTTGAGAGAGGTGATTAAATTTCTGATTTCATTTTAGTTGGGAGAAAACAAAATTGCTGCGCAGCAGAGCTTGAGGAACCATCTTCTGGTGCACAGTTCATGGTCCTTGTTTTTCAATCAGCTCTTTAGCTGCAGTGTGTGCCCCAGCTTTTTTTTCATCAGTGTGCTGGAAGAAAACTGGGTGCACTGTATACAAGGAATGGATCAGCTTTGCACTGGGATTTTACTTTTTAATTGTTTTGGTTTGGTTTTTTTTTCAGTTGAACTGAGTAAATGGAAGGTGTCCAGAGAAGGGCAACAAAGCTGGTGAGAGGCCTGGAACACAGACCCTATGACGAGAGGATGAGGGAGCTGGGGTTGTTTAGCCTGGAGAAGAGGAGGCTCAGGGCAGACCTCGTTGCTGTCTACAACTACCTGAAGGGAGGCTGTAGCCAGGTGGGGGTTGGTCTCTTCTCCCAGGCAACCAGCAACAAAGGGACAGAATCTCCAGTTGTGCTGGGGGAAGTATAGGCTGGATGTTAGGAGGAAGTTCTTGACAGAAGAGAGTGATTGGCATTGGAATGGGCTGCCCAGGGAGGTGGTGGAGTCACCGTCCCTGGGGGTGTTCAGGGAAAGCCTGGATGAGGCACTTAGTGCCATGGTCTAGTTGACTGGCTAGGGCTGGGTGCTAGGTTGGACTGGATGATCTTGGAGGTCTCTTCCAACCTGGTTGATTCTATTCTAAAATGCAAGCTTCTGGTACAGGTTGCTGGTAAGGACTGCAATCAGACAAAGGTTATTTTCTATGTGACAACTGGTATGAGACAAAAGCAAGGTGTTGATATCAGCGCTCTAGCTTAATATTCAGGGTTGGGGGAGAAAGTGTGTACAGCCTGCAAGAACTTGCTGCTAGGCACAAAATGTCTGGGGGTATTACTATGGATGTCATTTTATGGTACTGCTTAACAGGATTTTTTATAGAGATGGCTATATCTGCAAATGAGAATGAAAATACTTAGAGTCAGTGAGATTTTGTTGATTGCTTGTTATGTGGAGATAGTATTGAATGCTATGTGATTGGACAATTTGAAAACTACATGGATAGTTCTAAGAAGAAATTAGGTGGTGAGCACATCAGTAAAATAAGTGTTAATCTCTTGCCATAGGTGAGCTTTAAACAGCTTCTGCTCTTCTGAATATTTGAACATTATATCTTAGTGCTAGACAAATGTATTTGCTTCTTTTCCCTTCATTATTATGTGGTTATACAAAAAGCTGTCTTGATTTTATAGCTTCTGACTTTGCTGCCAACTCTCTTTTAATTAATTCTGTCATGTTTATCATACATTGCTTGAGCAGAGGATGCTCAACAAGTCAGTATTGTAGCCTTTCAGGACTGTGCCTTGTTGCCCTCTCCAGGTATTCCCTACAGACAATAGCAAAGCTGTACCCATAAGAAGTTTTCTGAGTTAGTTTTTCTACTTACAAAGCTTTTGCTGTAATAATATTGTATTTATACTATGTAGTGGTTTGCGTGTACCCTGCCCCCCCCCACTTTAGAAATCACCCAGACTAGACTCAGCCAGCTCTGGAAATATGAATGAAGCTTATATTTACAGCTAGCACAATATACAAGTAGATATTTACAGTATATACAGTTATAGACAGAAATAGACAAGGTAAAAAAGTAATACAGAAACACAACTCCCCTCCCAGAAACCTGAGTCCCCAGGAGGGGCTCTCAACCACCCCCTCACCTTCCCCCTACCCCTCTCAACCTTACCCCAGTCCCAAGGAAGAATGGAGGTTCGGCCAGGGGGGTTAGGATGCAAAGTGGATTAGCTAAGGAAACGGAGGGTGAGGTTAGGAGAGAGAGATGCAGCTCAGAGCTCACCAGCAGTAGAAGTGGTTATCTGTGTTTTGCTTTCCTTTTTTACACATCTCAGCAAGCCTATGAGGGAAGTAGACATCACCATTGTTTCCCTTTCACAGCCTGTAATCTAGTTCTTCTCACCAAAACATTCTAGCTAGCTTCAAACTAGCACATACTGTCGCACCATGATAGGCACAGTCAGCACTTCAGGGTTAGTTTTGCCTCTTAAACTCTATGGATGGGGCCTCTATCTGTGTTACAGATTAATTCCCAAAGTGAACTAAACCTCATGAAATATATTTTTCAAGTCTGGCAAAACTACTGCAAGCGAGGCTGGAATTGCATCGTCTGAGTGGCTTAGCTGGAACTTGTGAAGCATCCAGAGCCTGTGAGCACAGTCTTTTGTGGTTTGGGAGCAGATCTGTTCTTATTTAAAAGAAAAAAAAAAAGGCCTGTAAGAAAGCAATTGCACTTAGTGAATAATACTTATTCCCTGAGATGTTGAGGTGGCAATGTTTGATGACAAAGAATATTCAAGTGTGGATCTGAGTCAGTGCCCGAAGTCTTTGAAAGGTTTGAAAAAGTGTTTTTTTTTCCTGAAGATTCTGGTTCCATTTAACCTCTATGTCTTTTCCTTTCAAAACAAGCCAGTTCAGAGAGTAAATAGTAAGGCTTTCATTCTCATGATGACAGCCTTTTGAAGCACAAACAAGATTTGTGTAGCCTTTGCTAGGTATGTAATGTTAGTTTTGAGGAGTCCCTGGAGGTGTTCAAGAAAAGCCTGGATGAAGCACTTAGTGCCATGGTCTAGTTGACTGGATAGGGCTTGGTGCCAGGTTGGACTGGATGATCTTGGAGGTCTCTTCCAACCTGCTTGATTCTATTCTATTCTGTTCTACACAGGTAACTATCTGCAGATAGGCTGTTGATAATGCTTGCAGACTAATTGCTTAAAAATGGGTTCACTAATAACGCATTTAGCCAGAAGCTCAGTGCACATGATCCTTCAAAGCTGTCTAATGACTCAGGGCCGCCTTTGAATTTCATCTGTTTTTGTCTTAACCAGATAAGGATCTTAGGTTATACATTAGTCTTGCATAATTGCTCTATTGCAAGAAAAATGTTTCTGGAGGATGTTGTTTCCTTTTGTTACTTCAGCTTTCAGTCTAATCTTATTTCTTCAGCTATATGGCTACTAATACAGAGGATTTTTAGTATGACATTCATGAGACACAAGATTATTTAGACTAAAGAAAAAGCCTTATTTGCCCATTCTGAAAAGGTATTACTAATATCAGATGTTAACGCATTCTTCCCTCCTACAGTCTTGTATTCAGTCAAAACTGAATGTATTTTCAGGTGAGACCTGTAGATCTGCTGTTCTTGATGTGTCAGACCACAAAGGGTGGTGCTGAGCAGCTTCAGTTTGTCTTACTAATGAGCACCTCTATATGAATGCACTTCATCTTGTTCAGCTCTCCGAGTAAGAAGGTTTAAGAGCACTTCATCTGTCTCTGAAGAATCTCCCTTAGCACTGGTTTTGATCCCTGTTTGCTTTGGTATAAGGTAGCATTAACTTTCATATTTGAATTACGAGGTTCTTGAGCTGCTAATGTGAAAACAAAGAGCCATATTCCCATGATGAATTTTAAGTCTGGGAGTCTGGTCTTTGTAGAGTTCCTCTGTGATGAGTGGAGAGAAGGTAGTAGCTCTTCTAGGAAATAGTGTTCCACTTTACTCTGCTGGTCTGCTCCTGGAAAACTCTTCACTCCATTGAGAATAGAGGAAACCTCATAAGATTACTCCTCTCAGGCCAATTCTTTTGGATTTTTCCCCATTATAGCTGAAAGTAAAACAGATGTAGGGGAATACTTCGAATAGCATCACACCAGATCAGTGTGTTGAGTGTAAGCCCGCATGCTGATTATTGTACTGTGAATGCAGCACGATGATTCCCAAAGCAATTGCTGCTCTTTGAATGCCAGTATTACTAGAATTTAGGGGAAAAAAAATACATGGATAGCCAACCTGTCTTTTCTTACACAAGCTGCACCTAAGTTTGAAAAAATAAAATATCACTGTAGAAGATCAAAAATCAAAAAGAAGGGGAAAATGTTCTTTAGTTCTCTATAATCTTAACAGTAGAACAACCAGTTGTAATCTGAGGAATTTATATCCAAAACTTGCATATCAATAGAAGAACATAGATATGTGTTCAAGAGAAGACTGGATGAGGCACTTAGTGCCATGGTCTAGTTGACTGGATAGGGCTGGGTGATAAGTTGGACTGGGTGATCTTGGGGGTCTCTTCCAACATGGTTGATTCTATGATTCTATTATCTATGTTGTTATTATTGTTTTTTACTGTTGTTTCTTTTTTCTTTTTTCTTTTTTTGAAAAAGAAAAGCAGTATGGTATTTTAGCATGTGCTGAATTATCCAAGAAGTCACATTAAAAAGCAAAGAACATTGGCTTTTCATCACATAATTTCAATAATCACTGCTTTTTTTTTCTTTTTTATATGAAAAACTTTACCTTGCAGCCCAGAGTTCTGCTTTATATGTTATTATTTTTTCCTTTAGTTGCTGTCATATATGAAACTGTATAGTATTGCCACTGCATTCCAAGTTCTGTACCTGAAGCAACCAAATGTAGTTTCAAATTATATTGTGCAGAAAGAAGCTGAGATTTCTATGTATTAATATGGAGCTTTATATAGCATTTCATTAATAAGGAAAGAGAATGTGTAATGGCACATTGCATTAATTTGGTATAATTACCTCACTCGGTGATGATGCACCTGGAGATCATCTAAAACATATGTTAATGAAAGTTTCATAACTCAAGACATTAGGAAGTTGTTGCCTTTCGTAGAACTTTTATTAGAAACAGGAAAAAAAAAAGTCATGTCTCAAAAATAAATTAGTTCTTCGTACAGGATGGTAAAGAATTGTAGAATCAACCAGGTTGGAAGAGACCTCCAAGATCATCCAGTCCAACCTAGCACCCAGCCCTGTCCAATCAATTAGACCATGGCACTAAGTGCCTCATCCAGGCTTTTCTTCAACACCTCCAGGGATGGTGACTCCACCACCTCCCTGGGCAGCCCATTCCAATGCCAATCACTCTCTCTGGCAAGAACTTCCTCCTAACATCCAGCCTATACTTCCCCCAGCACAACTTGAGGCTGTGTCCCCTTGTTCTGTTGCTGGTTGCCTGGGAGAAGAGATCAACCCCCACCTGGCTACAGCTTCCCTTCAGGTAGTTGTAGACAGCAATGAGGTCACCCCTGAGCCTCCTCTTCTCCAGGCTAAACACGCCCAGCTCCCTCAGCCTCTCCTCATAGGGTTTGTGTTCCAGACCTCTCCCCAGGTTTGTTGCCCTTCTCTGGACACGTTCCATTAGTTAAAACTTCACAGGGAAAAATTATTTCCATTCATATTCTTTCAATTGTAGGTGTTTGAAAGCTCTAAACTTCTTGAAGTAGTCCTGCATTGCAGAACTGACTAAATATAGACAGTGTCATCAGTATCCTTATTAAACAGTTTATAGTGTGGTTTTTTAAAACAGTTTATCATGGAAACAGTTTATCAAATTGTATGAATAGTTTTGCCTGGATTCTGAGTGCATCGTGCCATGAACGAAGAGATATGAATTTGTTCTGTACAGGTCAGTTTGTTTCAGGCAGGTATTTTTCTTTTCTCCCACTGTAAACCCATTAATTGAATTAAAAAAATTTATTATTTCCCTGTAGATGGTGGAGCACTGAGTAGGTGTAATACTGTGTGTAAGCATTCCTAAGAACTTGGTTCTAATGCAGTTCTTGCAAGATGGTGGATGGAAGCAGTATAATTCTTCTCTTTGCTCATAATCTGCAGTTACAGGGTTATAGTTTAGTCTTGCAATTGGAGTAATAGCCTAAGGAGTGTGGATTGTACAGTACATGTGTAATCTCTCTTCTCTCCTGGTCTGAACTGGATAATGAACCAGATATTCTTCATCCCCATAACTGCCCAATATGCTAGGGATTAATGTCTAGTTGTTCAGTGCTAAATTTGCCAGCTTTCCAGCTCTGAAATGCAGGATTCCTTAATGTTTAGGTGGGGTGTTATTTTGCTGATGTTCTCACGTCAAAGTTAAAGTTGGAAGCAAAGCTACATGAGTTTGTCTGCACTGCTTTTGATCAACAGATCTCCTTGGGTCCCTTCCAACCTTTGACATCCTGTGAGCCTGTGAAGACCAAGGTTGGTTCTGAGGGCTGCAGCAGCTCTGCTATGAGGACAGGCTGAGAGAGTTGGGGCTGTGCAGTCTGGAGAAGAGAAGGCTTCGAGGAGACCTTAGAGTGGCTTTCCAGTATCTGAAGGGAGCCTACAGGAAGGCTGGGGAGGGACTATTTACAAGGTCTGGTAATGTCAGGACGAGGGGGAATGGGTTTAAGCTGGAGGAGGGGAGATTTAGACTGGATGTTAGGAGGAAGTTCTTTACAGTGAGGGTGGTAAGACACTGGCACAGGTTGCCCAGGGAGGTTGTGGATGCTTCCTCCCTGGAGGCATTTAAGGCCAGGCTGGATGAGGCCTTGAGCAACCTGCTCTAGTGGGAGGTGTTCCTGCCTATGGCAGGGGGTTGGAGCTGGATGATCCTTGAGGTCTCTTCCAACCTAAACCATTCTATGAACAGGAAGATTCATTTGCTTGACCATAGTGGAAAATGCAGATCTGCATCAGCCTCAGCCCCTCTTGGTCTGACTTGGCTCAGGCTCCTTTCTGTGTAGCGGCAGTGTACAGTAGACAGTCTCTAGGCGTGAGGCTGCACTTTCATGTAGGCTTTGTATTCCATATTTGTATTTTTTAATTTAAAATCTTCAGCATGAAATGAACATTTTTGGACTGGTTTCTTTGATCAGATTGAATCTGGCAAAAATACAACATGGTATATTCGAGTGAAAGGTAATGTAGGGCACATCAGAATACTTTTGATTTTAAAAAAAAGATATCTAAAAATGATTGCCAGTCAGCTAAAGGATGGTATGTTGCCTTGAATAATACAGTACTTGGTTTATTTCCATCCAATGTTAGATTGATTTCTCCAGATTTAGTGAAAACTGGGAAAGGATAGGTGCAGACAGAAGCATAAAACCTGCTGTATTGTAATCTGAATGGTAACAGTAATTTTGCAGCATGCAGACATAGCTAATGCAGGAACATTATGAAAGTTCTCCAATGAGTTGACAAATACTGTTTCTGCAAAATAATGAGTAAGCTTATGCTTTTTATCTGAATTTACTAGTGCTGTCAATACCCTCTTTCTTGAAAATGTTTTTGTGCTTAGAATACAAGATGACATTAGAAGGAATGGCAGGAAATTCAGAAGCTCAAATGCTTTTTTTCCTGTGTAATGGGTAGTGTTCATGTATTCATGTTCATATCTCTACTCATCAGGAGTATGCTGTGTTTAGTTTTGGGCCACTCACATGAAAGACATTCAGTTGCTGGAGTGTGTCCAGAAAAGGGCAACAAAGCTGGTGAAGGTTCTAGAGAACAGATCTTAAGAGGAGCAGCTGAAGGAACTGGGATTGTTTAATCTGGAGAAGGGGAGGCTGAAGGGAGACCTTATTGTTGCCTGCGACTACCTGAAAAGAATCATAGAATCATAGAATCAACCAGGTTGGAAGAGACCCCCAAGATCATCCAGTCCAACCTACCACCCAGCCCTCTCCAGTCAACTAGGCCATGGCACTAAGTGCCTCATCCAGGCTTTTCCTGAACACCTCCAGGGACAGTGACTCCACCACCTCCCTGGGCAGCCCATGCCAATGCCAATCACTCTCTCTGGCAAGAACTTCCTCCTAACATCCAGCCTATAATTCTCCCAGCACAACTTGAGGCTGTGTCCCCTTGTCCTGTTGCTGGTTGTCTGGGAGAAGAGACCAACCCCCACCTGGCTACAGCCTCCCTTCAGGTAGTTGTAGACAACAATGAGGCTTGAAGTGAGGTGGGGGTTAGTCTCTTCTCTCTATTATCAGGTGAAACTGTGCCAGGGAGCTTTAGATTGGTAATTATGAAAACAGAAAGAGTGATCAGGCATTGGAATGAGTTACCCAGGGAGGTGGTGGAGTCAGCATCCCTGGACATGTTCAATGAATGTGTGAACATGACACTCTGGGATGTGGTTTAATGGCCATGTTGTACATAGATTGGCAGTGGAACTCAATGGTCTTAGCAGTCTTTTCCAAGCAAAACAATTCTATGATTCTTTGATTATATATTAAGATTTTAGTTATGCTATATATAGTCAAACTCAAAGCAGTTTAGCTTCCAGATGGTTTGCTTTTAACAAAGTAGTTTTTAATCCAGTAGGTTTGTCTGATTTCCAGGCAGAATGTAATTTGAAAATGTTTGTCTTTGCATGGCAGATCTGAAGTGTTTGGAGAAAGCCTTATGTGAATGTTTGGATGACTTTTTTCAGAAGGCATCAGAAGGGCATGGTCTAGGACTATTTCCATCAGACAGAGCAGACAGCTGGTAGCCTTGGATAAGCTTTAGCAATTGTAGATACAAGCAATACTGGAGTTTCTCACTGCAGCCTCTAAAGCTGGGTCACAGATTGTATAGAGTGAAGAATATATAGTCTTTCAGGAAGTTGTATTTGCAGCCATTCTGTAATTCTGTGCCTAGAAGGGGAAAGAACCTTAACTGAAAATTTTATGGTGTTACTTATCAAGATCTGTCATATATAAATGTCACTGAGATAAGAAAGCTCACTGAACTAGGATTTTCTTCCCATTCCACCATTATATCCTCTCTATGCATTCCTTCTCTGTTGATTTAACAAAGACTAGTCAAACATTTCTTTTCAGTGGTGCACTGTAACCTGTAACTTGAATTTTTCTTCAGTTTCTCTGCTTTATTCCCTTTTGACTGATCTAGTTGGGAAGTAACCATTCTTCCTTCTCTTCACTCTTTTTCTGAGGCTATCCACTGATTCTGAAAGCCACACAATTTCTCAGACATGCAGTCATGAGGTTTTAACTCAGACTCAAGTTGTGCTGGAGGGAGTATAGGCTGGATGTTAGGAGGAAGTTCTTGCCAGAGAGAGTGATTGGCATTGGAATGGGCTGCCCAGGGAGGTGGTGGAGTCACCGTGTCTGAAGGTATTCAAGAAAAGACTGGATGAGGCATTCAGTGCCATGGTCTAGATCACTGGCTAGGGCTGGGTGCTAGGTTGGCCTGGATGATCTTGGAGGTCTCTTCCAACCTGATTGATTCTATGATTAGATCCGAAGCAAAGATCTGTTTCCCAAAGATCCATGCCTTAAGAATGCCTTAAATCATCTTCTTTTTGTTTAAGCTGTCATGGATCACTTAGTGAAGTTTCTGAACTAAGTTGATCTTTTGCTTTGACTTCTTGCACAGTTTTTGCACTCATTGATTTCTTCATTGTGCCTCTACTTTCTGTTGTGCTTATGTTGAGTTTTTAATTTAGCCTCCAAGGTTGATTTCATGTGTTGAAGTGGTTCCCCTGGCTAATTACCTGTTCTATAATGATAAAAATGTATCCTTCATTTTTCACTTTAATTCTAATGTCTAGTTATCATTTCCAGCCCTTGACTCTTGTACTGTTTTCTGAGTAGAGATCTGCCATCAGAAATTTCTTCAGGAATGCATTTGTACTTTAAATGAGAAAAGAAGCAGGGAAGGAAGCTACACAATCTGCTACTTACTGGTTTGTCTCTGCTTAAGTCTCTTTCCTTTTGGTTATAATTTTAAATGTAAGAAGATAGTTGGTAGGATGTGAAATAATGAGGTGCCCTAGAACTTCTGCAGTTCTTGTGATTTCATTCTCATTTGTTGATTTTGTCTGAGATGCATCTTTCTGTTAAATGTTACAGCACGTGCCATGCTAAACCCCTATGGCAGGTGTTGGGGGTACATTATAAACCAAATTATTTTATTGTACAGGGGGGTTCTGCAGTTTATCTTCCACTATCTACCTCCTACTTTTGTCATTGATGCCACTAAAACAAGTTTAGTCTCAGCTAAACCAAATAAATCCTGCTGTCTGATAATAAGAGAAATGAAGAATGCGACACCTGAAGGCATATTTCATCTTGTCATTCCTTTCCAAGGGAAAAAAAATGACTCCCTGCTTTACTGCTGCCCCAAGAAAGGAGAAGAATACAGAATGCCCAAGGTTCATATCTGTTGTGGTGCATCATTCAACTGTATCCCTTAACTTAGAAATAAAAAACTTACTCATGGTATTTCATGATTGTTCTGCTGCTTTTCTGTGCAGCATCTCAGCATGACTTCATGCAGCTCAAGAGAGCAGCTAAATATAGGGCTGCAGACTGATGGAAGGGGTGAGTTTGGTGTGCCTTAGATATGCTCTGGGTATCATTTTGAGGTGAAAGATGAGGTTTGGAAGAGACTGATTTAAAAATCTCAATTAAGAAAGTAGATAGCTATTTAGACAAAAATGTAGTCTCTCCAAAGTGCTTTTGTAAGTAATCAATAGACAATTGATTCAAGGGCTTCCAGTGTGTACCCTTCTGGAAAGTAATACAGTGCTATTGCTGCATTTGATATGGCTTGGCACTGTTATAAGTGGATTTCTGATCTCTACCCAGCAAAGAGAAGGATAAAAACATCACAACATATCTGGAAACACAGTTGTATTCAGTATGAGATAAATTATCCATATCTTAAGGCAAACTCTTAGAGAGAAAATTACAAATGCAGAACTGTGTTTCATTTCCCTTGTATTTGTGAAAGCATCTCTGAGGGAAGAATAGGTCTGTGTTCCACAGGAGGTGTTTGAGATGGTTTTGTGTTATTTGTGTGTTTGTTTTAACAAAGAATCAAAATCTTTGCACCTAGTCGTTTGCTCTCCACTCCTTCGGAGTACATGTCCAGGACATGGTGCATTCCCTGCACCTCTCATAGCTTGCAAGGCTGTGGGTGTGTGACCACCATGAAGGGAGGTTGGTGCCACTCTGCTGCCACCTAGACCTGTGCTAACCCTTCTTGCTAGTAAAATGTGTTCTTCAGCCACAGGAAGCTTTCTGCTGCATGTCTGGATGTCTCAGAATATGACTGAGTGGCCTCTATAAAGACTTTGTCCTTGTAGGATCCAAGTATAATTTGTTGCTCTGTATTGCCAAGCAAGATTAAAAAAAGGATAATTCATCTGTTCTATTATAGCACACAGTTTCAGGGTATTAATAAAATGAACCCTGAAAGAATGACATTTAGTAATAGCTGAGATAAGTTCTAAAATAGTCTTTCTTGGTACTTGTAAAATCATCAGAGTCAGGATGTTTCTTGAGGTTCCTCTGAACCCAAGCAGCATTGGGCTTGCCAGTGTCCGTGCTCCAGGGTTAGCCAGTGGCACCTTGCCTGGGGAAACTGGTTTGTGGGACAGTGTTTCACCTGCCATCTTGTGGCCTGGTCAGTCAGCCCTGGCTCCCAGGAATCATAGAATGATTTAGGTTGGAAGGGACCTCAAGGATCATCCAGCTCCAACCCCCTGCCATAGGCAGGGACACCTCCCACTAGAGCAGGCTGCTCAAGGCCTCATCCAGCCTGGCCTTAAACGCCTCCAGGGAGGAAGCATCCACAACCTCCCTGGGCAACCCGTTCCAGTGTCTTACCACCCTCACTGTAAAGAACTTCCTCCTAACATCCAGTCTAAATCTCCCCTCTTCCAGCTTAAACCCATTCCCTCTCATCCTGACATTACTAGACCTTGTCAATAGTCCCTCCCCAGCCTTCCTGTAGGCTCCCTTCAGATACTGGGAATTTGGGAGTGAAACTATAAGTATCACAATAATGCCTTGAAAAAGGGAGCTGGATGTCTCATAGTTCTTAGGACACAAACTTAGTAGTTTGTGCCATGTTAATACATGGCTTTTCATAAACGAGGACTCTAAGCTTGCAGTATCCCAGCTCTTTGTTTAGCTTCCCTGGATTTTGCTTTACCTCCCTTTCTATACAAATGGAGGAAAGAGAGGATATACCTTTGTATCTCGCCTCACCACTTTCTTCCTCTCTATTTAAATTTCATCCAATGGCTTTAAACTAGTTGGATCATCTGAGTTGGTGCTGAGGAAGCAGAGTGACATCTCCTATGTGTCGAATTCAATGAAAGTACAACTTCTTTTCTGGCAGAAGCTGTTTTCTTGCTTTTTCACATGCTAAAAGAGGGTTTAGTTTATCTCTGCCTAGCGGTTCCAGGTAAATGAATTAAAAAAAATCTCAACTGGGCTAGCCTTAGTAGGTGTAGTATTCACTCAGACAGATATCTTAACAGCCGAAAATATGCATGTCTTTTCTTAAGAATATATGGGATGAAATATGGCCCAGTGATGGCATGCCTTAGAATGAGTGTTGGGATTTCACAGCGGTGACTTTCTTGTGACTCAGAGTGGCTGTTATGCTCCCAAAGCAGTGCATTTCCATTCTTGGTATTTTCTTTACTTATACATTTCATGTGTTTAATTAAAAGGTATAAACTGCTACTGAACTCCAAGCGTTATAATAGAAAGTGAACACTACTAACTAGTTCCCTTGCCACATCCAGTTGGCAGCTGTCACTAGTGGTGTTCCTCAAGGATCAGTGCTGGGCCCAGTCCTGTTCAGCATCTTTATTGATGATCTGGACGAGGGGATTGAGTCCAGCATCAGTAAGTTTGCAGATGACACCAAGCTAGGAGCAGGTGTTGATCTGTTGGAGGGTAGGAGAGCCCTGCAGAGGGACGTGGACAGGCTGGATGGGTGGGCAGAGGCCAATGGGATGAGATTGAACAAGGCCAAGTGCAGGGTTCTGCACTTTGGCCACAACAACCCCAAGCATCGCTACAGGCTGGGGACAGAGTGGCTGGAGAGCAGCCAGGCAGAAAGGGACCTGGGGGTACTGGTAGATAGTAGCTGAAGATGAGCCAGCAGTGTGCTCAGGTGGCCAAGAAAGCCAATGGCATCCTGGCCTGGATCAGGAACAGTGTGGCCAGTAGGATAAGGGAGGTTCTTCTTCCCCTCTACTCCACACCGGTCAGGTCACACCTTGAGTGCTGTGTCCAGTTCTGGGCTCCTCAATTCAAGAGAGATGCTGAGGTGCTGGAACGTGTCCAGAGAAGGGCAACAAGGCTGGTGAGGGGCCTGGAACACAAACCCTCTGAGGAGAGGCTGAGGGAGCTGGGGGTGTTTAGCCTGGAGAAGAGGAGGCTCAGGGGTGAGCTCATTGCTGTCTACAACTACCTGAAGGGAGGTTGTAGCCAGGTGGGGGTTGGTCTCTTCTCCCAGGCAACCAGCAACAGAACAAGGGGACACAGCCTCAAGTTGTGCTGGGGGAAGTATAGGCTGGATGTTAGGAGGAAGTTCTTGCCAGAGAGAGTGATTGGCATTGGAATGGGCTGCCCAGGGAGGTGGTGGAGTCACTGTTCCTGGAGGTGTTCAAGAAAATACTGGATGGGACACTTAGTGCCATGGTCTAGTTGACTGGATAGGGCTGGGTGCTAGGTTGGGCTGGATGATCTTGGAGCTCTCTTCCAACCTGGTTGATTCTATGATTCTAATTTTTGCCCTAGTTTACTTGTTTCTGAACTGCCAGTTAAACTGGTGTCCTGTTTTTATTTCATAGATAAGTATTTAAGACTAAAGAAGCAGTTGCATTTTCTTTCTGAATGCAACTAAGAGGAGGCATGCAACATCTTATGGTGACTCATGAACATTCTCACTCCTCTGAAGTTCAATAAATTTGCTCTGATTAGGGCAGTGATGTCTTCCTTTCTTGGAGTCACTGTCCCTGGATGTGTTCAAGAAAAGCCTGGATGAGGCACTTAGTGCTATGGTTTAGTTGACTGGATAGGGCTGGGTGCTAGGTTGGACTGGATGATCTTGGAGGTCTCTTCCAACCAGGTTGATTCTATGATTCTATTCTATTCTATTCTATTCTATTCTATTCTATTCTATTCTATTCTATTCTATTCTATTTCTCTTGTGTGCTTCCCAAAGCACAGAATTTTCTCATGGTTGCCTGCATGTGGTTCTGCTGCACAGAAAGGCATTACAGTGGTAGTTGTCTTTAGAAACATTGTATTGGCAAAATTTTGGGATAAATAGGGTATAAAAATTCCTGCCAACTTTGATCTGTATTTAATTTGCAGTACTTTTAAACTATCAGAACAATATCTTTGGCCTTATCTTTCACATACCACTTGGTAAATATTATGCACTATTTTATGATTAAATACACCTCAAGGAATTCTCAGCTTTTTCATATGGAATATGTTAACATCATATTTAAAATGTGTTTTGCCTGTTTAAACAACTTTGGAGTGTTTGATGCTTCATCATCCTGGCAAAGAAGAAGGAGGGCCAGGAAGAGCTGATGTTTTATTGGCAACTAAGCAGTAACTCACATTTTTAGCCATAGATTTTCTTATTTTTTGTTAGTTTTCTGGAGTTTAACAGACTTTCAAAGTCCAGTTTCCATTTATCTTGTTGGGAGGACAGGCCCTGAATTAGATTTCCTAGCGTACTGCCCCATCCCTCTCAGCACCTGATTCTGCAGTCCTCTTGTGGGAACAATGAAGAGATTTCTTATGAAATGAGTTCTGATAATATGTGTGTGTCTATGTGCACTTTCATGTGTTTGGGAGAGGCAGAGGAAGAAGGATATGGTAAAGTGGAGTCACCATTTCTACCAGTCAAGGATGCTGACAGTTTACTTCTAAAGGCTGTTTAGAATGTCTTAAATCACAATTTATTCCTTCTAGATGATGAAGCAGAACTTGATGAACTCATCCAAAGACTACTCAAGACCTGGAATAATTTGATAAGGTCTGACTTGAGAAGGAAGCTCCTGTAGATTAATTTGCTGTTAGGGAGGCAGCATTGGACGTGGCACTTGGTGCCATGGTCTAGCCTTGAGCTCTGTGGTGAAAGGTTGGACTTGATGATCTGTGAGGTCTCTTCCAACCCTGATGATACTATGATACTACTCCAGCTGTCTTCATTTTACCTGGAACAGCTCTGGCACCTCTGTGCAGGGGAGCACTTCTCAGAGAAGTTGCAGCTTGTAGAATGGATGCTGAATTGGTTTGTTAGTAATGAGGTTCACTTGAGAGAGCGAATCACAAATTGTGGAGGCAGATTTGAAAGCTGGTGAGGGATTCAAGCTGGCGTAAGGGATGCGGCATGTGAGTAAATTGGGAACGAAGCAGTGGAGAGTGTCTGTGGGATGGTCCACGAGCAAGCAGAGCACGGTGAAATGAATGCATACCTGGTTCCTGCCATGTGAGGAAGTGGTAGAAGAAGAGATCAGCAGTCAAAGATGATTTGTGTGGCAAGGGAAGAAACTGGATTAAATAAAACCAACTGAGAAAATTATCAAAGAAGCCAAGACTGCAGTAGGAAAAAAAGAGCTTCATAAAGCACATAAACAGAGCAAGTCTGTGCCTGCAGGCCTCTGCTTCTATTTAGTGGAAGTGTTTAGCTTCAGTGCCTTGGGCAATGTTAGAAGGTTTGTGCCTTGGAACTAACGTGCCTTTTCCCTGCTTTTCACATTTTACCGTTGCCTCTTGAGGGAAGACTGTGCTTCTCAGCAGAGAGAGGGGTGGTGCAGAGGTTGCCCTTGCTGCCCCGTTTGCTGCTGCTTCTCACTGCTTTGTATCTTTCAAAGCCAACTGCAGCAAGGGGTCAAGGAGCTCTGAGCTTCCTGGCACTTCTGAGCTTGTGATAGTGAAGCTGCAGAGTGACATAAGAAGGAAGGTGAGCGAGCTAGCCAAGAAATGTGTTCAAGGATCATTGTGTTATGCATCTGTGCCACTGCAAATTGTTTTGTGCACCAAGCAAGTAACGGAAGATGTAGAGGGGTGGCAAGGGAAATGTGGTGTCAGATAAGTTTGCATTGTTTGAGTGGAGAAAGACACTGGTTTATGATTCTGTGTGCAGTAAAGCACATGAGGTGAATATGCCAGTAAATTGAGAAGCTCCTTCCTCCTCATCAGCTAGTAAATATTAATGAAGATACAGGTGGGGCACACATTGGTGCACACTCAGAAGAGAATACAAAAGAAGGTAGAGCAGTTATAAAAAGCAAACCCTGGAAGAGTGTGATGGCTGCTTTCCCAGAGGGCTTTGACGGGGGCAAGGTGAAGGAAAATGCAACAGCAGCAACAACAAAAGAAAATCATAACAGAGAAAATCATAACAAACTCCAGAGGAACTGGGAGATGAGGCTGAAGGGAAATGAGCATCATCCTCTTTTTAACAGATGAAAGGGAGTGTGCGGTAGCGAGCAATATGGATGCTTGATCTCTGCTGGTGACACTTCTGTGATTGATTTAGGACAGTCTCTATGCAGAAGCTGTAACAGGCCATACTAGGTCCAACCACAGTAACTTATGGCTGTGGTAGGGAGGCAGGCCCCAGGGGCTGGAAGCAAGGGAACTGCTTTTGCAGTGGTGAAGACAGCTTCAAAGTTAACAGTGGGGTTCAGGGCTAGATGCCTTGAACATTTTAGTTCAGTGGCTGCCCCGTGCTTGAGGATGAATGCAGAGTAGGGGGCTGGACTAGATGCTCTCTAGAGGTCCCTTCCAACTCCTGTCATTCTGTGATTCTATGAAATGCCTAACCCAAAAGACCTTAACAAAGGATGGTGACTCAGAGACCAGAGCTGGGTAGGAGGCATTTCAGTTTAATTCAAACTCAAAGATGCCAAATGCAAGTTGATGCTTGGCTTTTGTTATAGAGGAAAGTACAGGTCATGTAAGTGAAGCTCTTGCACTTGCAGAGTAAGGCTCAGGCTTCCCACTTGTGCTCTATACCACTTCTTACCTGCTTTCAGCTGGGGCTCAGCCCATGCCTTCCGTAGCCTGCCACAGTGGCAGGGGACCCTTTGCTCAGCCTGATGAAAGAGGAGGGAAGAGGTTTGAAGACCATCATGGTTTGCTTTTCCTGGTGCAGGCTGTTGGAAGTCAGATTTTCTTATGGCTTCATCAGAAGGATGGAGCTGAAAGATGGTTACCATCAACTGTGCTGTGTTTCATGACAGGTGAGGAGAGGTGACAGTAGAGAAACTGTGCAGTTCTGCAGCTATTCAAAACTAGCAGTGAAAAGTATGGTCACCAGGACCTTTAAAGTCACCATGGCAATGGGACGCAGGAGCTATAAGAGCAAAACTGAGCCCAGCAACAAAATGATATTATTTCTGCTTAATGGAGGAGTCTCATATTGCATTTTAGCTATTTAATTGTACAATCATTACAAACTATGTCTTTCAAAAGTCCTTTGGCATTACCAGTGAGATTGACAGGGAAAAGATATTAAAAATATGTCTAGATCTGAGTGACAATTAATATAGATGTCAGATTTTGAGATCTAAATTTTAAACTATTCCTGGAGGAAGATCCCATCAAGTTGCCTTTGTCTCATACCACAGAAGCTGATCTGCATTACTCTTTGAATCCTGTTGTGTGCAGTTAATCCGAAAGGAAGAAACTTCAAAGTCTTTACCTTGGCATGTGAAAAGAAATCAAGGTGTTGCTTTGTATAGGAAACAAAAGGAAAGAGCTGCATGAAATCGTCTATGGGGCAATGAAAGAGAGTTTGTCGAGGCTTGTAAAAGAAGCAAGTGCAGATAGTTTCTTTAAAAAGTTACACTTTAAAGGGTAAGACAAAAAATTACAACTTTCTCGTATAGAAAACCTCTCATATAGAATCAACCAGGTTGGAAGAGAGCTCCAAGATCCTCCAGGCCAACCTAGCACCCAGCCCTATCCAGTCAACTAGACCATGGCACTAAGTGCCTCATCCAGGCTTTTCTTGAACACCTCCAGGCACAGTGACTCCACCACCTCCCTGGGCAGCCCATTCCAATGCCAATCACTCTCTCTGGCAAGAACTTCCTCCTAACATCCAGCCTATACCTCCCCCAGCACAACTTGAGGCTGTGTCCCCTTGTTCTATTGCTGGTTGTCTGGGAGAAGAGGCCAACCCCCACCTGGCTACAGCCTCCCTTCAGAGGAGGAACTGAACATTCACAAGTATGTGGGCCCTGATGAGATGCACCCAAGGGTGCTGAGAGAACTGGCTGATGTTGCTGCCCTGCCCCTCTCCATCATTTTTGCCAAATCATGGTGGACAGGAGAGGTGCCTGAGGACTGGAGGAGAATCAGTGTCACTCCAGTCTTCAAAAAGGACAAGAAGGAGGTTCCAGGGAACTATAGACCAGTCAGCCTCACCTCCATCTCTGGAAAAATGATGGAGCAGCTCCTGCTGGAGGGCATCTCAGAGTGTTTGGAAGAGGAGAAGGTTATCATGAGTAGTCAGCATGGATTTACCAAGGGGAAGTCATGCTTGACAAACCTGATAGCATTCTATGATGCCATAACTGAAGGGGTAGATTCAGGGAGACCAGTGGATGTAGTCTACCCTGACCTTTGACACCATCTCCCATGATATTCTAGTGAGCAAGCTGAGGAAGGGTGGCATGGAAGAGCAGACAGTGATGTGGATTAGAAACTGGTTATAAGATAGAGTTCAAAGAGTGGTGATCAATGGTGATCAATGGTGCCAGGTCTAGCTAGAGAGCTGCAACTAGTGGAGACCCCCAGAGATCAGTGCTGAGTCCAGTCCTGTTCAACATCTTCATCAATGACACTGATGAGGGGACAGAGTCTGCTCAGCAAGTTTGCTGATGACACCAAGCTGGGAGACTTGTCTGATACAGCTGCAGGCTGTGCAGCCATCCAGAGAGACCTGGACAGACTGGAGAGCTGGGCACAGAGGAACCAGATGAGGTTCAACAAGGGCAAGTGCAGAGTCCTGGGAATGAATAATAAACTGCACCAGTACAGGTTGGGAGGTGATCTGCTGGAAAGCAGCCCTGTGGAGAGAAACCTGGGGGTCCTGGTGGATAACAAGTTATCCATGGGACAGCAATGTGCCTTTGTGGCCAAGAAGGCCAATAGGACCCTGGGGTGCATTAAGAAGAGCGTGTCCAGCAGATCAAGGGAAGTTCTCCTCCCCCTCTACTTTGCCTTGGTGAGATCTCACCTTGAATACTGTGTTCAGTTTTGGGCTTCCTGGTTTAAGGACAGGGATCTGCTGGAGAGGGTCCAGCAGTGGGCTACAAGAATGATTAGGCGACTGGAGGGCATGGCTCATGAGGAGAGGCTGAGGGACCTGGGACTTTTTGGTCCGGAGAAGAGAAGACTTAGAGGGGATTTAATAAATGTTTATAAATATCTGAGGGCTGGGGGTCAGGAGGAGGGGACAGGCTCTGCTCACTTGTTCCCTGTGACAGGACAAGGAGCAATGGGTGTAAGTTGATGCACGAGAGGTTCCACCTCAACACAAGAGGGAACTTCTTTACTGTGAAGATCACAGAGCACTGGAACAGGCTCCTGAGAGAGGTTGTGGAATCTCCTTCCCTGGAGACTTTCAGAGCCTGTCTGGATGTGTTCCTCTGTGATCTGTGCTAGACTGGATTGTGTGGTCCTGCTCTGGTGGGGAGGTTGGACTCGATGATCTCCTTGGGTCCCTTCCAAACCCTAACATCCTGTGATCCTGTAATTAAACTTCCTGGAATCTTGCCCTTCTTTATGTTAACTTCCATTCTGATCCAAAAATAAGTTTTGTGGACTCAAAATACAACAAGGAATCTTTTAACTACGAAATGCCATAGCAGAAGACAACTTGCATAGAAACTTCCAAACCAGTGCAATTAGTGAGAGCTCTGACAAACTTTTAATTGCCCTTCCATACTTATTCTTAAGCACATTTTTAAAACCAATCTACTTCTACAGCCCTAAATCACTTGTAAAACCAACCAAACAAAATCCTTCCACATTTTCATTACCAAGGGGCAGAAAATGAAACATTTCCTAAAAGCTGCAGAGTCTAGCAACAGCTTTAGCACAAGGGATCCAATGTCAAATATATAGCAGTAAGACAGGAGAAAGTCCAGATACAGCATCACTTATCCAGGAATGGAAAAAATATACAGACAGAATCAAATTTAAAGAGAAATAAGTCACATTAGAAAGTCTACATAACCTCTGCTTTTTAGCAAATGTTGCTCAAGGCTCCACTTGTTCCAACGCACACAATAAGCCATTGTATAATGGAGTATCTTTCTGCTAGAGGCCTTGCTAGTGCTGTACATCAGTCTCTTCTTATTCTAAATGGTGGTAAAGTGCAAGCTACATCCCTGAACAAACCCTATGAGGAGAGGCTGAGGGAGCTGGGGTTGTTTAGCCTGGAGAAGAGGAGGCCCAGGGGTGACCTCATTGCTGTCTACAACTACCTGAAGGGAGGCTGTAGCCAGGTGGGGGTTGGTCTCTTCTGCCAGACAACCAGCAACAGGACAAGGGGACACAGCCTCAAGTTGTGCCAGGGGAGGTATAGGCTGGATGTTAGGAGGAAGTTCTTCACAGAGAGAGTGATTGGCATTGGCATGGGCTGCCCAGGGAGGTGGTGGAGTCACCATCCCTGGAGGTGTTCAAGAAAAGCCTGGCTGAGGCACTTAGTGCCATGGTCTAGTTGAGTGGCTAGGGCTGGGTGCTAGGTTGGACTGGATGATCTTGGAGGTCTCTTCCAACCTGATTGTTTCTATTCTATTCAGCTGATGAAAGCAAAACAATTGCCTTGTGATGACTTTTAAGAAAACAAGTTTATTTTCTCAGCTGTGTCTTAAATAGTTACTTTTGGAGAGAAGGGGGAAAAAAATGTATATATACATGGAAATATATGTCTGTTTACCTGTTTAGGAATTAACACCCTTTGTATTCTTAAAGTAAATGAACTTCATGGCTCCAGAACTCTGAATCATCTGTGTTTAATCCTGCAGCAGAGTTAGCACTCTTGCAATCTAAGTTGACAGTCTGTAAATATTTACCATCCAAACCACTCTGTATTGTTTCTTTGTACTGTCAGCTCCATGGAGCTCATTTTATGTTGGGTGAGACACTGATGTAGATGGCAGTATTTTGGGGCGTGCACAGCCAGTGCCTGCCATCTCAACACATACCTGTCATGAGCTTCACTAATCTTCCTGATGAGGAAAATGAGAAGATCACTTCTGCTCTGGAGTTTAGCAGCTCCACTGATTTGGCCAGAAGAGTCTGCCGTTGGCTGTATTTCAGCTGACCCTGCTGAAAGCAGCAGGGGAAGGAGTGGCTGGACAGTAGCCAGGAAGAAAGAGACCTGTAGGTACTAGTAGATAGTAGCTGAACATGAGCCAGCAGTGTGCCCAGGTGGCCAAGAGGGCCAATGGCATCCTGGCCTATATCAGGAACAGTGTGGCCAGTAGGATGAGGGAGGTTATTCTTCCCCTGTACTCAACACTGGTCAGGCCACACCTTGAGTACTGTGCCCAGTTCTGGGCTCCTCAATTCAAGAGAGATGTTGAGGTGCTGGAANTGGCACTTGGTGCCATGGTCTAGCCTTGAGCTCTGTGGTAACAGGTTGGACTTGATGATCTATGAGGTCTCTTCCAACCTTGGTGATACTGTGAGACTGTGATCTTGCTAAGTCATTGTAAGCAAGTCTTTTTAAAAGATTTTGAAGCATCTAAAGGTTCAGGTGAGCTTCAGTAGGAATATTAAAAACCTCCACAGTGAGGAATTCCTGTTACCAGGCACTTTTTATGCATGTGTTATAAATAACTAGGCCCTTACAAACACATGTAACATTTCTGACTGTCTTTACAGCTGTCAAGTTCTGGCTCTGTGCTTCAGAAAATGAGTGGGAGAATTAATACTTTGAAGACATAAAAATAATTCTGTGAAGTATAATAGATTTATGGGTGATAAAATCACCCTGCCCATCTTTGTAAAGTGATGTTGTAAAATGCTTGGTACCCATCCCAAGAAGTCTTTGTGATCATCCTGGACTGCCCCAAGGGGTGTGGGACTCCTGTAACTGGCTGAGTGACAAAAAACTTAGAGGCTTGCTAGTGCAAGTGTCCAGTAGTCCATCCTCATGACAAAGCAGTACA
Organism: Tricholaema leucomelas; assembly: GCA_013400475.1. Lineage (NCBI taxonomy): Eukaryota > Metazoa > Chordata > Aves > Piciformes > Lybiidae > Tricholaema lacrymosa > Tricholaema leucomelas. The sequence goes on from WAAF01011615.1 coordinate 117,841, forward strand.
GAGCTCAGCATCTGCCAGCTTGCTTGGTATTGGTCTTACCACTAGGCAGGACTTTAGGCTAGCAGAAAAGGTTCACCTTATTCTGACAAGAAAAGGATACATTTCTGAATGGATTTGGAGTGGTGTTGATAGGAGTCACACCTGTGTGACTCTCAAATCAAACTTGATAAGGTTTTTCTTGGTTGCTTCTGTCTATAGCAGTCATCTCAAGTAAAGTATGTTTGTGCAAGAAAAGAATCGTGAAGATGATCTCTTATCTAATGTTTCTGTGAAAGAAGAGATGAAGTCATTTATTAACCACACTTGATTTGAAATGCTAATTTCTTCTGTCCCAAGTTCTGCTGCTACCTACTGTTAGGGACGTGATGAGGAGGCTGGGTTCAAGCCAAACTGAGTCTGATCATCAGTGTCCGTTCTTAAGCTCATTTTTCCCTCTTCCTTGGCTGATATGGACTTCTGTAGCCCCAGGTTTCCTCTACGCTGACATAGGTCTAGTAATGTCA
>WAAF01011618.1:1796-17219 GCA_013400475.1 Tricholaema leucomelas
ATTCACAGCAGGTATTTACAATAGATACAGCTATAGACAGAAATAGACAAGTTAAAAAGTAATACAGAAACACAACAGCCCTCCCAGAAACCAGAGTCCCCAGGAGGGGCTCCCAACTACCCTTCCACCTCCTTTCCACCCCTCTACCTCACCCCAGACTTTGCCTTACATTCAAGGTGAGTTTGGAGGATTGGCCAGAGAGGTTAGAAAGCAGAAGGATTGGTCACACAGACGGTTAGAGAGAGAAGTTCATGCAGCCCCAGAGACAAAGAGCAACTCTGTTATCTATATTTGTGTTTTTGCTTTTATCCATCTCAGCAAGCCTATGAGTGCAGCAGACAACACCACTGTTTCCCTTTTCACAGCCTGTAATCTAATTCTTCTCACCAAAATATCCCAGCTAGGCTCAAACTAGCACATTAGTTAAGTGTAGTATAGATGACTGTATGCATACCTGTTACTGTTTTTCATAGTTGTCATAGTTTGAGGGGTTCCAGGTTATTCCAGAACCTTGCACAATGGTTAATCATTGTGTCTGGGCTTGAAGGTAAACGAAAAATGTTTCAATTTTATTTTTTTTCCTTTGAACTGTTTGGAACACTTCCTCATTAGTAATAAAAGAGCAGCAGGTAGAGGCCTCCATTCACACATGTAAGTGCATTGCCTAAAAAAATGCAGAGGATACCAAAGGAGTGAAATACAGACTCTGGTGTGTTATTTACTTTCATTTTAGTGTAAGAGAATATAAAATGTCAATGGTAAGGAAAAAAAAATCCTGCTAAACTGGAAAAATACAGGAACTCAAAATTGTTCGTCTTGCCTGAGTATAGTATGTAGAAGAAACTTCAAGCTTCAAGCTTACACTTGTGTTCTTTTTGGCACTTAGTTCCTTCTACCTTGTTGCCAGCTCTTCCTTCTTAATTAGTCTCTGTGTGTATAGTTTTTCTCCTTTTTTCACCCAAGCAGGTAATTGGACAACAGTCTTCTCCAAATTCACTTAGCAGTGGCTGACTTCTCAGACCTCTCTTTCCTATCACCAGTATGTATTATTGATGAAGCATGCAGAGAAAGATAAAGACTATGAAGTGTGGGACTGTAGGTGGGAGATTTCCCTTTCCATCCCTGCTATGGGTTGTCCATATAAATCTGGGAAATGGTCTTAATGCTCTTTCTTTTCTTATTCAAATATTGATGAAAATACTGAGGGAGAAGAACATTCTTATAAAGATACTGAAGATGGAGGTTATTTTAGGTTGTCTTGAGACAGTCTGGGCGCAGTCTCGAGGTGCAGTTTCAGCTCGCTTGCTGAAATAGTAGATATAGCTTGAAAATTTACCAACAGAATGTCTGAAATTGGGTACCAGAAAAGTCTGGTTGTTGAAACAGTTCAGCTACTGGTATCAGTTTCAATATCAAGTATTTGTACATTAATTGACATTGAATAATTATGTGCATGCATTTGTAAATAAACATAGAATAGTTACAAGAAGCATTCTTTATAGGTGGCTCTCTGTAAAAGTTCTTGCATAACTGGAGATAGTCATTATCCATCCACATCTGGGAGTGAACTGAGAGGCAGCCTAAGAAATCATTAGCTTTGCTTTCCTTGCCTTTTTGCTCTGAAGTATAAAGCTTAGTTTAATGTCACTGCCAAGAAGATAGCAGTTATCCTTGTTCAATAAGTGCTGCCTTCATTATCATTTGTACAAACAGTGAGTGGTGTGAAGTGTACCTCACGTCACATCACCTTGAAGAATTTTGAGTTTTACCTGGGTAATGGTTTCAAACAGATGAAAATGTGATTCAGGCTTTAACTCCTGCAAACTATAGAATAGCAATGACAAGGAGCTGCAATTTCAGAGAGGCTGATTTTTGGGGAGTGCCTGGTTTCTCTCTGTTATTGTGCTAAAATGAAGCGAGGAAGAACAGTTTTGATCATTCCAGTTATCAAATCTATGAACATGTCCTGTATTTGTGTTTACTGCATTGGTGCTCTGTTAAACTGAAATTAGAAAAATGATATTTTAAAGTATTTTGTTTTACTGATGGCATTTACCTGCACCTGAGCAAGGCCTTTGCCACTGTCCCACACCACATCCTGGTCTCCAGGCTGGTGACACATGGGTTTGATGGGTGGACCACGAGATGGATAAAGAACTGGCTTGATGGCTGCACCCAAAGAGTGGCTGCCAAGGAATCCATGTCCAAGTGGAGGCCAGTGACAACCAGAATGCCTTAGGGATCAGTCCTGGGACCAGTCTTGTTCAACATCGTTGTGGGTGCCATGAACAGAGGCATTGAGTGCAGCCTCAGCAAGTTTGCTGATGACATCAAGCTGTGTGGTGCAGCAGACAGGCTGGAGAGCAGGGATCCATCCAGAGGGAGCTGGACAGGCTGCAGAGGTGGGCACAAGCCAACTTCCTGGGGTTCAGCAAGACCAAGTGCAAGGTCCTGCATCTGGTTCGAGGCAATGCCAAGCACAGATCCATGCTGGGCAGTGAGTGGCTGGAGAGCAGCCCTGAGGAGAGGGACTTGGGGGTGCTGCTGGACGAGAGGCTCAACATGAGCCAGCAGTGTGCACTTGCAGCCCAGAAAGCCAACCAGAGCCTGGGCTACATCAAGAGAGGTGTGGCCAGCAGGGCAAGGGAGGTGATTCTGCCCCTTTACTCCACTTTGGTGAGACCTCACTTGGAGTACTGCATCCAGTTCTGGAACCCCCATTACAAGAGAGATGTGGAGATGCTGGAGCATGTCCAGAGAAGGGCCACAAGGATGCTTAGAGGTCTGGAGCAGCTCTGCCATGAGGACAGACTGAAAGACTGAAAGAGTCTGCAGAAGAGGGGGCTCCCAGATGACCTTCTTGTGGCCTTCCAGGATCTGAAAGGGGCCTACAAAAAAGTTGGGGAGGGACTTTTTAGGCTGTCAGGGAGTGACAGGACTAGGGGGAATGGAGCAAAGCTGGAGATGGGTAGGACATGAGGAGGAAGTTGTTCAGCATGAGAATGGTGAGAGCCTGGACTGGGTTGCCCAGGGAGGTGGTTGAAGCCCCATGGCTGGAGGTGTTTAAGGCCAGGCTGGATGAGGCTGTGGCCAGGCTGCTCTAGGGTAGGGTGACCCTGCCCAAGGCAGGGGAGTTGGAACTAGATGATCCTTGTGGTCCCTTCCAACCCTGACTGATTCTATGATTTGGTGTTTTTTTTTCTGTCCTTACACAGAATTATATTTGTGTTACAGTGCTTCCAAATGGATGATTGCTGCTCAGTAAGGCTTTCAGAAGTGTATGAACACTACCATCAACCTGTTTCCCAAGATCTTTCAGACAGATTTGTAATTAAATCAATACCTGCAGCATACTTCAGTTTTTCTAACAGTAGTGCCTGATCAGAAGGTCACAGAGAATAACAGACTACATGGATGGTCCATTGGAAGAGAAGCTGATCTCCTCATTTGCGTCTATCCAAAGACTCAGTGACTGTAAACTGTTAATCTGCTTGGAGAGCACAAAAGCTATTCAATTATGTTAATCAGATGTTCTGCAGCATCACAGAGTTCAGCTGTGCTCTTCTTGTTCTGATGGAGAATATTATCCACAAATCCGTCATAAATGTTTCACTTTCAAATAGTTTGTTTTATTTGTACAAGCCCTGGTCATGGGTCACGATCCCTCTTTGACAAGTGGTCCACAAGAATCTTCAGGCAGTTGGTGATAGATGGACACAAGCAGAGTAACGGGTGAACAGGCAGGAGAGGAATGAATGTGACATATGACAAAACCCAAAAATGAACCAACCAAAAGAAAAATACCCAACCCAAGCACAACATTCCCAAACAAGTCCAAACATGTAGAAAAAGAGCCCAGGTTTCTGCACATTGGTATCACAGGAAAGAAAGTTTGACAAAAAAAACCCTCTTGTAAATGACTGTAAAATATGCTATAACAGGTAATTATCTATATTACATGAATTAAAAGTAACAGTTGTACTTTTTTATATATATATACACATAAATGCAGTCTGCTCTGTGTGTTTCACCTGTCCTTCTTTCCGTTGTTGCTGTGTTGTACATGAACTGCCTTGCTCATTCCTTTGTGCTTCTATCATTTCACTACAACTGCTGCTTGCGCAGCAGTGATGGTTCACTGCTTTTGCTGGCTTTTTGCTGCTCTTGACCTACTCTTGTCTCCTTTCTACTCAAAGCAAGTCCTTACATTAAATCTACCTGAGATTGATCAAGATAACTTTTTATTTACTGTTTAGAATTCTTTATGATTGAAGGTTTGGGGTTTTTTCTCAAGTGTTTTTCTTGTTTGTTATGGCCATTCATTTTCCTTCTGTTTCACCCGATTTGTTGGAATCCAGCCCAGAGGATATATGCATACAAGTCCATAGTCTTTACTTAAGATTTTTATTTCTCAGAACTTTTTCACATATTATGTGATGAGTATCTTCACATCACTGTGTCTCTCTGCCGTGCCTGGCTTTGTAGAGTTTGAGTCTTCCTTGATAAGGTCCAATCTGAAAGTTGGCCTAATGATGAGTGCTCAAAAAACCTCAACAACTCATGAACCTGCTAACTAGCCTATGAGGAAAAGCTGAAAAGTTTTAAAATTGCAAGAGGCTGGGGATAGTGAAGAGATGAGGGCAGGAAACAAGAGGCATTGATGTAAGGATTTCTGTTGGAAGTGGGAGAGCACATCATCTGTGCCTGTGGCATCCACTCTGCTTTTGGCATTCCTCTCCCGCTGGTGCTCTAGCCTACACTGTAGGGGAGAAGGAGGTGGGATTGGTCCTGCTGGGTTCTCAGCCGTGTGGCCAAGAAGGGAGAAGTTTTCAGGTGGTTATGGAGTAGGGCTCCCAGCGAAGCAGTGTCGTGCTAGTTTGAGCTTAGCTGGGATGTTTTCGTGAGAGGAATTAGTTTATGAGCTGTGAAAAGGAAACGAAAGTCTTCCATTTTGAAGCAGGAACTTTAACTGTGTTGCCATGCACAATTTTAAAATAGAAAAAAAAAACCCCAACAACAACCAAACAATATTTTTTGGCACAGGAGAACGAATTACCCACGGATCATATTTGGTTACTGTGCTAGTTTGAGCCTAGCTAGAATGTTGCGGTGAGAAGAATTAGATTACAGGCTGTGAAAAGGAAACAATGGTGATGTCTGCTGCACTCATAGGCTTGCTGAGATGTATAAGAACAAGAACAAACACAGATAACAGAGTTGTTTACTCTCTGTGTTTGGGGCTGCACTTCTCTCTAACCTGCTGTCTGTGTGACTAATCCATCTGCTTCCTAACTCCCCTGGCTGACCTTCCAAACTCACCTTGAACATAAGGCGAAGTCTGGTGTAAGGTAGAGGGATGGGAAGAAAGTGGAAGGGTAGTTGAGAGCCTCTCCTGGGGATTCTGGTTTCTGGGAGGGCTGCTGTGTTTCTATATTACCTTTTAACTTGTATATTTCTGTATCTGTTGTAAATACCTTCTTGTATATTGTGCTAAGCTGTAAATATAAAGCTTCATTCAATTTCCAGCTTGGCTGTATCTAGTCTGGGTGATTTTCTTAAGTGTGGGGGGGCAGGTAACACCCAAACACAAGTGTAGTGCAGCAGCAGTGAGATCAGGGAAGGCAAAATGTGATACTGTCTGGTTGACAACAGATTTAAAACAAAAGGAAAACCAAAGTGTTAACAGTTTAATGGCAGCCGGGAGGATTTTGCCAAAGTCTGGAAAGTTTCTGACCTTGTTGATAATACCATGTAAATCCTCATCCATAATGAAGCTTTACTAGGCTATCGAGTGACATTAGCCACTGACGTGGTGCTTAATTCTTATGCTGTAACATGTATAGCTAAAAGAGAAATGTAAAATGTAGGCTCCTTCAAGTTATTTTTTTGTCTGAAAATGCCATCAGAGGGGTTAAATGCTTGCGGTTTGTGTTACTGGGTTTGGTTGGTGGGTTTTTTTGGCTGCATTACTGCATGTGTAAGGATGTCTTCCGGCAAGACTGACTAGCCCAGGACTGGTTCCACAGCCCGAGGCTTTTTCTGTGATGTGCTGTAAGGGTTTGGTCCCTGTGGCTCCTTGGTGCTGGTGCTTTGTGTGCTGGAGCTCTCGGCATCCTGCGAGGCGGCTGCTCTTCAAAGCCTGCTCCTTCCCGTCTGATTCACCACCAGCAGCTGGGGCACTGAAATTGAATCCCGCTATGTTGGAAGTGAAAAAAGAAAGTTGGTTGTGAACTGTTGTTAGAGAAAACATCATGGATAAAGAATTTCCTCAAGGAGGCCCTGAACAGGATTTGGTACTTCCGTGCATCTTTGAGGGAGGGTGTGGGTAGGAGAGGGGAGGCAGCATTGGGCATGCAAGGGCCAGCATGCGTTTCTGGGGTCACTTCTTGTCGCTGATGGTAACTGATAGCTTTGTTTTTAGATGCATGGTTTGAAATCTAGTCAAATAAATTCCTAAAATCACTCAGTTTCAGAAGTAAAACTTGTTGTGGGGCAAGTGGCAGCTCTGCAGCACCTGATTTTTACTTTGTTTTTTCTGTGTTGTTCAGTTGTCTTGTGTGCATCTGTAACTTTAGTGGGAATTAGAAACTTGGAAATGTTCAAATTCAACCTTTTCCAGAACACGACCTCTGCTGTCTCTGGCATGAGCAAGCTCTGGCAGATAAGTATCTTACTTGGCAATTACTTCTGCTCAGCAGTAACAAATGTAGTAAGGTACTAAAGAGCTCTTAATGCTCACTTTGAACAAGTTGATAAAATGTGATGGAGAGAAGCCAGCAAAGATAAATTGAGTGCACTTTGTTAAAGACACTGCACCAAATCACAGTGCTCTGAGTGTTGCCCATCAGCTTTGTCCTTTTCTCTTCGACTCAAAGGTACCCCTGCCATGCTGCAGAGAACTGGAAATAGTTTGTGAGTCTGATAATATATACTTCTCCTTTAGCTTCCTCTCTGTCATCTCCACCAGTTTTTGTCATCCTCTTCCACTGAGTTTTTTGCAGCATTCTCTGAAGGCTTCATGTTGTCCGTAGGGATCGTCAGGAGCCAAGTCCCTTGGTTGCTCCTGTGCAGACAGAGGAAGGTGTGCTGGTGGTGGCAGATGTCCCTCACTGTGCTCTGTGCTCATAAACATCAGAAGAGACATTGTGCCAAGGGCGATTTGCCAGGATCTGTTGAAACTCTTTGGGTTTTACTTAATTTTGACTTGAGGAATGGCCCTTAGTTATAAATACTAAAGATCCTTCCGTTAGCAGTCTTTGACCTGTGTCTACATCCCCCGTTTTGTCCCCTGAGGAACTGAAGTTCTAAGTATATTGTGCAAGCATATTGTTTTCTCAGGGTTGTTCTCTTCCAAGTGCCAGGTTGTTCTGTCACCTTGCAGACTGCAAGAGTGAAAGTCGTTTCCCCAGTGTTCAGTCGCTGTAGCTAGGCATCTGGTTTAGCCTAGTTGCCTAAATGTCCTTTATCAGCAGTGTAGACAGAGAGGGTGTTTCCTCCCACCAGCCACAGAAATGAGTCTTGAAAGATTCAGAAGAGAATTGCTATAGTTGTCTTTTTCCTCGACTACAGAGGGAGCTTCAGTCTGTTAGCATTAGTGAAGTGTTTAGATAACTAGTGTTAGTGAGTTGAAATCCAGGCGCTGAGGTCGTAGCGCATGAACGTACATTTCTAAATCTTTAGTCACCCTTCTCTTTCCTTTTGCTTTGAGTTCCAGTCCTGTTCCATGATTTACTGGAGTTACTCAATGAAATACTTCATTTTTTTCCCCTCTGAATTTCTTCTCCACTCCCTCTGATCTATCTCTGTCTGGATCAAGTTTATTTCCTCATATTTTCTCTTTACTCACTCAGAAGTGTATTCAGTCTCGATTGGACTAGGGGCATGAAATAGTCTCCTCCTCTCCTCCCTCTGAAAAACTTACCCGGCAAGTTCATGAATTTCCTTTATTTCCAAGAGCAGCTCGTAAACGATAAGATTTCTTCTCCCAGTGCAGTGAATGTGAAGTGATTGCCAGAGCATTGTTCTTCTAAATAGCTTTTTGTTTTTTCCTCTATGGGTGGACCCTGCACCTCCAAGTATTCTTAGAGCATTGATGAAGTGATAATTTAAGTTTGTGTTCATGCTTCTCTGAATTACCTAGGAAAGCAATCCAGTGCCAGTTGGTTGGTGGGTTTGGTATTCTAGTCGGAATAGCAAACTCATAGGTTGAAGCTCATCTGAAAAATGTAACAAGTTTTTCTCAGACTGCAGGAAGGACCTAAATCAATTCCTTTCCTCCTTGCAGTGTCCCTAGTTTTCAACTGGGCTGTTTTGGACATCAGGAAGAAGATAGATCACAGATCACTGTAATACAGTGATTGGGTCAGCATACATGGTTGATATGCAGCTTCTGTGGGGCAAATGCATCATGCTTCTATAAACAGGGCTGTGCTACCACAGGGGGCTTTGAGTGATCTAAACATGCAGCTGTAAGGAGAACACAAGCCAACAGGCTCTACCCAGGCTGACATTGCTGGACCCCCTCACAAAGAGTGTGTCCATTGTTGGAGAAGTGACACCTCCAGACATGCACTGTCATCCTCCCCAAGCTCCTCCGATCTGTGAGGTATGCGTTTTGTGCTTCTCAAAGCCTGTGAGATTTTGGTATGTAGAATTGGCAAGGTTTGCCAGACTGCCCCTCCCCAAGGAATTACTTTTCCTCTTCTGAGCACTCTCACTCATTGCAGCTGTGTTGCTTCCCAGATTCTGCTTCTATGTTTCATTTTCCCCCTGTGAAAGGCTCCTAAACCTTGCCACTGACTTCTTTCATTTGGGAGGAGGTGGGTGAGTCTCTAACAGAGTCTGTGCCTTTGAAGGAAGTGTTACCTATTTTCCCCCAGCTAGTAGCTCTCCATTCTGGATAGTTGCACCCGGAGGGTAGTCTTCAATGGCTTGAAGTCCAGATGGAGGGCAGTGACAAGAGGTGTCCCTCAGGGGTCTGTACTAGGACCTATGTTGTTTAATATTTTTCTCTGTGATACAAACAGTGTGAGCAAGTGCACCATCAGCAGTCTTGCAGATGACGCCAAGCTGAATGGTGCTGTTGATATGCCAGAGGAACAAGATGTCATCCGGAAGGGCCTGGGCAAGATGGAGAGGTGAGCCCAGATGAACCTCATGAGGTTCAACAAGAGTGAGTGCAGAGTTCTGCACCTGGAACAATCCTCATTATCAATACAGACTGGGGGATGAGGTGACAGAAACAGCCCTGAGAAAAAGGACTTGGGAGTGCTGATGGACGAGAAGCTGGATGTGAGCAGCCAGTCTGTGCTTGCAGCCCAGAAGGCAAATCACATCTTGGGCTGCATCAAGAGTTGTGTTGCCAGGAGATCCAGAGAGGTGATTCTACCACTTTGCTCTGCTCTGCTAAGGCCTCACCTGGAGTACTGTGTGCAGGTCTGCAGCCTTCAATACAGGAAGGACATGGACCTGATGGAGTGGGTCCAGAGGAAGGCCACAAAAAGCACCGGGGGATTGGAGAATCTCTGCTACAAAGACAGTTTGAGGGAGCAGGATTGTTCAGTCTGGAGAAGAGGAGGCTCCAGGGAGACCTAATAGCAGCCTTCCAGTACCTGAAGGGGGGCTACAAGAAGGATGGAGACTATTTACAAAGGTCTGTGGTAGTAGGACAAGGGGCAGTGGCTTCAAACTAGAGAAGAGCAGATTTAGGTTGGATATTAGGTACAAGTTCTTTACTATGAGGGTGGTGGAACACTGGAACAGGCTGCCCAGGAAGGTGGTTGGGCACTTGGCCCTAGAGATACTCAAGGTGAGGCTCAACAGGGCTCTGGGCAACCTGATCTAGTTGAGGATGCCCCTGCTGACTGCAGTGGGGATTGGACTAGATGACATTTAGAGGTCTCTTCCAACCCAGCCCATTCTATGATTTGGTGGCTCAGTTGGAATGTCAGACTGACTATATCACTGGCATCATTTGTGCCACTGAGCCATTTCAGCAGGCTGTGGGCATGACTGGTGTGAAATCAATCCTTACTGGGCACTTTCCAGTACCTTTGCAATATTTAGTTGCTGATATCCCCGTACGTGTTCCTTTTAGTAGTAGTTTCCAGGCTGTTTACAGAGCTTGCTTCACCTTAGTCTTGCAGTGATCCAGTGCTTCTCTGACAGCTCATGTGGCTGGGGACACATGAGCGGTTTTGTTGTGTTCTAGGCTGTAGTTATCCTGTCTCTGAGTAGCCCTCATCTGCAAATAACTTACCAAACAAATTACTGCTGAGATTTCCACATACACTGTTGAGCTGTCAGCTTGGGTTTAGTTTCTTTTGCATCACAAACCTCTCAGTAGTATTCATAGAAAAGGTAGAAGCTGTGAAAGTGTTCACAGAAGTCAGCAGCTATGCAAAAGACTGCTCCACGGGGTAGCTCAAAAGCTTTAGGGAGAGTAATGGTTCTTTTGTTGACAGTAGAAGTATCTTCTTAGGAGCATTTTTTGTATCTGAAGGTTTACCTGTAAGCATAAGTTGAAATGATTGCTCTGTGCAGGCTAGGCATTTTAAAGTACTAAAAAAAGGATTTCTTCCTACAAGTTCTTCCATGTATGTTGGAGTTGTACTGAGTCTGTGGCTCCATCTTCCTTTCCTTTACGGATCGAGTCATCTCCGATATGTAGTTCTATACTCGAGGATCTTCCTACTGCTTTTCTGGTCATCTGTGTACTGAGGTTTCCATGCCATGTGCCAACCTATCTGCTTTATTTGGTTTATTTTTGTCAGAGATCTGCAAATGGCTTATCAGGGGTAGAGAAGAGCCCTGTTTTTGTAGCTCTCATGAGTCAAGAGCAGCAGACACAGAAGATAGTCCAGATCCATCTAGTCAGGCCCTGATGTGGCTTAGCTTCCCTGTACATGGCACCTCACTGACATGCAGACAGATGGTTTCCACTAAAGTTTCAGCACATTGCTGGTAGTCCCAAACCTTCATTCATGTCTTCATATGGTCATTAGCTCTGTCATAGTTGCATGTCATTCAGTGGGAGACACGATGTCAAAAGCAGTTTTTGCTAGCTTCAAGGCCAGGACCTCTGAGCTGATTGTGGTTAAATTTTTATTGATGTTGGATTTGTTTGCCTGCTCTGTGTAGCAAAGCAAGAGGAAGAAGAGTGCTGTCCGCAGCTGGCTTAGTCCCACTTGCTTTGTAAGATGAAAGTAGTTTAAGGGCCCTTTTTAGCAGGAAAGAGTGTGAAGGCTTACACAGCCATGAAATAGGTGGTCCAGATACCCTGCCATGCTGCTGTGATGGTGATGACTTTCTGGCATGAACATCCCAGCTGCTCTTCAGATATGTTCCATGTCCAGTTCCTACTTCTTGGCTTCTCCTGATAGATCTGGGACTCGCTTGACTTCTTGGTCCTGCATACTGCATTTCTCAGTCCTTCCTCCTGAGCTTTTGCCCTCTGTTGCAGCTTTCATCCAAATACCTTGATTCCTTCTAAAATGAGGTTTGTGAAGGCTAAGGCATGAAAAGCTTGACCACCATGCTACCAAATGAGGAACACAGGCAGAAAACTCTTGCCAGGATGAGTTATACTTCCCTTCAATGGTGGCAGGGAAGCCGCAGAGAGTAAACTTTTACAGATCAGAAGGTGAGATAAGAGTTAGTGATAGAACTGGACTGTCCAAGCCCCATTATTATGTTCAGATTTCTCTCCATCGTAAAATCGCTGTTCCCGTGTGATGTATGTTGGATTTTGGTCTGACACGTGTACAGAGCAAAGAACTCTCTTAAAAATGAACAGCGCGTGAATAGTGAGTTAGTTTCTGAAAGCCTCTTAGTTATTTTGACACTGAGAAATAAACTCCAGACATTTAGCAATGGCCTTGGACCATCTGAAGTGGAGAGGTGATTTGGAAAATGACCTGAGTGGTACTGAGATGGTTAATTTAGGTAGGTTTCTCACATAAATTCCACTCAAACTCTTTTTTCCTTATGAAACCTCCTCTTGCGTTGGCACTGATGATCACTACCAGAACAGCAAAGTTTTCTGTCTACATAGTGACCACACCTGGGCCTTTGGTGAAATCTTAGGTGAATGACTCACACCCTTGGTAGTCTGATCCTGACAAGGTGTGGAGAAGTCCTGAGCCAGAAGAACACGATGGTTATGCCACCTGATCTGTAAATGCAATTCCAGGTTACTCCTTTTGTGTTGCCAGGCACGAGTGAGGTGTTGGAGTACTCTGAAATGCAGCTCTGCAAGCTTGGGTGGTTAGTGTAGGGATGGAGCTGTGGCAAGCATTGCTGTTTGGGCTTTGTCTGGAGGCATGGATGAGAAGTCGTGATACTTCACAGGTCCTTGCACTCTGTGCTGATTTGTGCACTGAGATGTAAAGCATTGATTTTAAAATACCCCCAAGGAAAGATGGAAAATCTTACCAACATAGGTGCTTAGTTAAGAAAATGTAAGAGTTTATTTAACTTAAGGAATCTTCTTGATAATTTTGGTACTGTTTATCAGGCTGGATCTCCGTCTTCCCCAGCTCCTGGGTACTTCACAAGTGGTTTGTATGCTTCCAGTCTTGCAAGCCAAGTGCAGCAAAGCCAAGTGCAGGGTTCTGCACTTTGCCCACAACAACTGCAAGCAGTGCTACAGGCTGGGGACAGAGTGGCTGAGAGCAGCCGGGAAGAAAGGGACCTGGGCATACTGGTAGATAGTAACTGAAGATGAGCCAGCAGTGTGCCCAGGTGGCCAGGAGAGCCAGTGGCATCTTGGCCTGTATCAGGAAGAGTGTGGCCATCAGGACAAGGGAGGTTATTCTGCCCCTGTACTCAGCATTGGTCAGGCCACGCCTTGAGTACTGTGTCCAGTTCTGGGCTCCTCAATTCAAGAAAGATGCTGAGATGCTGGAACATGTCCAGAGAAGGGAGACAAAGGTGGTGAGAAGCCTGGAACACAGCCCTGTGAGGAGAGGCTGAGGGAGCTGGGGGTGTGCAGCCTGGTGAAGAGGAGGCTCAGGGTAGACCTCATTGCTGTCTACAACTACCTGAAGGGAGGTTGTAGCCAAGTGGGGGTTAGTCTCTTCTGCCAGGCATTCAGCAATAGAACAAGGGGACACAGTCTTGAGTTGTGCTGGGAGAGGTCTAGGCTGGATGTTAGGAGGAAGTTGTTGCCAGAGAGAGTGACTGGCATTGGAATGGGCTGCCTAAGGAGGTGGTGGAGTTGCCATCCCTGGAGGTGTTCAAGAAAAGCCTGGCTGAGGCACTTAGTGCCATGGTCTAGTTGACTGGATAGATCTGGGTGCTAGGTTGGACTGGATGATCTTGGAGGTCTACTTCCAACCTGGTTAATTCTATGATTCTAAGATTTTCTTAACTGTCCTGTTGGATTTTGGTGTTCCTCATAGCTCTTTACATCTCTTTTGCTAGTCTGTCTCTTCAGAGTCTCCTTACATTATGGCAGAATAGCAGCAGTGTGAAACAGCCTTGCTTGTCAGCTTTGGGCTTGCTCCCAGGTTTTCTGGATGGGAATGCTTTTTGCTCTGAAGCAGTGTGGCAAGTTACAGCAGCAGCACTGAGGACATTTCTGTAGCTTATTGCCTCACTATGCACTTGCTTCCAGTTGTTTAGAATATTATCTCTACAGTCATAACTTCTAGGTTTTCTTTTCCCTGATAGGGAAGATTAGCTTTTGCAGAATTAGATGGCAATTAGGAAAGTTTTCTACTTGCCAGGCATGGGAGAAGGTGTGGATTTTTCTGATTCCATGTTCAAAAGAGAGACTTTTTCTTTTTTTCCCCTCTTGTAGTCAGAATGAAAGTGAACATTCAGACTTGGGGGAGAGGAAATAATAAATGCTCCCTTTTCTAGCCATGAGCAGACTGCCGCTGCTGCCGACTAGTCTCTTTGAGAGAGCCAGTGAGGTTGTCAAGCCCGTCTATTTTCATCCACTGACACAGTGCATTGAGGCATCTGGAGGTGCAGACGCACAGTGAATGAGGGAGGGAAGATGGGTTTTAGTTTTCTTTGCTTCCCCAGCAGCAGAGTTTTTTTTCTTTCTGATTGACAGCATCACCTTTTGAACCCTGTTGAGGTTTTGGTACATGCAGTGATCTGAAGGGGCTGTAAACATTTCGTCTCAAAGTGTTGAAGGGGCACCTCAACGTGTGTCATCTAAATAAGCTCATCTCAGCTTCGCATGCGTGTGGCTCAATGTCAAGCTGCTGTGATGCCATTGTTGAACTGACTGGGTCACCGTGGGTCAGTACAATAGTGACCATCAGTGACTGCAGGCTGGATCCTTGATTTAAACAAAATGAAACATTTTTGATCAAGTAAAGGTCAGAAATACCAAGGCTGCTCTTGGCTAACTTGATCCTGCAATAGGCAATCAGGAGAATGGTAGTACACCTAACGTATGATTTATCAGCATATAGGAAAACACCTTTAGTATCCTGCTGTGCAATAAATGTATCCACTACAGGATCACCAAAGAGCGATAAGATGTTCTGCTTGTTTTTTTACTTCTCCTCTTTTCACCTGGTTAAAGGACAAAAGTGACTCTCTGTCTTTTATTGTTCATGTAATCCAGAGCTTTATGTCCTGTGCTTGTTATCTGCAGGGTTAGAAGAGCAAGTGCTGTATAGGATCTTGCCTTGAAGATTCCATGTTGGCTACCACAGTGTACTTCTGTATTAGGAGCAATTAGTGAAAACCTTTCTTTCTGAAACATTAAAATACTGTTAACTGCAGGCAGCCTGAGGGAGTGTGCTGGCAGCCTCTCAGCTGGCTTAGGGAAGAGGCAGGCTGTTCTGGAGGCAGGCACAGAAGCGCTATCTCACTGCAATGTGTAGTTAATGGAACTAGACAGAGTTGTGGCATGACTGCATTCGAGGGTCACGATGGTGAAGGATGCCATGATTCAACCTGATGTAGCAGGGGAGCCTTGGCAGGAAGCTGCCGTGTTTATGAGAAGCTGGGTAACCACGACTGCTGGCAGCCCTGAAAGATTCCACCCTGGCTTTTTGTTATGAGTAGCAGGCACAGCTGCTGAAAACTTGGGTTAAAAAATGTGAAGTGCCAGTGGAAGACACTGTGAAGGAGACATGAGCTCTGGCTCCCTATGATAATAAAAAATTCTGATTCTGTGTCTCTTGCTGCTGTTGTAGGGCAAAAAAATAAAGCACCAAAGATCAAAAAAATACAAGCTAACTGTTAATTTGAATGTGAAAGTGGTGTCAGGGAGAAGTAGGGAAAGAGGACTACAACTGTTCTCATCTGTTACAGTATCATAGAATCAACCAGGTTGGAAGTAGACCTCCAAGATCATCCAGTGCAACCTAGTAACCAGCCGTATCCAGTCAACCAGTCCATGGCACTAAGTGCCTCAGCCAGGCTTTTCTTGAACACCTCCAGGGACACCGACTCCAG
>WAAF01011618.1:17652-89245 GCA_013400475.1 Tricholaema leucomelas
ACCTGGGCACACTGCTGGCTCATCTTCAGCCAGGACCCTCTGGTCCCTTTCTTCCTGGCTGCTCTCAGTCACTCTGTCCCCAGCCTGTAGCACTGCTTGGGGTTGTTGTGACCAAAGTGTAGAACCCTGCACTTGGCCTTGTTCAGTCTCATCCCATTGGCCTCTGCCCACCCATCCAGCCTGTTGGGGTCCCTATGCAGGGCTCTCCTACTCTCCATCAGATCCACACCTGCTCCTAGCTGGGTGTCATCTCCAAACTTACTGATGCTGGACTCAATCCCCTGGTCCAGATCATCAATAAAGATATTGAAATATCTTTAGATATTTCTAGAAATGGAGATATCATTGCAGTCTGCTGCTTACTTCAGTTGGTTAAAAGACCTCTCTTACAGTGGTTGTGCCTGTTGCAGAAATCAAGTGGGTTTGTTTTTTGTTTTACAGTGTTGTGTGAACTAACGTCTCAAAAATTTGAATGCCATGTAAAGACATCTCACTTGCAGCATGACCTGGAATTTAAACTGAAACTGGAAAAGAAACTCCCAAGATGTGCAGAATAAAAACTACTGTGAAAGACATACATTTTTCTGTCTATGTGAGGGGAAATCCATGGTAGTTTTACACCCCTCAGTCAAGGTTGACTCTATCTCAATGTGATGTGTGTTTTCCAGTGTAGGTAGATTGTGTTTATGCATAAAGCATGAGTGAAGTTTCCAGTCTGGCTGTGATAACAAATGAGGCATATGAGCCAGGATTTTTGGCTGATGTGTTATTGTGAAACGAAGTGTCAGTCAGTTTTGCCTTCTCAATATAATTCTTGTGAAAGTAGTTTCAATTGCCAAAAATACATTAAGAATTTTTGGCCAAGTGTTTCCAGTCCGATCTGTGTATCTGTTGTGACAGAGGCATGTATTTCACTTTTAATCTGCTCTGTTATTCCATGTAGGAAGTAGCATTAATCAGGTTTGAAAAGAAGTTTTATTTTCTTTGCCAGCTTTTCATTCTGCAGCCTATTCTTTACTCTTTGTAGTCCCAGGTATCTTTTTTCTGGGGTCTTATTGTGAGTGCTTAAAAGGATGCTGAACCTTTGTGGTACCAAGCTCAGTCCCGCTTGCTGTTTCTTACATACAAGTGCAGATTTTTATGAGCTCTCTGCCATTTTGTAGCTCTGAGCTGAGCTTGCCTCGATCCTTGTAGGGTTGGGTACTTGGCTGCCGAAGCTGGGTGCCCTGTGCTGCTTCTGCTTTGCCTGCGGCATCACTCCTTGCTCTGCTCACCCCTCCCCGGGAGTCAGAAAAAGGGCAGCCCTTTGCTAACCTGCCACAAGCTCAGCTGATGAACTGTGTAAGAGCTGTGTGTGAAATCAGTGCAGAAAGGAAAGCACGGGGGCGGCGGGGGGAGGGTGCTCAGGGTAAGTTGCTGCACACGTTGGTTCTCACTTGGTGGTTCTTGGCATCCTCCAACAGGGAAATTTGGCGAAACTTAGCAGACGGTTAATTCTGAACTTGACTGATGTTATCTGCTCCTTCAGAGGTCAGGAAAGTGCAGACTTGGGCTTGTTTTGGTCACCGCTGGGGTTGAATTACAAGCATGGCATGTGGGTTGGGCAGATGATGAACTCCCCAGCTGGGAAGGGAGGAACAAAGAGCTTGAGTCTGGTTGGTCTGCACCTCATTTTGTCACTAATTAGATTAGTTCTTTTTGTATCATACCTTGCTCTTTGTGCAACCGTAACATGCACTTACAGATGGTCTAGATTCATGTTGACGTGGTTAAATGTAGCAGCCTCATAAAATGTCTTGATGGGTTAAGGAGGTGGTGACAGCGCTCGCCCGTCTTGTCCTGTCTTGTGATGTCTCTGTAGAGAACGTGGAATTCCCTTACGTACTATTTTTGTGTGGCATTGTTTGACATATCTTATAATAAATGTCTTGGAATCAACAAATTTAAGAAGCCCTTTCTCTTTACTAGCTCTGCTGCTGTGAGGAGAGAAATTGCACAAGCCAGAGTCCTTGTTATGTTAACAGACAAGTTGTTAGCAACACGTTTTCCATGGGGAGTTTTGTACTTTGAACTTTGTGAATTTGCTCAGACCTCTGTTTACAGTAGAGCACAGCACAATGCCCTTGTCCCTAGCGGTCTTAGGAACAGAGAGGGTCACTGGGTGTTGTAATTTGTGTGCTAAGAAATTAATTTAGCAGCCGGATTGGGTTTTGCCTACTGGGGAGTTCAGTGAACAGCTTCTAGCTGCTGTCTCCTGTTAGTAAATTTACATGACAGGATAAGTGCCTAGAACTGTGGTTTACTTTTTTTTTGTTTGTTTGTTTTGGTTTGGTTTTTTGTGTGTCTTTAAAAAAAATATTGTTTTATTTATCTCCTCCCCTGTGATACAGCTCTGAAGCTGCTGGGTAGAAAAACTTTGATATTGCAGAGTAATGCAAGTAAAGGGGGGAGTTGTGATACCGTTAAATCTATTACAACAAATTAGTCTTGTACTGTCTGTACGGAAGGATTAAAGTTCAGAGAGCTGTTTTGCATTGACACCCACACCTTCTGAAAGCCAGGGGAGTCTCTTAGGTTTCTCAATTACGTGCTTTCCAGCACATGCAGTATCTTACTGCTTTAAGACATCTTGAGTCTGATGCTTAACTTCTGAGAAGCCCAACTTCCCCTGAAAGTACTAGGTGACAATGCAGGTTTTGTTTCTTTGTCTTTTTTTTTTTTTTAATTTTAATCATTCGTTTTTTGTCTGTAGAGTAACAAAGTGGAGCCAGGAGAATTTGCAGTGCTTCGCCAAACCCTTGCCTGGGTGCAGAAGCCTGGGTTTTCCTTTCTTGCTAGGGCACAAGTCAAGCAATGTGAAGTTGACTACAAAGATCTGGTGGCATTCATTTGGATCAGGGGAGGTGAGAAATCAGTAGGCTGGGAGAATGGATTCATTGGGGAGCTGAAGGAGTGTTGAGTGAGTGTGGGGAATAGGTGATGGGGAGCCATGAGCACACTGTGTGACAATAAGGATCTTGCACTGTGTCGTGTTTGTAGGCATCCTCCAGTGGGAAGGAAGAGGTGACAGCTGCCTGTGAGGGCAGAAGCCAGTGGTTTGTAGAAGTAGGTGATGCCTGCAAGAGACGTTTCTTTCCTCCTAAGCAAAATTTGTCAAGTTTCCTGATAGAATGTCTTTTTTGTCTGCTTCCCACCTACCTGTTTAGAGCTTCCTGGTTTGATATTTTGCTTTGAAAGACAATTGAGGGTTGTTTGGGTTGGAGCTTGAAGATACAGAACCTAAAAGTGGGCCAATAGACCAGAACAGAGCTTGATATTTGAAAAACCATAATGACTTCTACCTTACATAAAGCCTAAGGACAGAAATATGTTATATCTTAAGAGCTTCTGTACAAGGTACAGAAAAGTACAAGCTATTTGCCAAATCGAAGTGCAGATGATGGGCAAACAGACAGAAATACGGTAAGGAAAGCTCTAGGATATAAGCTTCATTATGTGAAAAAGTCTGTACCAGAGTAGATCTTTACATGAAATGTGAGTTTTTTTGCAGGGATAGGAGGCAGGTAGAGGGAAGTCTTTGAAGGCCTTTTTGGTGGTGATGGTGATAGTCATGGTGACGGAGAAGAGGAATTGAATTCTGGACCTAGTTTTTACCTCTTCCTAAGCTTCAAAATTGGGCAGAAAGCTGTAATCATAATCTTCTCCAACCCAAAATCTCCTTTCTAGGCACAACCCAAGTTTGGAATCTGATGCTGTGTGGTGGGAGCTTCCTTCAGGCAGTGACTAAGAGTTAGTGAGACAGTGCTTATGTGACTCTATTAACACTCTGTCCTGAGTAGTATTTTTTCTTTTTGTGTATCTTCTGAAGACAGAGAGATTAAATTTGCTATTACTTGGTGACCATAAATATCTGTTCTCTACATGTTTGGTTCTGTGGCAGGTTAGCAAATTAACAGTCGTGTTCTTTTTAAATTACCTACCTTGCCCGAAAGATGAACTGAAGCCTAAGTGACCCCCTCAGGTGGTGCTGGTGGTTGTTACCAAATACCTCGCGGTTGTGTCTTCCTGTTTGGGGCCGTTTCCCATTTGAACGTGGCGAGGTTGCAGCAAGTGACTTCTCATCCCTTTTTTGTTGAGTCACAGAAGATTCCTCTGTGTGAGTTTCTGGTCTCTTACGGGAATGGCAAGAGTGCAGAAGGGAGGCTGAGCGCTCTGTGCAGTATGTGGAAAGCAATATAGAAGCTCTGAGCTACTGTTCCAGAAAACAAGGTTGTGATTAGCTTAAAATAAGGGGAAGTGCTTTTATGGTGGGAGATAGTTGAAATGAAAGGAACGTGTTCAGGAGGCTACCCTGTAGAAAAGTGGATCTCCCAAATACATTCTTTTTCCTAGGCTTTTAGAAAACTGAAGATACACACAGTTTGTGTTAATTTTTACACAAAACATCTTGGCTAAGGTGAGCTGCATGTTGTTTTCTCCTCTTTGATTTTTCCTTGTTTTCTTGCTACACCCCATCGATTTCCTTAATCATGCTCAGTCTCTTCTAGATCTTGCTGCTCCATCTCTCTGCCCTGAGGTCATTCTCAAATCATCCATGTTCTCATGACTAAGGATAAACAAATATGCAGATGCATGTGGGGGACCAAAGGAAGAATGAAATAACTCTGAATCTCCCAAACACCACAGTGCACATGTGGTTTTTCCCAGGAAAACATTGTGAGAGACTAAGCTTAAGATGACAGATGTTAGTCATGCATCTTTATGTCCTTTTGGAAGATGCTGAGATACTACAGAGCAAAGGATCTGAATTAATTCCATTTGTTTAAATATCCTCATACCTTTTACATTTTGCTTCCCTTATGGTTGTCAGACTTGAGATTGTTTTATAGCTGCTTGATCTTTTTTTTTCCTGCCTGGAGCAAATAATTTAAATACACTAATAATTCATGTAACCTTTTTTGAGACTCACATTACTTTCTCTTGTCTAGGAACATGCACACAGACACAAAAAGCAACACCAGAATGTTATGAGAGGCTTTCTTTTTTTGTACATTTGTCTCTGCAGTTGTGAAACCCTTTACGAAATAATCACCTAAAATTTCTGTGACGGAGATTTGGCATCTTAATGCCTAAGCGTTTCTTCAATATAGTTGTTATCTAGTCTTTGTCGAGACAGTGCCATTTGGTTGGATTTCAAAGCAGCTCAGTTTTCAGCTGGAAAAAGTCTGAAGCTGAGGGAGCTGGGGTTGTTTAGCCTGGAGAAGAGGAGACTCAGGGGTGACTTCGTTGGTGTCTACAACTACGTGAAGGGGGTTGTAGCCAGATGGGAGTTGGTGTCTTCTGCCAGGCAACGAGCAACAGAACAAGGGGACACAGTCTCAAGTTGTGTTGGTGGAGGTCTAGGCTGGATGTTAGGAGGAAGTTGTTGGCAGAGAGAGTGATTGGCATTGGAATGGGCTGCCCAGGGAGGTGGTGGAGTCATAGTCCCTGGAGGTGTTCAGGAAAACACTGGATGAGGCACTTAGTGCCGTGGTCTAGTTGACTGGATAGGGCTGGGTGCTAGGTTGGACTGGATGATCTTGGAGGTCTCTTCCAACCTGTTTGATTCTATGACTGATTGATTGATTTTTGACTGAGGACAAGAAGCTATAAGGCAAGTGATGCATTACTCCTTCTGTGGCAGGTTTCTAAAGGAAGCGACTGAAATGCTGAACTCTTCAACACATCGCTTTGTGCTTCAGTCATTTGAAATGCTTATGCTCCTGAAATTGTGGCTTTGGATATTAAGTAAATTTGAATATCCATTGCATGAGGGTGGTCTTAGGCAAACTTCTTATTTTTTTTATGGATTATGGATAAGATTTTATATATATATATCTCACATCCCTGAAGGTGTTTAAGGCCAGGCTGGATGAGGCTCTAGACAGCCTGATCTAGTGTGACGTGTCCCGGCCCATGGCAGGGGGGTTGGAACTAGGTGATCCTTGTGTCCCCTTCCAACCCTGACATTCTATGATTCTATGATATAAAATATGTATTATATATATAAAATTTAAAAAAAAATGAAAGGTACTATCCAGAAAAGAAGGCCTTTTATTAATGTTTTAGATTAAACCCACCCATCTTTACTAAAGAAGCTCACAGCTTCTTATGTATTTTCTGTCTTGGCTTTCAGCATGCATTATTTGTGCTTCTTTTTGTTCTCAGCTGTTATTAAGGGACATGATATACATACTTCAGGGCAAGGAGCTGATGAATAAGAGCTGGTGTGGCAGGAATAAGTCCAAAGTCTTGTTTTGAGATCTACTTACAGATTAGAAATAATTTTTGACCAGATCATTCAAAATACTCCTTTTTTGTGCTGCCTATTGGACAAAGCAATAAGTTAAAGCAAAGAGCATTTTCAGACCAGCAAGATAGAAATGTCTGTAGCTAAATTCACAAAATAAGAAGTTTCTGTAGTTAAATTCACAAAATAATAACAAGAAGAAACTGACAACAAATATTTAAAGAGATTTTCTATGTATTGTTGTGTAAAAATTCCGGCTAGATGGTGAAGGACATGAATTGAAGATAAGAAACAAAATGCTTTACTCTTTTTATTCCTCCTCTAGCTTTAGAGTATGTTGCCTTTTAAATATGATGATTTAATCAGTGAATATATAGGAAACCGTTATCTTTTGGGTGTTAACCTGCCACCTCACACTTAAGAAAATCACCCAGACTATACTCATCCAAGATGGAAATTTAAGAATGAAAGCTTTATATTCACAGCTTAGCACAATATCCAAGCAGGTATTTCCAATAGATAGAGCTATAGACAGAAACATACAAGTTAAAAAGTAATACAGAAACACAACAGCCCTCCCAGAAACCGGAGTCCCCAGGAGGGGCTCCCAACCACCCTTCCACCTCCTTCCCCCCCTCTACATTATCCCAGACTTTGCCTTACATTCAAGGTGAGTTTGGAGGATTGGCCAGGGGGGTTTGGAAGCAGATGGATTGTTCAGACTGCAGGTTAGGTTAGAGAGAGAGAAGTGCAGCCCAAAGCCAGAGAACAAAATTTTCTTATCTGTGTTTGTGTTCTGTTTTTTATACATCTCAGCAAGCCTCTGAGTGCAGCAGACATCACCATTGTTTCCTTTTCACAGCCTATCATCTAATTCCTCTCACCAAAATATCCCAGCTAGGCTCAAACTAGCAGAGAAACCAGTGTATATCAGTGCTGTAGCCATAAAGCAAATACTATTATTTAAGCATTTATCTTATAAAGAGAAAAAAAAAAAATGTTTCCTTGTGTAATCCAGCACTCTTTGTGGCTTTATTTGATGTATGTGCAAGGGCCACCTACTTGCAGTGACGTGTTCCAAAGTTTTCAATTTGAGGGTAGTCGTTTTTCCCACCAAACTTGGAAGATTGCTGTGGGATGTTTGCTCAGCTCTAGAAGCCTCTCTTCCTCTGCTTTGACAGTAAGGAAGAGCCTTGGGTGATGGCTTTAGATGTGCAGCTGCCCAAAGGGTCAGGTGTTCTTGTTGAGAGAAGGTCTGTGCAGTCTGGCAGTGTCCCCTTCTTAGATGTTCCCAGGACAGCTGCTGCCAAATTCTTCAGCTTCTGTACTTCAGCCTTTTGGCTTCTTTCACATAATTTTGTAATTATTTGTAAACATAATTAGGTGTTCTGCCCCAATGGAAAATAGTGGAAGGTGATTCAGAGAAGCAGCAGGAGTCAAGGGGAGCCATCAACCATAAAATACCCAACAAATACTGATTCAGTAGAATTAGCAAAACTTATGTCTTGTGTCATGTGCTGTGGATTTGTTTTGAAAGGGATTTGAAGCAATTGCAGAATCTTTACTAGATTGGGACTTGTCTCACCTAACTGTGCTATGTCTGCATGAGCAGGTGATCTGGAGCAGCAAGAGCAGATGGAAATGATGAGAGCAGTTGTTACTTCAGACCCTCATGACCCTGTTGGGGTTGGAGTGCTTCTGGCATGCATCTGAAGAGGCACTTCAGGTTTAGCTTCCTCCAGAAGCAACCTGTTTCGTATGTACCATGGCTGTCCTGGAAACCAGGGTGAGGTGATAAGCCAAGCTGATGTGTAGGTAGAGAGTCTGTGTTGCAAGATCTTTGCAAGGCACTTGACCTTTCTCTCTCATCATTTGACTAGATTTGAAATGTAGGATCACAAAACTCCTAATTTAGAGTTTAGGCACGGTAAAGCTCAGCTGGACAGCATGAAGAGTAGTAGAAGATTGCTCTTTGTGCCAGAGTTGTTTATCCTGTTACAACTCTGTTCTCAGTTACTGCTTCGATGAAAGATTTGTTGCACACTATATTTTCTAAAGTTTAGAGCAGACTTACACTCACAGACAAATCCATCTTCCCCTTTTAAGAAAAGGAGGAGGTCCCATTTTATATTTATTTACTCTGCAGTTTGTCTGTGGAGTGACTGTCTCTTTATCTAACATCCTCATTTGGTCTGGATATTCCTCAGGGCACAACAATGAATCGTTCGGCTCTGCGCGGGGTGAGACACTTTCTGTTTTTAATGAGTAATATTGTGGCAGAGCTTGCACTTTTTTTTCTTTGGAGTTTCTGCTGTGTAAAAAAAAACCCAATGAAATAGGACATAGCTACGTAAAAGGCCACTCACCCCTTGCTGTGTACCGGAGGATGTCGCTGTGGGAGTCGCAGTGCAGTGTGCCATGCGGATGCTGGTCATTTAGGATATAGAAGACGATTGGCTCAGGTCCCCTCACTTGGTTGGGGATTTGTGTTTTTGACACCTGGAGGGATGTTTAATTTTATTCTTTAAGGTTCTCACAGCCTACAAGTAGAATGTGTTGCCTTAGAGTGGATCCTGAATAGGAATGAGGAGTTTAGAAGCATTTTAGAATTTAATGTATCTGTTGATGGTGTCACTATCACTCCATCTCCTTCCTTTTGCCAGTCTAATAAATGAGCTGTAGTATTGTATAATTGTGGCTCCCACTCTAAGCTGTTATTTGTGCCTTTGGCTGGAGAAAGACAATAGTCATAAAGGGCTTAAAATAGAATCATAGCATCAGCAGGGTTGGAAGGGACCGCAAGGATCATCTAGTTCCAACCTCCCTGCCATGGGCAGGGACACCCCATCCTAGATCAGCCTGCACACAGCCTCATCCAGCCTGGCCTTAAACACCTCCAGGGATGAGGCCTCAGCCGCCTGCCTGGGCAGCTCATTCTAGGCTCTCACCACTCTCATGCTGAACAACTTCCTCCTCACGTCCACTCTGAATCTCCTCACCTCCAGCTTTGCTCCATTCTCCCTAGTCCTGTCATTCCTTGAGAGCCTCCCCAGCTTTTTTGTAGGCTCCTTTCGGATCCTGGAAGGCCACAAGAAGGTCACCTGGGAGCCTCCTCTTCTCCAGACTGAACAGCCCCAACTCTTTCAGTCTGTCCTCATAGGAGAGGTGGTCCAGCTCTCTGAGCATCCTCATGGCCCTACGACTCCAGTCAAACCTGAAACATTTAATCCTCAGAGGATGCTGGAATAGGAATATATTCCAGATTTTTAAATGTGTAAACTTGCAACGTGGCTAATTACCTTAAAATTCAGTTGTCTGTTACATACAAATGACTACTTTTTTGTGCTAAGTGCAGGGCTTTTTAGCATGTAAGAGAGTGATTGCCAGACTGGATTAATGCCTTTCACATCTGCAAGTCTTAGTTCAGCTCAGAAGTAAAAGGCATGTTGAGAGTGGACATGTGCATACATTGTAAATACTGCTACACAGGCTGGCTTGCTTTGAGAATTAAGAGCTCCTTTACTTTGTAGGAGGGATTCAGTGCTAAAATATTAGTATTTCATAAGCACCACAGATTGAGCCTCTGTTATTATTTTTTAAATGATTATTTGGATTAATTTCTTAATCATTCTGACTGGAAAAATGTCAGTCAAACTTCAAAACAAAACAAAAAAAAAAGGTCTGTGTTACAATTTAAAAGCTTTTGTAGCCATGGGATTTGAAAGAGCAGAGTCATCTGGCATTTTTCCAGCTAGTCCTGTCTTTGTGGGAACTGAG
Organism: Tricholaema leucomelas; assembly: GCA_013400475.1. Classification (NCBI taxonomy): domain Eukaryota; kingdom Metazoa; phylum Chordata; class Aves; order Piciformes; family Lybiidae; genus Tricholaema lacrymosa; species Tricholaema leucomelas. The sequence continues at coordinate 27,719 of WAAF01011618.1, forward strand.
TAGGCTGGCAACCTGCGATGTGAGCTGCTTTGTTAAATCCGTCACTGGGAGTGTGAGAGAAGTGGTCAGTACCTGCGGTGAGGGTTTTATTGTATGAGTAGTTTTTGCCTTTTTCATCTTAATCTCTCAAAATTCTCTCTTCTTCCAGGGTTTTCTTTTTTTTTGTGCCAGGTTTCTTGAGGGTGTTCAGGCTTGGCAAGCCTGGGGCTGTCACTGTTCTGCTTTCTCAAGAGCTGCCGAGGGAGCATGAGCTCCTGTTGCATCTTCTTCAGGTGCTGGTGCTGCTCTGAGATGGCCTGCAAAAATATGTGTCTTAAGCTTTGTTCTGTGTGACTCTGGCTGCCAGAGGGGACTCTAAGCATCCTTATCTTTTGATTGTAAGGTGGGAGGGATAGGATTTTTGAGAATTAGTAAGACCAGACCACCAATGAGTATGGGACAGTAGCTCCCAGGTGCTTATTTGACATGGTTTACTTGGAGGTATGGGTGAACAAATACAAAGATTAAAGCAAGCAGTGAGCTGCAGGTGTGGACACTTCAGCAAACACAGGCAAGAAAAATCAATTTTTCACAAATGAAAGAGGAGAAAAAAAATCAATAGGGAAGGGACTGTTATTTTCAATTTAAAGCCAGAGGAGTTGGGGTTTGATCTCTGAGTTCATGCTTTCCTCTTTTCATTCACATGTTGCATGGCTCTGTTATTGCAGACCTGTAGACTGTGTCATCTAGAGATCATTAAATATAAATGGTTGAAAGAATGTGAAATGCTCCCTGTCCTTATTTATTTATTTACTTGTCAGCTTGCAGATACTTCTCCCTCTGTAGTTAACTGCTGTGGATGCTAGTTGTCTGTATGGCAGGAGTATTGGAGTGCATCAAGATTTTGCTGTGAAGTCCACCAGCCTTTTCCTCATGCATGTTTTGACAATATTTAAAGCACACAAATCAGACTGTAGTTATTGATCTCTGTTTGTTTCTTTTCAACAGACTGTGATTCCATCTGGCTACCTGATGGTGAGAGTGCCTGCAAAAACGTGTCCCATATTTTGAGTAGAAATGCTGAATTTTGACTTTGCAGTACTATCTGCATGAGGTCTGGTAAATACAGTGCGAAAGGGACCCAGATAAAATTCAGGGGGCCCTCCTGTCTTGGGGCAGTCCACTGTAATGCAGGGCAGAATGCAAGTTTGTTTTGATACTTGAGTTTTTTTTATTGGAAGCAAAAGCCAGAGTATTTTTGGCTGATTCTTATTTTTAATTTTCATATTACCAAACATGTTTGTAGTAGCATTAACCGTGTGAGAGCTGTGCTGCTTTACCAATCTACATGGTGCCATGGACAGAGGCACTGAGTGCACCCTCAGCAAGTTTGCTGGCGACACCAAGCTGTGTGGTGCAGCAGACAGGCTGGAGGGCAGAGATCCATCCAGAGGGAGCTGGACAGGCTGGAGAGGTGGGCACAAGCCAACCTCCTGAGGTTCAACAAGAACAAGTGCCAGGTCTTGCAACTGGATGGAGGCAATGCCAAGCACAAATCCATGCTGGGCAGTGAGTGGCTGGAGAGCAGCCCTGAGGAGAAGGACTTGGGGGTGCTGGTGGATGAGAAGCTCAACATGAGCCAGCAGTGTGCACTTGCAGCCCGGAAAGCCAACCAGATCCTGGGCCGCATCAGGAGAAGTGTGGCCAGCAGGGCCAGAGAGGAGATTCTCCCCCTCTGCTCTGGTCAGACTCCACGCAGGGCCAGGGAGGAAATTCTCCGCCTCTGCTCTGGTGAGACCCCACCTGGAGTACTGCATCCAGTACTGGAGCCCTCATTACAAGAGGAAGGTGGAGATGCTGAAGTGTGTCCAGAGAAGGGTCACGAGGATGCTCAGAGGGCTGGAGCAGCTGTGCTGTGAGGACAGACTGAAAGAATTGGGGCTGTTGAGTCTGGAGAAGAGGAGGCTCCCAGGTGACCTTATTGTGGCCTTTCAGTATCTGAAGGGGGCCTACATAAAAGCTGGGGAGGGACTTTTCAGGATATCAGGGAGTGGCAGAACTAGGGGGAATGGAGCAAGGCTGGTGGTGGGAAGATTGAGACTGGATGTGAGGAAGAAGTTGTTCAGCATGAGAGTGTTGAGAGCCTGGAATGGGTTGCCCAGGCAGGGAGGTGGTTGTGGCCCCATGGCTGGAGGTGTTTAAGGACAGACTGGATGAGGCTGTGGCCAAGCTCTTCTAGGGTAGGGTGTCCCTGTCCATGGCAGGGGGGTTGGAAGTAGATGATCCTTGTGGTCTCTTCCAACCCTGACTTCTTCTATGATTCTATATGTGTGGACATTATCCTAGTGGGAAGTAGGCAAAACCATGTAACGATGTAAAGACTCTTTCCTTACTGAATATCTGCAAAAGCGGCAGGTTCACTTGCAAACAGACACTTGCTAGGTCTTGGCTCTGTTGGCATTTTAGAGAACAAGCAGAAGTGATCATTAGGAATGTACTGACAAGTTCACAAGAGATCTGCAGAACTACCTATCTTCATCAGTCTTTTCTGTGGCACTTTTTTTTCCCCCTAGCATTTAAATAATTTCTTTGCTGTGTATGATTCCAGCTATGCCAGCATGAAACGGTGTTGGAAGGTGAACCCACACCTACTACAGCCTTAGAAGTTCTGTAGAGGTGAGGGGGAAAAATAAGAATTTCTCCTGAATTGGATCAGTTAATTTCATTGCAAGAGCAGTTTACTGCCCAAGTGAAGCATCCTTGAGTGCTTATGTTTATACATGCGTGTCTGTATGTACATATCCATATCATGATGCTTTGGGTGTAAACTCCCTCACACACTCACTTAAGAAATCACCCAGACTAGACTCAGCCGAGCTGGAAATCGAATGAAGCTTTATATTTACAGCTTAGCACAATATACATGCAGGTATTTACAATAGATACAGTTATAGACAGAAAAAGTAATACAGAAACACAACAGTCCTCCCAGAAACCAGAGTCCCCAGGAGGGGCTCCCAACCACCCTTCCGCCTTCTTCCCACCCCTCTACCTTACCCCAGACTTTGCCTTATGTGCAAATGTGATGGTTTGGGTATCCCCCGCCCCCCCACACTTTTAGAAATTACCCAGACTAGACTCAGTCGGCTCTGGAAATTTGAATGAAGCTTATATTTACAGCTGGCACAATTTACAAGCAGATATTTACAGTAGATACAGTTATAGACAGAAAATATACAAGGTAAAAAAAGGTAATACAAACACAATTCCCCTCCCAGAAACCTGAGTCCCCAGGAGGGGCTCTCAACCACCCCTCACCTTCCCCCTACCCCTCTCAACCTTACCCCAGTCCCAAGGAAGAATGGAGGTTCGGCCAAAAGGGTTAAAAGCAAGGTGAAGCAGCCAAGCAAAGGAGGGTGAGGTTAGAAAGCAAGATGGAGTCCAGCCAGCAGCCACGAGCTCCCCAGCAGGCAAAGTTCCCCAGCGAGGAGAAGAAGCAAATGCCCTAATCTTTGTTTTGCCTTTCTTCTTTTGTATACATCTCAGCAAGACTGTGAGCGAAGTAGACCTCACCATTGTTTTCATTTTACAGCCTATCATCTGGTTCTTCTCACCAAAACATGCTAGCTAGGCTCAAACTAGCACAGCAAGGTGAGTCTGGAGAATTGGCCAGGAGGGTTAGAAATCAGAAGGATTAGTTACACAGATGGTAGATTAGAGAGAGAGAAGTGCAGCCCAAAGCCAGACAGCAGTCTGTGTTATCTATGTTCATGTTCTCATTTTTGTACATCTCAGCAAGCCTATGAGTGCAGCAGACATGACCACTGCTTCCTTTTCACAGCCTATCATCTAATTCCTCTTACTAAGATATCCCAGCTAGGCTCAAACTAGCACACGTATGTATTTGTATATATTTATATATGGATATATATTCATCTGAAACAGCACAATAAGGAAAGGTGTCCTAGGCTTATTTCATTTAGCTTTGACACTCTAAAGGCACTGTGCCAAACTAAAGGTGTAGTCAGTACAATGCTCCTGCTGTGGCCAAGGGAGAGGTAAAAAAACTTGTAGATCTCAGGGGGCTATGATAATGTCTGAGTACTTTGATTAGATGCCTAATGTTAGGAGGAGGCTCACATAGATCACTGTTAAAGTTCAGACCAAGCCAGTAGCTGGCCCCCATGCAGCTTCTTACACAGCTGTCCCCCTGCCCCTTGATGAAATGGGAAGGAAATCTGGGAGAAAAAGACAAATCCCTCTGGGCTGATACAAGGAAAGTGTGCTAGTTTGAACCTAGCTAGAATGTTTTGGTGAGAAGAATTAGATCATAGGCTGAGAAATGAAAACAGTGGTGAGGTCTACTTCGCTCACAGCCTTGCTGAGATGTGTAGAAAGGAAAAGCAAAACATTAGATAAAGTCACTTCGCTCTGCACTTCGCTCTGCACTTCGCTTGGGCACTTTGCTCTGGGCTTGCTCTCGGCTCTTTGCCTGCTGTGGAGTTGAGGCTGCTGGCTGAACTCCATCTTGCTTTCTAACCTCACCCTCCATTTGCTTTGCTGGTTCACCTTGCTTTTTAACCCTTCTGGCCGAACCTTCATTCTTCCTTGGGACTGGGGTAAGGTTGAGAGCCCCTCCTGGGAACTCAGGTTTCTGGGAGGGGAGTTGTGTCTGTATTACCTTTTTTACCTTGTATATTTCTGTATATAACTGTATATACTGTAAATATCTGCTTGTAAATTGCGCCAGCTGTAAATACAAGCTTCATTCAAATTTGCAGAGCCGACTGAGTCTAGTCTGGGTGATTTCTAAAGTGTGGAGGGGTGGGGGACACCCAAACCATCACAGAAAGTTTAACAGAACAGCACAAAAAAAGAGGAGAAACAACCAGGAATAATACTAATGAAACAGTATATAGAGCAAGTGACACAAAGCACGGCACTGACTGCGATGGCCTGACCTGTCCACTTGATCCTGCCCCACAGTGCTACAGCCTCCTGCCTTGTTCTTGGCCCGCCCTCTATTTGTATAACAGCCATAACCTCAGTGTGGCATCGAGTACTCCATTGAGTGTTCAGCTGCCTATCATGGCTGTGGCCTTTCCCAGCTTCTTGTGGAAAGGAACAAGCAAAACAAACTCCTCCAAAAACCTCCACCTCTATCCCAGCCAAACCTGGGACAGCACAGTGATGTGGGATACACAAGGTAGGATTTTGAAATCATCTGAATGTCTGAGACAACTGAATGTGACTCTGGCTCTAAATGGGATGTGTCTGAATGGCTGAGATGATCTTGAAAAGGCCTTTCAAGCTAATACTTAAGGTTTTTTGAAGTAACTCAGTAAGAGGACTACATTGCAAACCAATTGCCACATAAGACAATGTGTTCCTGTACTTGTGTTGCTCCATAATAGGACTGTGCAAGGCAGGCAAGGCAACTTTGGGTTTCACTACGTGTTCTCTTTCAGTTACTATCCCCAAAAGCGTGCAGCCTCAACCTTGCCCCATCACAGACTGCTACCTGCAGAAGTGTGTTGCATATTTCAGTGTACTTGTTGTTGTCTAATAGGGAATATCAGATCTGAAAGGAGGGTATGCTGCTGGTCAGGGCAATTTCAGTGGTGATGGATGAAGGAGATGAGCACCAACCCTCAGGTGTTTATACATTATGTTGCTGTATGGAGAGTGGTTGGAAATTGTGATTTGGTTGTGTGTTTCTCTCCCTTTGTCAGTTTCTTGGCTGTGCAACTTCTCTGTGAAATGGAACTGGTGCATCTAGTGACGGGGAGTTGTTGCAGGAAGAATCCTTTCCATGTGTCATGTTACGATTCTGAAACTTTCTGACCAAGACTGGAGGAAGATGAGTGACACGAACAGGGAGAGAGAAAACAATTCTTCATGGATACTCAGAATAACATTCTGGGGGGATTTTTTTAGATATGTATGCATCTGAGTGGGAAAACAGATAGCGAGATGGGAAGAAACCAGAATTGTTACTAGCTGGAGAGTAGGAAAAATAATGAATACTGGATCTAGAGCCCTGCTCTGGCTCTAGCAGAGGAAAATAGCAAAGAAAATAAAACTAGCTCTAGGCTTTAAAAGCAGGTGGGGATTGGAGAAATGGGACAATCTATGGGGCGGTGTGAGTTTTTTTGCTGCGGAATTTGACTCCTTCCTCTGAGGTTGCTGTAGTTGCCAACAGCTGAAAGTGCTTTCATGAAGCTGTTAGTCAAGTATAGCGGAAGCCTGCATGGCAGGAGGGCTCCCATGCTCCTGGAGGGCTTTAGCATGGATGCACTTGAGGTTATTTCCTCTTGCTGTTGGTTTGATAAAATTGAGAATAGCCAGACATACTAATAGCATGAAAATACTCCTACCAGTCCTGACAGCTTTTTATTATAAATATATTGCATTGACAGATATGTATGTTTAAAAGAAAACCATAAGCATTGCAGCTGAGTAGCTTGAAATTTGCATTTTTTTCCTGAATTTTACTATCTTCACATTTCTTTGAATATAATTTTTAGCTGTTTGCATTTGTGACTTACCTTCATCCTCATATCTCAATCACACTTGTCTAATGTTCTCTTTTTATGGCTTTCTCATCTTTTTGTGTCTCTTCCCATTTCTGGTTTATTGCTCATGAATATGCATATGCAAGATGCTCTTGAGATTTGAAAAAAAAACATTAAAAAAATCAATAGATGTAATTTGTCTTTATGACTTCACTTTATTTCCAGACAGTGGTCAACTTGCTCAGCTTTCTTAGAGAATCAGAAAGTTAACGAGGTTGGAAAAGACCTCTAGGATCATCAAGTCTGACCTGTCGCCTAACCATTCTAATTAACTGAACTGTGCAACTAATTGCCTCATCCAGTCTCTGTTTAAACACCTCTAGGGAGGGGACTCCCCCACCTCCGCAGGCAGCCCATTCCCATGGGCAATCACTCTTTCCCTGAAGAACTTCTTCCTAACATTCAAGAACTTCTTCCTAACGTTCAGTGTAAGGCTTCCCTGGCACAGCTTGAGGCTGTATCCTCTTGTTCTGTCACTGAGTGCCTGGGAGAAGAGATCAACCCCTGCCTGGCTATAACTTCCTTTTAGGTAGTTGTAGACAGCAATGAGGTCTCCTCTAAGCCTCCTCTTCTTCAGGCTGAGCAACCGCAGCTCCCTCAGCCTCTCCTCATAGGGCTTGTGCTCCAGCCCCCCTCCAGCCTTGTTGTCCTGGCCCTTCTCTGGACATGTTCAAGCACCAGAACATGCTTCAAGCTTGAATGTGCTTCATGCAACAGTTTCTGTAAAAACAGAGAAACAGGAAAAAACTCACTATACCCAGCCAATCAGCAACAACAAATGACAGTATTCTCTGGGTAGTGTTTCAGAACTGCTTCAAGTACTGAAATTTTTCATACTGGAAGAGAAATTTACACCATTTCTTTCATATTTCTTCTTGCCATCACTTGTCCTGTTCTTTCTCCTTTTACCCAACATTTTTTACTTTGTGTATTTGGTTCTACTCCTCATGTTCATCTTTCTAGTGCTCTTTTTGCTTCTTTTCTTCATCCTTTTCCTTTAGTGGGAGGAGGTTGTACTGCTGCTGGTTCTCTTCTCCCTAAAGGTATCTGCTCCAATTTGCTGTATCCCTCTCTTTGCATCCTTTTGCTAGTGGAGGATTTGGAGGAAGTTCCTCTACTCCTGTGCAACTATGTTCTTTGTTGCATGGCTGGTGTTCTTGTTCTGTTCCTCATCTTTCTTCAGGGGGAAAGTCTGGGAGTGCCTAAGTCTTACAAAAATCAGTGTATTCTTACGTATTACTGGAAGTAGTGTTGATCTCTTGGAGGGTAGTGTTGATCTCTTGGAGGGTAGGAGAGCCCTGCAGAGGCACCTTGACAGGCTGGATGGGTGGGCAGAGGCCAATGGGGTGAGATTTAACAAGGCAATCTACCTGAAGGGAGGCTGTAACCAGGTGGGGTTGGTCTCTTCTGCCAGACACCCAGCAACAGAACAAGGGGACACAGTCTCAAGCTGTGCCAGGGGAGGTCTAGACTGGATGTTAGGAGGAAGTTGTTGCCAAAAAGAGTGATTGGCCTTGGAATGGGCTGCCCAAGGAGGTGGTGGAGTCGCTGTCCCTGGAGATGTTCAAGCAAAGCCTGGCTGAGGCACTTAGTGCCATGGTCTAATTGATTGGCTAGGGCTGGGTGCTAGGTTGGGCTGGCTGATCTTGGAGGTCTCTTCCAACCTGGTTGATTCTATGATTCTATGAATTATTAGCCCAGTGGCTGGTTTTGGAGCCCCAGGGAAAGGCAAGGCCACCTGCTGTTTGCAAACAGTGGTTATACAAGGCATGTAGAGATGGGTGTGACCAAGGAATTTGAACAGCTTTCTTCAGGAACTATTTTAAATATGTGAAACAGCTCTGGAGAATTGCAGGGAGGTTGGACAGGCTTACCTTTACTGGTCTCTTTCAAGTTTCTCTGTGCCTTCTGAAAGAGCAAATCTCTTGTTCCTGACTGGGACAAGCTGAGCTTGGATTTAGACCTCAGTGATCCAGAAGGAGAAACACAGTCACCTCTGCAGTTGCTCATTGGTATGTAGAGCAGTGCCAAATACCTTTTGCTGCAGCTCTTTTTTAGCCAAGTAGAATGAAACATTGTCAGCTCTTCATGAGTGAATTATGTTGGTTGTTCTTCTGTTGCTGGAACCACAGATCTGCTACCTTGTATTGAGGGTTTTTGTTTAAATTCAGCCTTTCTGGTTTTGGTGTATTAACCATTCTGGTCAGCTGTTAAAAATTAAGGATGAAGGCTTTGATTTTTCTGTGAAGTGCCTCTCTCTTCCTATGCACAAAGTCCCTACCATGGAACTCTGTGTGCTGGAGTTTAAGGATCAAGTGCTCGTAAGCTCAGAGCTGCCATGGAGGATGTGTGGACATTCCTGTGTGCTGGATCTGATCTTCAGGACAATTTGTAGGTGCCAAATAGTGCTCACCTTCTGCTAACTGAGTAGCTGTCCCTTCTAAACGTCGAGAGTTTATGGTACATTTTTGTTTGTGGTCCTGATATTAGGAGGTAGATGGGATTATGAATAGCTGATCGTTGAAAATCTTTGGGAGAAAGTAAAAATAGAGCAGTTATATCTGTAGTTGGAAGGATACTTTGTTGCAAGAAGTTAAAGAAAACCCAAACAAAAAAAAAATATAAAAACGAAAGCTGAGATAAGCACTGTCAGTGAAAGGACCTGTGCTAGTTTGAGCCTAGCTAGCATGTTTTGGTGAGAAGAACTAGATCATAGTCTGAGAAATGAAAACAATGGTGTCTACTTCCCTCACAGTCTTGCTCACATGTTTAAAGAAGAAAGGCAAAACAAAGGTTAGGTCATTTTTGCTCTGCACTTCGTGCTGGGCTGTTCTCTTCTGCTTTTGCCTGCTGGGGAGCTCGTGGCTGCTGGCTGAACTCCATCTTGCTTTCTAACCTCACCGTCCCTTTGCTTTTGTGGCTGATTCACATTTGCTTAATCCCTCTGGCCGAACCTCCATTCTTCCTTAGGACTGGGGTAAGGTTGAGAGGGGTAGGGGGAAGGTGAGGGGTGGTTGAGAGCCCCTCCTGGGGACTGAGGTTTCTGGGAGGGGAGTTGTGTCTGTATTACTTTTTTACCTTGTATTTTTCTCTATATATCTGTATCTGCTGTAAATATCTGCTTGTAAATTGTGCCTGCTGTAAATATAAGCTTCATTCAAATTTCCAGAGCCGACTGAGTCTAGTCTGGGTGATTTCTAAAAGTGTTGGGGACACACACACACGCAAACCATCACAGGACCTTATAAAGGTTGCAGCCAGCAGTCGTAAAGATAGGACATGTATAGAAGTGATTGTTAATAATGTTTTACCTTCAGCTGTCTATTTATTTTTGTATTCTTACGTCAAAGGATTTTGATAATATTAAGTAGCTGAAAACCCATAATTTCATAGAATCACAGAATCAGTCAGGGTTGGAAGGGACCACAAGGATCATCCAGTTTCAACCCCCTGCCATGGGCAGGGACACCCTATCCTAGATCAGCCTGGACACAGCCTCATCCAGCCTGGCCTTAAACATCTCCAGCAATGGGGCCTCAACCACCTCCCTGGGCAACCCATTCCAGGGTCTCACCACTCTCATGCTCAATAACTTCCCCCTCACATCCATTCTGAACCTACCCATCTCCAGCTTTGCTCCATTCCCCCTAGTCCTATCACTCCCTATATTCTGAGAAGTCACTCCCCAACTTTTTTGTAGGCTCCCTTCAGATACTGAAAGGCCACAAGAAGGTCATCTGGGAGCCTCCTCTTCTCCAGACTGAACAGCCCCAACTCTTTCAGTCTGTGCTCATAGCAGAGCTGCTCCAGCCCTCTGAGCACCCCCGTGGCCCTTCTCTGGACATGCTCCATCATCTCCGCATCTCTCTTGAAATAGCATCTCCAGAACTGGATATAGTACTCCAGGTGCGGTCTGACCAGCATGCAGCAGAGAGAGAGAATCTCCTCTCTGGCCCTGCTGGTCACACTTCTCCTTATTCATCCTAGGATCTGGTTGGCTTTCTGGGCTGCAAGTGCACACTGCTGGCTCATGTTGAGCTTCTCATCCAGCAGCACCCCCAAGTCACTCTCCTCAGGGCTGCTCTCCAGCCACTCACTGCCCAGCCTGGATTTGTGCTTGATGTTGCCTCAACCCAGATGCAAGACCTTGCACTTGTTCTTGTTGAACCTCAGGAGGTTGGCTTGTGCCCACCTCTCCAACCTGTCCAGTTCCCTCTGGATGGATCCTGCCTGCTTCACTACACAGCTTGTTGCCTTTAGCAAACTTGCTGAGTTTCTTTCAGCATCTCTAGTTAAATATGTTCATTTTTCCTCTGGAAACCCATATGTTCAAGGGATGATAGTTCTTATGTGTAAAAATGTGTTCTGAGAAGAAACTGAGCTTAGGATATCTCAACAGAGATAAAATCAAAGTCCTTTCAGATATAAATTACCTGCTGCCTAAAGAAAGAATGAGAGCAGAGAAGATGTGTTGTGCTATACTGCAAACAAATTTGCTGTGTAATAAAAGTTGTATTTTGTCCAGAGAAAGTTAATGGATGTTAGATGGTGGATTTAAGGCGTTGCCAATAATAGCAGTCACTTTAACTTAGCGTAAAGAGGTCAGCTTTCTTAAATAAAGTGTTGTCCTCAGAAACTACTATGAAGTATTCTTAGATGAATGTTAGGAGCATGTGCCCCGTGGGCTTAGGAGCTGGGTCCAGGATGCTTCTCTGTTTTGCTGGACATACAGTCAAATCTTGGAGGTTTCCTCTATAAACAAGCACATAATTTAAATATTCCTTTTGTGCTTCTTGCTGTGAGACATGTACAGATAAAGACTCATTTATTTGTATGGAAGCAAAGTACTCAAAGTCATTGCAGCGTATCCTACCTCTTGTCTCTAACTGCCTGGTCTTTGTTAAAGTGCTCACTGGCATCACATCTGACAGTTAAAATAGCACTCATGGGCTAATTTAATTTTCTTTCGAAGCATGTCTGTAACGTAAAGAGAAAGAGTGTTGAGAAATAAATATACTCCTGTGGACTCTTCATCTCTCTTTTATGGAGAGTTCTCTTTATGTTTTGCTCACTGTTTCAGGAGTGCAGTTACATTAAGGACTGATCCCACCGAAGTTTAATGAGAAAATGTATAGCTCTGTCAACAGTAGATGAGTCCTGAGGTGATTCCAGAATTACAGGAAAAACAAAATGATTATGAAGCCATGGAACATGAAGGGAGACAAAGCTGGTGAAAGGCCTGGAACACAGCCCTGTGAGGAGAGGCTCAGAGAGCTGGGGGTGTTTGGCCTGGAGAAGAGGAGGCTCAGAGGTGACCTCATTGCTATTTACAACTACCTGAAGGGAGGCTGTAGCCAGGTGGGGTTGGTCCCTTCTGCCAGGCACTCGGCAACAGAACAAGAGGACACAGTCTCAAGTTGTGGCAAGGGAGGTCTAAGCTGGATGTTAGGAGGAAGTTGTTGCCAGAGAGAGTGATTGGCATTGGAATGGGCTGCCCAGGGAGGCGGTGGAGTTGCTGTCCCAAGAGGTGTTCAAGCAAAGCCTGGCTGAAGCACTTAGTGCCATGGTCTAGTTGACTGGATAGGTCTGGGTGCTAGGTTGGACTGGATGATCTTGGAGGTCTCTTCCAACCTGGTTGATTCTATGATTCTATGATCCTACCAGTACTTGCTGATGAATTCCTGGCATCTTTCTGTCTTAACACGCCAATCTAAGGTTTAAGTATTGTCTTATTTAAAAGCTTTGTGCAGTGTTAATGCTGTTACTGAATAAAGTAAAAATTCCAGAAAGTGTGTCAAGTTCTGCAGTGACACTCAGCATCTGGCATCTTGTCCCGTTTATCCAGCCAGTATGATTTTCATGAGACAGGCTTAGCAAGCTCTGCCACCTTGCTGTGCCAGAAGCAGTGGTCTCCATCTCCCGTTCTCCTTCTGTTTGTACTCACTTCTGTGTGCTGCCTCCAGTACTGATTTGGCCTCCGGGCAAGCAGATTCAGTTCACTAATCTGGCTGAAAATTAATTATAGTTTTGCCCATTTGGTGACCTTAGTTCTCCAAAGTATTTAGACGAGCATCAGAGATGGTGAACCTCTCATGAACCAAGAGTCAGTGAGGTGAATCCAATGTGGGCATCGGGGAGGATAAAGCTGGTGACACCACGTTTTCAGAGGGGTTTGTCTGTTTTGACTAACTGTGCCCTCCACCAAGAAATGTGATTTGTCTTCTGAAAGAGTTGCTGCTCTGCTTTACAGCTGAGAAAGCTGTGACTGGGATGCATAAAGGGTTTCCTAGGTGGTGCAGCGTGAAACACAGGCTACAGTTGAGGGCTGCTTGCGGTGGGTCTGGCTTATTCCTTGCTTAGGACATTGCAGTCCTTGATGTCCTTTGATTTTTAACTTGATGAAGAGAAACACAGTGTGTCGAATTAGGGAATGCAAGAAGTAAAATACTATTTTTCTAAAGCATAGCTTCTATCATATACTTTACAGTCTCTGCCAAGATTTAGAAACTGCTACTGCCACAATCAAAACCTATTTTTGGGTAAAATTGCTTGACAACAGTGATTTTAATGAGACTTGATGCTTGGAGACAGTGAGTAAACCTGTGCTGGGCACTGAAATCCAACTTAATTGAGTGTCCTGGCACCTCTCACAGTTGAGTGACATATTTATGTATGTGACAGGGTAATACTATGTCTGTAAAATTACTAATACATTATCTAGAAGGATTGGCTACAAATTTATGATGTTAAAAATTCGAGTCCCACTCTTGTTTTTTTTTTTTCTCCTTGCTGCAGGCTATATTTATACAGTGGAGTTATAATCAAGAGTGTCATAAATATTTGTGGTTTTTTTTCTCTTATTTTCAGTGAAAGCTAACAGGTAAAACTGCTTGCCATGCTTCTCTTAATACTTTTATGACTTGCCTGTCTAATAACTAACTTAAATCCCCTGTGTTTTCCCACTTCAAAATCTGTGAGGGTGAAACTAGCTTTGTATTTTATGAACAGCAGTGTAACAGTGATTCTGGATTGTTAAGTCTTCTTAGACAGCATTTATTTATCTCTTCTATTTCGTTTCTTCTCCTGGAGAAATGTGGGTTAAAAGTTAAAACGTCTGTGCTAGTTTGAGCCTAGTTAGAATGTTTTGGTGAGAACAACTAGATTACAGGCTGTGAAAAGAAAACAGTGGTGATGTCTACTGAACTCATAGGCTTGCTGAGATGTAGAAGAACAAGAACATAAATATAGATAACAGAGGTGCTCTCTGGGCTTTGTGGGCTGCACTTCTCTCTAACCTAACCTGCTGTCTGTGTGACTAATCCATCTGCTTCCTAACCCCCCTGGCCGACCCTCCAATCTTCTTTGGGTGTAAGACAAAGTCTTGGGTAAGGTAGAGAGGTGGGAAGAAGGTGGAGGGGTGGTTGAGAGCCCCTCTTGGGGACTCTGGTTTCTGGGAGGGCTGTTGTATTTCCTTATTACTTTTTAACTTGTCTATTTCAGTCAATAGCTGTATCTATTGTAAATACCTGCTTGGATATTGTGCTGAGCTGTAAATATAAAGTTTCATTCAATTTCCAGCTTGGCTGAGTCTAGTCTGGGTGATTTTCCAAAGTGTGTGTGGGGGGTGTGGAACACGCAAACCATCACAGCATCTAAATCTTGTGACTGTATTTTGAGAAAGGGGATGGTTTGCTTTTATATTTAGTTTTGTTTGTTTGGGCTATTTTTTTTGTGTGCTGTGTGGTATTTTTTTGTGTAGTTTGGTTTTTCGTTTGTTTTGTTTATGATTTCCCTCCAGAGCTTTGTATTTTCTTTAGCATGGAAGTTGATTATTTAAAAAATAACATGATGTTTCTCTTTGAAATTGCAAGGATGGTTTTGGGGCAGGAAGATAGATATTTGGTGCAAACTGTGGTTTTAATCTTCTTTTTTTTCTTTTATTCATTGAGTAGTACTGCCAGTTGCTCTGTTGCTGCTTGCATTCACAGAATTGCTGATGTGCTACAAGACAGGGAGGAAAGTACAGTCTCTCACCCTTGGGCTTTTGCTGCGAGCATCCGATGGTGCCGTGCAGGGAGAGCTGTGCTGGTGAGCATCCATTGCTGAAAGTGTTGGGTGCTCTGGAAAGGTGCCCTCAGGCACCATGTGCATAGTGAGCCAGACCAAGGCAGAGCTCCCTTGCTTTCTTCCAGATATTTACCCAGGATAGATATGTCCCATGGCCTGAAATCAGACATGACCTTCATGATTTACAGTTGAAACACAGGCAGAATTTTCCCGTCTCCTTCATGTTATTTCTCTCTGCTTTTATATGAAATCAGTCACACCACTGCAAAGCTGTTATTGCAGATGTTGCTGAAAACTACTGCTGTGGTGCGACTTGAAGCATTTTGGAACTGATATAGAACTCTGAAACTGTGTTATTTTTCTAGAAGGGAGAAATGGTATCATCTGAAGTTGCACCAGTTTTGAAGGGAAAAGGGAACTGAACGTGTCCTCTGAGTCCTCTGTACTGAGTACAGTCTAACTTTAGCATCAAAGTGTAATAATAATCATGGATTCCATATGCAATTCTGCTGATGCAGTCTGTGGAGTCCTGGGTGATTAATATCATGTATGCATCCTGGTGCTTCCTTCACAGATGATAGGAAACTAGAGAAATCTGTTCCTCCTTCTGTTTCATCATGTGATTCATATTCTTAGTTTGTACATAAAAACCCCAAACTTGAAATTTCCCTTTGGAAGATATTTTATGCCTCAGACGGATTATAACTTGCTTACATAAACATACCATGTGTTCACAGAAGAAAAACAAAACAACTGATGGAATTTGGCCACGCCTTGAGTACTGTGTCCAGTTCTGAGCTCCTCAATTCAAGAGAGATGTTAGATACTGGAAGGTGTTGCCCCAGAGAAGGGCAACAAAGCTGGTGAAAGGCCTGAAACACAAACCCTATGAGGAGAGGCTGAGGGAGCTGGGGTTATCTACCCTGGAGAAGAGGAGGCTCAGGGTAGACCTCATTGCTGTCTACAACTACCTGAAGGGAGGCTGTAACCAGGTGGGGTTGATCTCTTTCACCAGGTAACCAGCAACAGAACAAGGGGACACAGTCTCAAGTTGTGCTAGGGGAAGTCTAGGCTGGATGTTAGGAGGAAGTTGTTGGCAGAGAGAGTGATTGGCACTGGAATGGACTGCCCAGGGAGGTGGTGGAGTCACTGTGCCTGGAGGTGTCCAGAAAAAGCCTGGCTGAAGCACTTAGTGCCATGGTCTAGTTGATTGGCCAGGGCTGGGTGCTAGGTTGGACTGGATAATCTTGGAGGTCTTTTCCAACCTAGTCGGTTCTATGATTCTATGATTATTATTACTTCATGTTTCATGTCTTGAAACTTTGTGGAGTCTTTCTCGGAGCAGTCCCCTAGGTGTAGTCTAACAGTATGGCACATGATTTGGCACTCAAGTAATCATAGTATTTCTTTTCAGATGAAAACATATTGTCACTTCTCTGGTGTCTGTGTAAGCCATGCCTATAGCTGTTACACTAGTGGATGTCACATGGGAAGAACAGGCAAGCAGTGACACAGGAACTCTGGAGTAGAGGAAAGGTGGAATATTTCTGAGCAGCGAGAATTAACTACCTGGGCTGTATTCCTCTGGTACAGCCTGGTAGTTTGAGGGATCCTAAGGTCCCCCGTAACAAAACCATAGGGACAGAAGCCAATCCCAGGGGGATGGACCTGCTCATCCCAGTATATTGTAAGATTGTTATTCTATTCAGTCTTCCAGTATCACAGCTTAAAAAGTAGTGCCTGACTGATCTCTCCCCCTTCTCCTCCTGCCTGTCTTCCCTCCACTTCTTTGGGAACAGTGCGCACTCTTATCTCCTGGCTCGTGGCAGAGAGGGCTGGGAGGGAATTGAGCCACCGAGGCCTTGTAGGCCCCAGCTGGGAAGGGTGGTTTTGGCATACCCTCAGGCCGACTGAGGGTGGAAGGGGTGGAGGGTTCTAGAAGGCCAGTTCGGGCCCAGTGGGTTTTGTACTTATTCTACCTGGTTGCCTTTTGTATATCTATTCTTGTAAATAGAATTTCTCTTTAAACTTCCAATTGTTGGGCAGTATCCTTATTCTTACTTCTGGAAAGGGGTAAGAGTTATTTCTGTCCTCCAGTCCTGGGTATGCTTGTGACCCCAAACTGGGACAGACAGCACTTCAACGTGGAGCTGCTGGGTTTTTTACCTCTTCAGAATGCTGTGAAACAGGTCTTGAAACAAAGTGTTTTAGCGAATCACAGACTGTGTCTGGTTGGAGGAGACCTTGAAGTTCCTTGAAGTCTGACCTTTGACCCAGTACTGAAAGGTCAACACTAAACCGTATCACTAAGCACCAGGTCCACACACTGCTTGAGCATCTCCAGGGACGGTGACTCCACCACTGCCCTGGGCAGACTGTTCCAATGTTTGATAACCCTTTTAGTGAAGAAGTATTTCCTAATATCAAGCTGAAACCTCCCCTGGCACAGCTTGTAACCATTTTCTGTGATTCTGTCACTTGTCATCAAGGAGATTAAGCTGTCCCACTCCTCCCAACCTCCCTTCAATTACTTATGGAGAGTGATGAGATCTCCTCTCAGCCTCCTCTTCTCTAGACTCAACAATGCCAGCTTCGTCAGACACTCCTCATAGGCCATGTGCTCCAGGCCCCTTCATGAGCCTCATTGACCTTCTCTGGACACACTCCAGCACCTCAATGTCCTTCCTCTGGTGAGAGGTCCCAAACTTAACACAGTCCTCGAGGTGTACCCTTGCCAGTGCTGAGTACAGGGGGATGATCACCTCCCTATTCCTGCTAGCCACAGTGCATTTAATACAAGCCAGGATGCCATTGGCTTTCTTGGCCACCTAGGCACACTGCTGACTCATATTCGATCAACTATCAACCAATACCCTTTAGCAAATTGCAGCTTACCAATCACACATCCCCAAGCCTGTAGTTTACTGTGAAGTTGCTGTGACCTAAGTACAGGACCTGACACTCGGCCTTGTTGAGCTTCATACAATTAACCTTGACAGGCTGAGAGAGTTGGGGCTCTTCAGCCTGGAGAGGAGAAGGCTTCGAGGAGACCTTATAGTGGCCTTCCAGTGTTTGAAGGGAGCCTACAGGAAAGCTGGGGAGGGACTATTTACACGGTCTAGTAATGTTAGGACGAGGGGGAATGGGTTTAAGCTGGAAGAGGGGAAATTTAGACTGGATGTTAGGAGGAAGTTCTTTACAGTGAGGGTGGTAAGGCACTGGAACGGGTTGCCCAGGGAGGTTGTGGATGCTTCCTCCCTGGAGGTGTTTAAGGTCAGGCTGGATGAGGCCTTGGGCGAGCTGCTCTAGTGGGAGGTGTCCCTGCCTGTGGCAGGGGGTTGGAGCTGGATGATCCTCGAGGTCCCTTCCAACCTAAACCATTCTATGATTCTATGACTCATCATTTGACCTGTCCAGATCCTACTGTAAAGCTTCCCTACCCTCTAGCAGATTGACACAGCCACCCAGCTTGGTGTCACCTGCAGACTTACTGAGGATGCACTCAATCCCCTCATCCAGATCATTCTATCAATAAAGATAGTAAACAGGACAGGCCTCAGTACTGAACCCAGTGGGATACCACTAGTGTCCCGATTCCAGCCAGATTAAACTCCATTCACCACCACTCTCTGGGTCTGGACATCCAGGCAATTTTTAATGCAATGCAGAGTGCACTTATACAGTCTTTGTGCCAGGAGTTTCTGAAGGAGAATGCTGTGGGAGACAGTGTCAGAAGCTTTACCAAAGTCCAGATAGACAATGTCCATGGTACTTTCTGCATCCACTAGGCAGGTCACTTTGTTGTAGAAGGAGATCAGATTAGTTAGGCAGGACCTTCCTTTCATAAACTCGTGCTGAGTGGACATGGTTTCCTGTTTCTCTTGTATGTGCCCTATGATGGCATTCAGACCTGTTTGATACGGTCTTTCTCTCAGGACTTCCAGATTCTTTTTCCTCCTCAAATTTACTTTTGCTGAACTTCACAATGTTTCTGCC
Organism: Tricholaema leucomelas; assembly: GCA_013400475.1. Taxonomy (NCBI): domain Eukaryota; kingdom Metazoa; phylum Chordata; class Aves; order Piciformes; family Lybiidae; genus Tricholaema lacrymosa; species Tricholaema leucomelas. The sequence continues at coordinate 46,336 of WAAF01011618.1, forward strand.
ACACTATTTCAGCTTGCTGAGATCTCTCTGAATGGCAACGCCGCCCTCAAGTGTGTGAGCATACTGACTACTTGCCCAAATTTTGATACTCACAAACCTGTTGAGGATAGGCTCTGTCCCATCATATTGGTTTTTAACAGAGATGCTCTGTGTGATATTGGTACCTAGAATCTGGCCACTGTTGGGACTTGGAGCAGTTGGTGAATATATTTTGAAGACAGTGGTCCAGCTGCTTTTCTGCCTACTTTGTAGATCAGCAACTGGAGGTGAAGGACAATTTTTCTTGTGTCTGTAATAAATTATATAGGTCTCATAGTAATATTATTTCTCTCTTTCAAATCTCATAGATATTTTTAGGTATAGTTAGGAGAAATACTTCTTTTGGTTTCCCTCTGGTTCCCTCAGTCTTAGGGTTTTATTTCAATCACACTGTTTCTGTCAACCATATGCAAGGTGCTCCTTCAGCTCATATTTTCGTAAGTCCCCACAGACCTTCCTCCCCTGTATCTCACATATAGGAAAGTTGCACATTGGGATATTTATAGGAGACAGTCCTGGCTTTTGAAGGTCATGGTATTTTGCTTCCTTTTACTCATATTTTTTTCTGTTTTCCTCTGCCTCTATCATACGCTGAGACTACTTCTTTGACATTGTCCTCTCTTTGCTTTACTCTAGATTGCAATCTTAACCCTTGTTCTTCTAGATCTCACACCTGTTATCTTAATGTTACGGTTTTACTTTAAAATATTAATAGAAAAATGTCTTTCTTCTTGCTGACACTACCTTAAGCCTCTTCCTGGTACACTGTTTACAGCTTTGGTGACAGGGCTTCCTGTTGGCGTGTGAAAGAAAACCTGATGCTCAGGTTTGCTGACACAGGAAGGAATTGTTAAAAATGGCGAAGCTGGGGCACTGGAGTGTGAGCAAGCAGGCAGAAATTCAGAGATATGCCTGTTTTAAAGTTAAAGAAACTGCACAGTCACAAAGTAGCAGTCAGTTGCTGGACTCGTCTGCTACTTCATTGACCCAATCTCATTAAAAAGTGTTAGGATCACATAGGGAAATGCATAGAGCAAAAGGAATGTAAAGGATGTTTTTTCCATGTGCTGTATTTTATGGAGTTCTTCAGTCTTTTTAAAGCAGTGCTGTGTAGATCCTCAGTTTTACAGGCTAGGGCCTGATGATTTCTGCCATGGTAGCAGTAAGCTAGATGGTCTTCGCTGTCATTGATACTCCACTGTTTCCATTTCTGAGAAGCAGAGAAAATGTAAGTGCGGCAAGGTGAGGTGAGCTGCACTAAATGTTTTCATTTCCACTTTTCAGTAGCATTTGAATCTTTTAGTTCTCTCCCTTCTCTTTCCTTCTTTGCCCTTGTCTTTCTCAAGTGAGTGTTGACATTTGTTAGTGTTTTTAACAGCATCATTTTCTTAGGTGATTGTAGCATAGAAGAGAAGATAACGATTAAGTACCTAATCACTTAGTATAGATGAGTGCTTATGATGGGGAATTTATTAGTATCTTTTTAAAGACAGTGTATCTCTATGGTGCAGTACAGGAGTGAAGTATTCTGTCTGACCATTACCAGTTGTAGACTATCATGACCAGGAATCTCCTGGCTATAATTATATTGGTGCTATATGACTGGATTCTGATTAAAATGGAGTAGTTCAGAAGGTTTTGTGTAGGAAATAGTAAAAGAAATCCTAGTATTATTTATGGTGATTCTCTGGCTGTGACTAATTGGATGCAATGAAATCACAAGAAATCAGAGGTCTTTAGAATCGTAGAATCATCGAATCAGACAGGTTGGAAGAGACATCCAAGGTCATCCAGTCCAACCTATCACCCAGCCCTGTGCAGTCAACTAGACCATGGCATTAAGTGCCTCATCCAGTCTTTGCTTGAATGCTTCCAGGGACGGTGACTCCACCACCTCCCTGGGCAGCCCATTCCAATGGCAGATCACTCTCTCTGGGAAGAACTTCCTCCTAACATCCAGCCTATAACCCTTTCTGTATGTGGTTACCTCGAAGATGTCTAAATGTCCATTTTACTGTACTAGGAGGATTTGTATTTTAGTGGTGAGAATAGTGCTCTTTTGAGTGCATTCACTATTACCTTTTATTAACATGCTGCCTGTTTGATGGTACAGTTTTACACTTTGTTACATCTTAATATACCTTGAGATGCATTGAAAGAAAATATATCTCCCTAGGAATCACAACCAATTAGATTATCAGCTCCAGGGACCTTTATGTTGACCCAGATGTGCCAGTATTAGAGAGTTCAGCGATATCCAGAAACTTTGTGTGACTAAGGTTAGCAACAGCCTTGTCTCTTTCAGAAAATAGATGTAGCCAGGGGAGCATGGACTTCTGCGTGAAGGAACTCCCTTTTGCCACTAATGTTGTTTTCTTGGGGGGACACAGAGCATTGTACATGTGTACAAAAATGGATTTTGAGGAATTTGAGCACTGATTGGTATTGTATACAGGCTGGTTAATGTTCCCCCCCACCCATTTTAAAGCCTGCTGTATCATACCAAGGTATGAAAATGTATTTTTCTTACATTCACTCTTGCTCTTGACAGCTAGAGCTGTGATAATAATTCATACTGCTTTTCATCTTTAAAACATTTTGCAGACATAATCTGTGATAATTTATTTGCAAAACGTCCTTAAACGGCACAGAATTTATTGGAATCAGTCATGTCTTGTATGGGCTTCAATCCTAATTTTCCATTGAAAAATGTTTACTTTTTAGATACTTACTGGAACAGTTGAAGTAAGTATCACAGCTCTTGACAAACTCCCAGCCCACATACACTGACTATTTTTGTTCTATTTGTGGTCCTGGTAGTAACTTAAAGCAGATGTTTTGTCTTCAGAGTGAATTAGGATGAATCTTGGTGTTACAGGCAGTTTTTCTTTGCAGGTCCAGTGATTCCATTCCTGAAGCTTGTCTATAATGGATATAATAAAGATGTAATGATTTTTGAGATAATCACAGTGGTGTGAATTGCTAGGGAGAGACTAGATGATCTCTTGAGGTTTCTGTCATCCTAGTTTTTACAATTTATGTCAATTTTCCATTGATGGCTCTTCAGGTGGCAACAGAGAAAATGAAGCTGTGAAAGCAGAGGATGGCCAGGTGGTAAAGACCTTGGTCTGGCATACTCTTTGCAGGACTGAAGGAGGAGGACAGATGCTGTCCTAGCTATGCCACCCCTTTTTGCTAAATTGTTTTGTTTTCAGAACTACATGGAAAATACCATGATCCAGCGGGGTTTTACCTCCAGGGTGGTTGTAGCTTAAGCTCAAGCTAATATCGAATGGCGGCTTGAAGGCTGGTTTAATTTAGTGTTGGTGCCCCTCACTGTTATAGAGGAGGTGTTTTGTCTTGATCTAGCTTGGGATACAAGAGCAGAGGGGAGGGGAGAGCATGTGGTGAGGGAAGAGAATGACTTGGGCAAGAAGCTCGGCCCTGGAGATTCAGCATTGCAGAGGTCTCCTGTTGAGATGCATAGCAAGCCTTCTCTGGCACAGGGCTGTCTTGCTTTCCAAGGCCTGCAGGGGATTTTTATGATCTTGCATATGGAGGTTTGTGTTGCTCCATCTTGCCACTTACTGCTTAAGCTCTGTAACAGAGCTCAGCATTGCTATTGCTTGTCTTCATTGCCTTCCTCAAGAGGAAGGGGAGAGAGGCATATTACACCTGTTTGCTCAGTCTTTCATTATCTGGATTTATTCTCCTTTTCTTTCCTGAACCCAGAAACTGGCCTCACCTAAGAGTGCTGGATACAGAGTGAGGAGGAAGCTGAAGACACAGCTGGCACTGCTGTTGCTGTGACTGTTGTGCTGATACTCAGCAAACTTTCCAAGAGCAGCTTCTGTGAAACTTTTGCATCCCTCCTACAGCCTAGAGATGTTTGTCTACTTTAAAGGCATTTGCAAGACAGTAACAAGATATTTGTGAATATCATGCCTGGATATTACTACAAATGTGGTTCTGTATTTAGATAATATGCTCCTCCTGAGCTCATTCCATGGAGTGCTTCTTTATAGGCTATTTTCAAAGCCTGATAAAAAATAACATGGGAAAAAAAAAAGACAACATTATTATTTCATTGTGTGTTTAAAAGTGTGCTGGTATTTGCTGACATACTGCAGGTTAAGATGTTTCCAGTTAAGCTTGTGGCTTTTTATTGAATTTGCTTGTTAGGAAGCCAGACCTCACTGCTTTTTCATTTTGAAATGGTGCTGGCTTTTTCTAATCCTTCTCCGCCTGTCAAAGCCCTTTAAACTGCTGGCCCCAGTCCATGAGATTTTTCCATACAAGAGGATGACTTACCATATTTGATACCCTAAAGATTAGGGGCCTGTCGAGATTTCCTGACTGCTTGACACTTGTATTTTAGCATGCCTGCTGTGAGCAGCGGGACGTGAACGTGGACAGGCAGATGAATCACCAGACCGATCTTGTGTTTTTGTCACTTGTTCAGTTGATAAGGGAAAGAGAGATAAGAAAAGTGGGCTTCATTAGATTGCAAAATGAAGCTGGAAAAGCAAAATAATCTGACCATAATGCATCAGTAGAACTAAGAATAGAAGTGGTGCAGCTGGTGAAAATGGCCCTTAAATGCAAGATGCCTTCTTCTGTTTGCCCTCCCCAGCTGTAAGCTTTCAGTTGCAAGACCTAATAAGTCAGGGAGGGCTGGTAGCAGACCTGTGCTGAATGTAGCCCTGGTGGGAGCACTTTGGATTTTAACCCTTTGATGTGCATTCACTGTGGGTTTCTGCACGTGTCTGCACTTTTTTTTGTTGGTTTGTTTGTTTTTGTTGTTTTTCTTCAGCTCACCCTTGAAGGATCTGGAAGAGTCTGATCCAATATGCAGAGGTTGTTTTTACTTGCATATTTTCTCTGGTATTAACTTCAGGGTGTGATGGATGATGCAAAATTAATAATCTGTATTAATTTTGCTATCCAGGTGATGGTCGTTAATAATGATGAAAACTGTTTATTAACAGTAAAACTTGCCAGAAGACTTATTCACAGGTTCAAAAATGCACAGGTTGGAAATTTATACAGGTAGGGCACAGGCAAAACTAGAGCACTTATTTCTTAAAGTGGCAAACACAAATATTATACTGGGAGAGGCTTTTAAGTGTTTACTCATAAAACTATTATTACCTGACTCGCAGGGGCTAGCCACAGACCCAGACAGCACCCAAATGCTTTTAGGGAACTCTGTCTTGTCAGACACAGAGACTTCATTCTCCCCAGGCTCCAGGGGAAAGGAAGCAGACAATCTCTGACCTTATCTCCTGGCTCCTCTGGACAATCTGTGTATCTCCAGGACTTCTCATCTTGGCAGGAGACTTTCAGGTGCAGGCAAGATGTCTTGCCATGTACAGTCTCAGTACAATGTCATGCTGGCTATGCAGGCTGATCACGTGGAGGCATTTAGAGCCTATTCCTGGTAAGCTCTCCAGGCAAATTCAGGATGCAAATGAAACAGCAGCAGCACCATGCTACCTGCTTATCCTTTTTATCAACATCCAGCCCGAGACTAATGGGGCATTGGACATAGATGAGCCAATCAGAATGGCACTCTGCCAGGCCTCACTACATTAGGTGAAGCCAGAGCTTTTGCCCTCCTCTCGCAAGGTTGCTTCCCCCAGTACAGGAGGAGCAGGGGAACATGTCTGGGCAAGCCAACATGGATAAGCACATATTTGCCCTGTCAGGGCTACCACCATACAGGGCTGTAACACTGATTTTTGTTGTTTGGCTTGTTTGATTTGTTTTTTTTTGTTTGTTTGTTTGTTTTCTTTTTTTTAAAGTTTGTTTATTTTTATTTTTGTCTTTGTGGTGTTTTTTTAATGTGTACTTCTGAGAGATTTATTTTTAGTGGTTCACATTTTATCCATAAAAGTTGGGGTGTGTAATGAAAATTTGTGATTTTTCTTTGTATTATTGGTTTAGATTATTTTCTTCCATGTGCGTTAAGTTGGTTTGATTTCCTTTTTCTCCCCAGGAGACTGACATTTGTTTTGTTTTCTAATCCTTAATTCATTGTCATACAAAAATCAGCAAGTTATAATCTGCCTCATATTATAAGACTGAATTACAGTTAATTAAAAGTAGATATTTGTAATGGGCATTTTAACAGAATCTTAACTGTGGTAACAGGATGCAACTCTGTAGGGGTTACCATTAGGAAGATGGCATCTTCCACCTGTGGGACTGTTGGCTGCAGTATTCCTTATGTCTGTTACAAAGATTTCTCCATCTACCTCTGCTTCTAATAGAATTGTTCTCAGAACATCTTAATGTTGCAACATAACAGCAATATTTGCTGTTTACCTCTGGGCTGTTGTCAGTACTTTGTGTGTGGTGGTGTTATTAATTGAAGTTAGCTTCTGTAGCAGTGTTTATGTAATTGCTTCAGTTTTAGTAACAAAAACCTTTTCAGTAGGGGAGAGCATTGTGCAAGGCAGATTTGGTTTCAATGGTGTCTTGGAGTAGGTAGCACTGGTCATCTCTTGTTGCCAGCAGCGTGAATTCAGGGTATTGAAAGCTCAAAATATGGAAACCAGAATAATATAATCAGGAGTATATTGGTATCTAGTGAATAATCAGGAGTACAGCTTAACATATAGAAGAAATAATTAACTTCTGTATGTAAAAAATCCAAACCCCAACCTTAAAGTCTTTCATATAGTTAGTGATGGATTAAGCAGGAGGTTGGAGTCAGAATTTGTCTTTGTTATGTGAATAAAAGAGGGGTGATGAGGGTAGATGGAGCAAGACGCAAAAGAGTGCTGGATTCACAGACTCTTCACTGCCTTATTTTAGATGATAAACTATTTTGAAGCCATTGAATGTATAGTGGGGTGTGACATTGCTTGTTCCCTAGAATGAGAACAGGATGGTCTGGTTTATAGCACCACACTTCTGAAGTTTGTGATCAAAGGTGCCAGTTGTAGCATCAACAACTGGATGTGCACAGAGGACAACTCTGCTAGAGCTGGAGGGACTGCTGCCTTGCAATGCTGACTCACCTCTCAGAAGCCTACCCTGGCAGCGAGAGAGAAAAGGAGGTTAAGAGGGGAGGATTCCTCTGCCTGGGTCGTGTCAGTGGGAGCAGGTCTTGCAGGGGCTGTGTCTCAAGGGTGGCCATAGGGACTGTGAATCTGAAAGAGATGGAGGAGACATTTGAGGCTTAACATCTGGACAACTACAGTGTTTCTATGTTGGGTAATGCTGAAAGAAGAACTGATGTTGTAAACAAAGGGGGGGGGGAACTCTGATATTGATGGAAGATGAGGGTCAACCACATGAAATCAGTATCATTGTGACAATGGAAGTTGTTGCTGTCGCTTAATCACATTATAGGAATATTTTTCAATAGTTAAGGTCATTTAAGAGCTTTGTAGTACCCTCAAAGTAACAGGAAGGTGTATTCCTGGCATTAAATTGAGGGTGGGTATAGCCTGAGGTGCATCTTCAGCTAACACATTTCTCTTACTGCCAGTTAAACTGCTTTGTTGAACAGTTTTAAGTCATGCACTGTGTGAAATGCTAACCACAAATGAGAAAAGTAATCAAAGAGAATTGATAGAAAACAAAAGCTTTGATTGTTGAGGGGTTGCTGAACTTAATCCTCAGGGAAGGGATGAGTGTAGTTCATGTCATTCATACTCTTCTGAGTCAGGATGTTTTGTAGGGGTTAGGGATTGTGTTTCAAGTGACTTGAGTAGAAATATTTGAGCTTTGCCAGCTCAAACCGGCATCCATACTGTTACATTTGTATTGTTTTTCTGCTACACCTGGAATATTGAAAATAAACCCAAGTTCTCCTCAGTGGTGATCTCCTCTCATATCCATGACTTTCATTGCTACTAAATTATTTATTAATGTTGTTTACTAATTTATTTGTTGTACCCTCTTCCCTGAAAGACTCATTGAATGCATTGTGTCCACTTGGTAGCTTGTAATGGGAATGATGTGAGAATAAATTTGGGATTGATTGGTTTTACAGGTGTGATACAGAGTATGGGAGAGGCCATCTTGAACAGGCTCCAGGGTAGAGATCCATGGCCTTCAAGGTTATGTTTTCCTCTATGCAATAGGAGATTGTTTCTTTGGAGTCCATTCCTTCTGAGTATAATAAATGGCAATGACAATTCCTTACCATCCTTAGTTTCTGACTTTTATTTTGTAATACATATTTTTTTATGTTGCTGTCCAGTGATGAGCAGCATAGTTACATAACTTCTGTACATCACCTTGGTAAGCAGGAACTTAGCATGGGTGGCCTTGCCAATTCCTGCTTGACAGTAGTATTTGTGCATCTCAAGGTACTTTTTCCCCCCTCGTTTAATTTTCACTTTTCTTCAAATTCTTTTAGAACTGGGATGCCTTTTCAAGTCTGCTTGTATCCATTGAAAATGGAAGTTTTTGTTTAAAAGGACAAATAACCTGAGATGGGTTTCAAAAACCAGAGCTCATAAAACTTATAGTACTCTTCACTCTCCAGATAACTGAGTGCCATTTGATTTTAAATACTTTCTGATTAAGAGCTGTTGCTGGCCTGGCTGCAGTGGCAGTGACTCAGGCCCTTCTCTCTTAACTAGAGAGCTGTGATGGGCAGCTAGCACAGCTGCAGGTGTCTGTAGGTAGCTGAGATGAACCCAACTGGAAAAACTTTTATCTACTAAAGTTATCTTCAGGTTGTAGTTTCTGGGCTGTGACTGTGAATAATTGCTGAGCTATGGTTAAGAAGGTTGTTTGTCCATGTCGGTCTGCAAGATAAAATGGCACTGGCTTACTGCATACAGATGGTGAGTCCTGCAGACTGCTGCAGTGATCTCAGTAGGAGACTAGAAAGTACAAATTACCTTTGGAAATTGGACTACTTCTGTTTTTTGCACTTAAATATGTAATCAGATTTGGAGATTAATTCCCTCCGTGGAATACTGCATGAAATAGTACCTTGAAGTATTTCCAAATGACCTCTGCCCCACAAAATCATATAGGTGATGAAGGAACTATGAGATAGTGGAGAAGCAAATCTATTTCTTTTTAAGCAAGGACAGGAAAAGAACCAGAGTAACTTTTGTCCTGTCAAAAACACAAAGGCTGTTAGAACAAGGAGAGAAAGGACAAGGGTTAGGGAATCTGTTGGAATATGACCACATATTTATCAGGTAGATCTCCAAACACATGCACCCTTCTCTAAGGTTGATTGTGGCTTGCAATGAGCTTCACAGTGTATTGAGAAGTTTGAAATGCTGGGATGGAGAGTTTCCAGTGGAAATTCTCCAGGAACAGTACTGAGGCCTGTTTTACTCTCCCATTGCTCCTTCCAAAGGCATTAAGGGCACAAGGTGACTTTCTCTGGGTGTCAAATTACTATTAAAAAGTTGTAGCTGCTGGATCTGACACTGAGTCTGTTCTGAGCTGGTCAGTGATTGATGGGAACGTTGTATACTTAGATGTGGAATTTCTCTCTTTTCTGCTCAGTTTTACCGACAGTATGCTGAGGGATAATTAGTAATAATGCTAGCCTACACTCTCAAGAAAGGACAAGCTAGGAGAAAAGACATTAGAAATTATTGATGAAAAAACTCATGATCAATTGATCAACTTTAGAGAGTGTTTCTTCCTATTAAAAGGTGACACTCATCAGTCACATTTGTAGGATGCCAACCAGACTGTTTAAACTGATTAATAGCATCACTGCTGTCACATAGTGCCCCTGGGTTAGAGCCTGAGTATGCACCCACACCTTCACATCCATAGATGCCTCGGTGTTTCTGTGAGAAAGCGTTCTATTGGTATGTTTCTAACAGAAAACAAAAGAAGGTGCTCAAATGTGATGAATACAGTGATGAAATGTATTGTGGGCAGGAGCAGAAGCTGAACCTAACTACTTGCTATATAGAGCAGAGTACACTCAGCTGTTGACCCTTTTTCTTCGAAGTGCAACTGTGAGCCTAGAAATGGGCTCACAGCTGGGTTTCTTGAGTGTATTACAACCTGGAACACCCTTTGCTTGTCTTTCTTTGCTCATGTTTCCCAACTTGGGGGTGAATTGTAGAAGCCTGTTCTCTCTCTCTCAATCTGTGCCAGCTAGAGAGCTCAACACCACCTCGTGCTTATTGCCACCTCCTGTTTTGGGGGAGCAAAATAAACTTGTTTGAATTTTTGCTAGCTTACCTTGTGCTGATTGACAGGGTGAGGTGGGACTCAGGTGACACATAGCTCTGTAGGCACTTTTGGGGAGATGACCATCTCCAGACTGAAGCTTGGTGGGAAAAAAAAGCACTGGCTCTTGCTGCCTGGTCAAGCTCTGGGGACATAAATACTGATTTTTACAAGTGCCTTCTGGTAATGTATAAACTTGCAGCTCGTTTAGCTTTCTCTGCTGCTCATGGGAACAATTTTGTTCCTTCGTTTAAAAGAAACTTAGTGGGTACAGCTTAGTCTGTTTTTGTTTATTCTTTAAGTGGTTTCACTGTGAACGTTGGCACAGTGCAATTGATGGTGCGGTAAGAGGAAAGCCATGCTGTGTTTTTTCTGCAGTGAAATGATGGTTAGTGCCATTCCCTAACTTCTTTAGAACATCTTGTGAAGTGTAAAAGGAGAAGACACACCAGAGTTTATGTAAGCTACTACATAAAAACAGTGTTAAATGTTTTTTCTTCCTGCTACATTTTTTCCATTGTCCTGGTGTTCCCTCTTGAGCAAGAGAGTCCACAATTGAACGCACTCTGCTCTAAATAGCAGGTAGTTATGTTCAGCTCCTAGTGCTGCCTTTCCTCAATCCGCAGTGAATTTCATCACTGCATTCACTAAGCAGATATGAGGAGACTCTACAAAAGGTTTGAGCTGCGTAAGGGTAGTTTGTCAGCTGAGGCAAAATTAATGTTTCAGATGTTCATTGAGTATTCAGTACCTAAACCTAAAAGGAGGTTGTAGTGAGGCTGGACCTGGTCTCTTCTCCCGAATGACTAGTGATAGGACAAGAGGAAATGGCCTCAAGTTGCATCAGGGGAGGTTCGGGTTTGAGGAAGTTCTTTCCTGAATGGGTGGTCAGGCACTGGAACAGGCTGCGCAGGGAGGTGGTGGATATGCCATCCCTGGAAGTGTTTAAAAGGAGAGTGGATGTGAAGTTTGAGGCTATGGTCTAGTGATGAAGGATGCTGGGATGAAGGTTGGACTGGATGCTCCTGGTGGTCCTTTCCAAGCATAGTGATTCATAGTAACTAGATGTTGTGCTGAGGGATTTGGTTGATTCAAGGACTTGTCAGTGTGAAACTAATGACTGGACTTGATGAGCTTGAAGGGCTTCTCTAATCTAAGAAATTCTGTGGTTCTGTAATTCATGTATTTTCAGACTTTCAAGCTGGATCCGTGGTACCTGTGCTCAGTTACATATCACAGGATGCTCACTATGGCTGGCTTGACTGAGAGCAGATTTAGGCACAAGTCTGCAACGAAGTTGTGCTTCTTTCTTTGGACTTGTAGCATGGGATCTTAGGTGTTCAGGTACCCTTCCTTAGATCAGGCAGTTGAGAGGTTGGCATCACCACGAGAAACATCAGATACACTGTCCATGCAGAAACCAATGCTCCAGCAAGTGTCCAAAGGAAACTGGTGACCTTGTGCTTAAGATGTGGTGATCTGATTTGTAATTGCAAACAAGTGCAAGGATTGCTTGTTCTTCTGATGATCTCTGGGGTTCAGCAGCCTCTTAACAGGGTACTAAAGAAGAGAGTTATTTTCAAATGGGTTAGAGTATAAATGAAGATTATCTTGCAGCTTTGAGAAAAGAGTGTAAGTACTGCTGTCTGTACTGTATGAAGAACTGGCTCAGTTCTGCACCCAGCATAAACCTAGTTTGAGTGAAGGTATCCAACCATAAAAAGGTAAAGGAGGGAGAGTGATCGCATTTGTTAGTGTTTATCGTTATTAGAAGGGCAGAATAAGTTTGTGAAACCTGTGTGATTAGGTCTTTCTTCATGCAGTCTTTATAGTAAGGCTAATCTTTTGATGAAAGATCTGCTGGAAAGAGTTGATCTTTATCCCTTCCCCTACCGCGATCATACGGAAGAATCACGGACAAGTCTTTTCTCTCTTGTCCTACTTGAAGCACAAGCAGTTTTCCTGTGGGATACCTTCCTTCTGGATTTCACACTTAGGCTTTTTTTTTCCCAGTACTCTTACATTTGTTTAACCAGATTTTAAGCGTTACTGTTTTATTTCTTTCTGATGCTCATAAGCCTTTATGAGCAGAAATCTTGGATAGTCATTATCTGAAGACTAATACATACAGTTTTGCTGAAGAATGTCTGACAATAAAAAGGAAAAGGAAAGGCCGAAGATAAGGGGAAAAGATAACTTCTTTTTACATGTGAGTTCTTTGTGGATTCAGAAACATAATTGTATTTTGCAGCTTGGCTGAAAATCCTTTGTTGATGATACATTGAAAAGTGTACTTTTGACAGATTCTTTAAGACAATTATTTACAAAAATTGTAATCAATTCACCATAAAAATGGAGGGTGTAAGTGCTCATTGTTTTATGGAGCGGGCAGTGACTGGCTTGAGAGCAGTCCTGAAGGAAAGGTCTTGGTGGATCAGAAGCTCAACATGAGCTGTCAGTGTGTAATTGAAGCTCAGAAAGACAGTTGTATCGTGGGCTGCATCAAGAGAAGTGTGGCCAGCAGGTCAAAGGAGGTCATTATTCTCCTCTTCTCCACTCTGGTGAGACCCCAGATGGATGTGCTGGAGCGTGTCCAGAGAGGGCCATGAGTATGATCAGAGGGCTGGAGCACCTCTCCTGTGAAGACAGACTGAGAGAGTTGGGGCTGTTAAGTCTGAAGAGGAATAGGCTCCAAGGAGACCTTCAGTATCTGAAGGGGGCCTACAGGAAAGCTGATGAGGGACTTTTTGGGATGTCAGGTAGTGATTGGACTAGGGGGAATGGGTTTGGGTTACCCACTAGAAGTAGGTAAATTCAGATTGGATGTTAGGAAGAAGTTTTTCACTGTGAGGATGGTGAGACACTGTAATAGGTTGCCCAAGGAGGTGGTGGAAGCCCCATCCCTGGATGTTTTTAATTCCAGTCTGGATGTGTCTCTGAGCAACCTGATCTAGTGTGAGGTGTCCTTGCCCACAGCAGAGGTGTTGGAACTAGACTGATCCTTGGGGTCCCTTCCAGCTCTGACATTAATAACTGCCTGAATGCATTTCTGTGTGGCATGCTCTAAGTGATCCTGCTTTGGTGGGGAGGCCAACTAGGTGATCTCCCAGCCCCTACCATTCTGTGATATGCACGTGTGTGTAGAAATTATCGATCTATAATTGTTGTTACAAGAAAAGGCCCACTAGGTTCTTTAACTTTGTGCGCAGGCTGGTAAAGCAAATAAAACTTTAACTCTAGTGGGGAGTTTGAACTATGTGCGAGGATAAGGTGGTGAAACCAGAGATCTTGCGCTGTGTACACTGTAACGTGAACATTTCCTTATGTCAGAGAAGCTGTCCAAAGTGATGTGTGACTCCGTTCATCAAAATTTTATTTAGATTTGATGAAAGCCAGTCATTCTATTTAAACTAGAGTTGTGAAGGGAATATCAAGGTTTCAGAGCTATCCATTCAAACAACCGAGGTGTCAAGGATAACTACTTTTAGAACAGAAATTCTAAAAGTAGTTGTATTTGAATAGAAATGAAATTTTGAATGAAATACTAGAAGTATTTTCTCCTGCTCTGTGCAATTTATTGCACTCTTCTAGGTTGATCACTGGTAATTACCTAAATTCAGGCACTTGAGGACTCCATTACTTTCCCAGATTTTACCTGACTTCTCGTAACATTTACACTGAACACAAACCTTCTAACTTCATCCATGTACATTGATACATTGTACTCAACACTGGTCAGGCTACACCTTGAGTGCTTGTCCAATTCTGGGCTCCTCAATTCAAGAGAGATGATGAGATGCTGGAACGTGTCCAGAGAAGGGCGACAAAGCTGGTGAGGGGCCTGGAACACAAACTCTATGAGGAGAGGCTGAGGGAGCTGGGGATGGGCAGCCTGGAGAAGAAGAGGAGGCTCAGGAGTGACCTCATTGCTGTCTACAACTACCTGAAGGGAGGCTGTAGCCAGGTGGAGGTTGGTCTCTTCTGCCAGGCAATCAGCAACAGAACAAGGGGACACAGTCTCAAGTTGTGCTAGGGGAGGTCTAAGCTGGATGTTAAGAGGAAGTTGTTGGCAGAGAGAGTGATTGGCATTGGAATGGGCTGCCTAGGGAGTTGGTGGAGTCACTGTCTCTGAGGTGTTCAAGCAAAGCCTGGCTGAGGCACTTAGTGCCATGGTCTGGTTGATTGGACAGGGTTGGGTGCTAGGTTGGCCTGGATGATCTTGGAGGTCTCTTCCAACCTGTTTGATTCTAATATTCTAATACAGTTGCAAGGAGTTTTGAATACTACTAAAAGACATCTTCCCCAGAGTAATGATTCTCCATAATTATGAAATTACATATTTTTGTCAAAACAGGCCCTTAAGTTCCAGGGAGAAGAAAGAGTTCTTGAAATTGATCTTCAGGTCCCAGACCTTCTGGAACATATCCTTGAAGCTGTTTAATTCAAAATAATTAAATAATGTCAAATAAAAGACCCCATAAAGAGAAATGTTTATTTGTTTAAGCCTGTACTGAAAGACTGTGTCAGCACTCCCTCTCAGTTTAATCTTTGAATACAGCTTTTAAAGGGAGAATGGGGAGAAGCGTGGTGTGAAAGTTTTGTGTTCAGTTCATGAGTTGTTGGTCCCCATTAAGTCCAACCTAGTTTGAGTAAAGGTATTAAACTGTAAAAAGGTAAAGGAGGGAGAGTGTGTGGTAGCATTAATTAATGTTTATTGTTATTAGGAGGGCAAAATAAGTTTGTGAAATCTGTACGGTTAAGTCTTTCTTTGTGCAGTCTTTATAGTAAGGCTAATCTCTGGATGAAAGATCTGCTGGAGAGGGCTGATCTTTATCTCTTCCCCTACTGTGATCATATGGAGGAATCACTGACAAGTCATTTCTCTCTTGTCCTACTTAAAGCACGAGCAGTTTTCCTGTAGGATACCTTCCTTCTGGATTTCACACTTAGACTTTTTTTTTTCCAGTACTCTTACATTTGTTTAACCAGATGTGGAAGTCTGTTGATCAGAGTAGAGTGATATGGGGAGAAAACTGCAACACAGCTGTACAGTCAGGTGGGTGAAGGATGTGTTTTCTTGAGCTGCTGAAGAGCCCAGTGGCATTGAGATCATTCTAGTTTGGTGTAAATGTGTTGGAGGCATCATCCTATAAGGCTCAGCTGAAGTCAGGATAGGCACTTAGCAGGAGCTCCATCACACGTGTCCCATCCCCAACTTCAGCCTCCTCACCTTTGGTACCCCAGAGACTGAGCTAGTGGCAAAACTGCTGCTTCTTACCTTGAGTCATGATGCACTTCAGTAAGTGTGTGCATCTCTTCTTTATGCTAGATGTCATTCTTTGTGGGAGTCTGGATAAATATTTCAGTCTGTAGGTGTTCAGGAGAGCTAGGTATTGCCTAGCAACAAGCATCCCACTCTCTGCCTCCTGCTTCTCTTCAGTTTTATTAAAATACCAGTGGAAACCAGAATTTGAAGCATGAAGTTAATTTTCAGAAATATTTTGAGCAACTTGAGGTATTTTTGTTATGACACTGTCAGAGCAACAAAGATGGTCGTGGGGGCTGGCATCTTCAAGTAATTCCACTTGCCTTGTTTGAACAGAAATCATCATCAAAGACTAGCAAAAATTAGCTGAGGACAGAATAAAATTCATGTTAGCAGTTATTTAGTACCAGAATGCGCAGCAAGTGCTCCTTTGGTTTGGTGAGGTCTATGAATACATAGCAGTTACACTTAATTTAAACTGAATGTGGTTTAAGTTGCACTACCTGCTTTGTTTTGCAGATTGTGATAGCTGATGGTGGGACAGTAAATTATGTGGGACTTAAACTCTTTAAACTTTAAAACCCCCTCTTTTTACAGAGAAGTTTGTAACAAAGCGTTTTGTGCAGTTTCAATTGCAGTGGTACAGAACCACTGTTTACAAAGGTATAGAAGGGGACCTGGGAGTGTTGGCAGACAGCTGGCTGAACATGAGCCAGCAGTGGGCCTAGGTGGCCAAGAAGGCCAAGAGCATTCTGGCCTGGATCAGAAATGGTGTAACCAGCAGGAGCAGGAAGGTGCTCATGCCCCTGTACTCAGCACTCGTGAGACCACACCTCCTGTACTGTGTCCAGTTTTGGTCACCACAGTATAGGAGGGACATTGAGATGCTGGAGTGGGTGCAGAGAAGGGCAGCGAGGCTGGGGAGAGGTCTGGCAAACATGACCTATGAGGAGTGGCTGCACTGAATTTCAGCCTATCCTTAGCGATTGTTAAATGTCAAGGACTGTTGCAAATCAGCAGTGAGGGTTGGTCTCTTCTCCCAGGCAACCAGCAACAGAACAAGGGGACAGTCTCAAGCTGTGCCAGGGAAGGTCTAGGCTGGATGTCAGGAGGAAGTTCTTGACAGAGTGACTGGCATTGGAATGGACTGCCCAGGAAGGTGGTGGAGTTGCCGTCCCTGGAGGTGTTCAAGGAAAGACTGGATTAGGCACTTAGTACCATGGTCTAGTTGGACAGGGCTGGATGATGGATTGGACTGGATGATCTTGGAAGTCTCTTCCAACCTGGTTGATTCTATGATGTTCTATGATACATATATATCCCTTTTGACATAAAGGTGCTTCAAGGCTGGGATGTTATGCAAGTGTCTTGTTGCATAGATTTTTCCTTTGGTGTAAAAACCACTTGATACAGATGGAACACGCTTCAATTTGGATTTCCAACATCCTTTATGTCATTTCTGACAGTAGAAACTGAGATTTCACAGTGAGCTGCAAGTCCAAAGCAGGTTTCACAGTGGTGAAAACATGGCATAATGGGTGCATTAGCTCTGAAAGGACAGGTGGTCCTATTCTTATGATTTTGGAGTCATTTGCCTGAAGAAGTAACTTCTCAGCTCTTTTGAAAATCAGGTAACAGGGTTTGTGGAGTTGCCAATTAAATGCTGTTTTCAGATGAATTGTTTGATTTTCATCTACTACCCAAAAGCAGCCCAAAATAGTTTCAGCAAGGCCTGTGGTCTGTATGGGTGGCGTGTGTGTTGTGTACCTTGGCCATAAATCACCCTGGTGGTCAGTGCTAAGGAGTAGCCCTTGTCCTATCCTCAAACTACTGATATCATGGTGGAGCAGTCTTGTGGGGCAATGGGTCTGCAGGAGCTTGCAGTGTGGCCTTGCTTGTGCTTGGCAAATTAGAGGATGGGGAACAGCTCTTCCATGGAGGAGAGCACCCCAGTAATGGAAGGAAGTGGGAAATTCAGTGCTTGAGAAATTGTGCAAACCTGTAGAGAATTAATAAGCAAACCTAATTATTTGTTATTGCTAATGAAGTAGGGCTTTTTTCATGGGTAGAGCTGTTGTACATGATTTAATAACACAAAACCAGCTGTGGCTATGGCTGAGTAGAGAGCCTTGTGTGAAACATTTTGAAACACACACCCATGTTTGCTCTATCACCATAGCCACGGTAACTTAATAGGACTTCTGTGCTCATGTGTAACCTGAAGCTGAATTGCTTTGAAGGAGCGTCTGTGTCTGTGTGCATATAGGGAGGTGTAACGATGAGAAAACCTGGGGAATGGAAACAATTAAAGGTCAAACTCTGTCTTTCTCAGGCAGAGACCCCATTTGAATACATTGCCCTATGAGGAGAGGGTAAAGAAGCTGGGGTTGTTTAGCCTGGAGAAGTGGAGGCTCAGGGCAGACCTCATTGCTGTCTACAACTACCTGAAAAGGGCTGTAGCCAGGTGGGGTTGGTCTCTTCTGCCAGGCAACCAGCAACAGAACAAGGAGATACAGTCTCAAGTTGTGCCGGGGGAGGTCTAAGCTGGATGTTAGGAGGAAGTTCTTGACACAGAGAGTGACTGGCCTTGAAATGGGCTACGCAGGGGGGTGGTGGAGTCGGCATCCCTGGAGATGTTTAAACAAAGCTTGGATGAGGCACTTAATGCTGTGGTCTAGTTGCTTGGATAGGGCTGGGTGCTAGGTTGGACTGGATGATCTTGGAGGTCTCTTCCAACCTGGTTGATTCTATGAATCTTTGATTTACTTTTAAAGAACTTGATGACTGCTCAGGTTGGATAACCACATTCTGTAAATCCAGGATACGGAAAATCTGGCGCACTTGCCCTGTTTTGAACATTAGCACAGAGAAAGAGTGGCTAGAAACTCAAATGTGGTTCTTCAAGTATCCACTTAAAAACAAGCGCCCCCCCTCCCCCCCCAAACAAAATCACACCATCCCAAAAGAAATGAACAGGAAAACAACCCAAAACCAACCAACCAACCAACCCCATCAATGCCAAGGGAGAGTAAACAAGAAAAAGGAAAGACAGTCTGCAAGATACATGGGAGATGAGGCAAATGGTTGTACAATAGTTAGTGTGCTTGAAACCTACGATATTTACTTAGGTTTAATTAGATCAATGTTTGTGGTAATTTTGCAACCGTTTATGATTCATATGAATATTTTAAACTTTCTTTTTTTCCTATTAACCAGAATATTTTATTAGAAACAGAATTAAACATCTGGTGATTAGTCAGTATGATAGCAGCACAGTATATGAATACTTACTAATGTTTTTTTTTGTGCTTAAGGGAGCTTCTTGTCTTGTTTTCAGTGTAGAAGTTTGCTTACAGTTTGGAAACCTGTTAGCCACGTTGTTGTATATGCAGCAATAATGAAACACTGTGCTTTGAAGTATGACCTGATGTTCACCATCTTTGTGGGTGCCATGGACAGAGGCACTGAGTGCACCCTCAGCAAGTTTGCTGATGACACCAAGCTGTGTACTGCAACAGACAGGCTGGAGGGCAGGGATCCACCCAGAGGGAGCTGGGCAGGCTGGAGAGGTGGGCACAAGCCAACCTCCTGTGATTCAACAAGACCAAGTGCAAGGTCCTGCAACTGGGTCGAGTCAATGCCAAGCACAAATGCAGGGCTGGGCAGTGAGTGGCTGGAGAGCAGCCCTGAGGAGAAGGACTTGGGGGTGCTGCTGGATGAGAAGCTCGACATGAGCCAGCAGTGTGCACTTGCAGCCTGGAGTGCCAACCAGAGCCTAGGCTGCATCAGGAGAAGTGTGGGCAGCAGGTGGAGGGAGGTGATTCTCCCCCTCCACTCCACTTTGGTGAGACCTCACCTGGAGTACTGCATCCAGTTCTGGAGCCCCTATGACAAGAGGGATGTGGAGATGCTGGAGCATGTCCCGAGAAGGGCCTCAAGGATGCTCAGAGGTCTGCAGCAACTCTGCTATGAGGCCAGACTGAAAGAGTTGGGGCTGTTCAGTGTGGAGAAGAGGAGGCTCCCAGATGACCTTCTTGTGGCCTTCCAGGATCTGAAGGGGGCCTACAAAAAGCTGTGGAGGGATTTTTTAGGCTGTCAGGGAGTGACAGGACTAGGGGGAATGGAGCAAAGCTGGAGGTGGGGAGAATCAGGGTGGAGGTGAGGAGAAAGTTGTTCAGCATGAGAGTGGTGAGAGCCTGGCATGGGTTGCGCAGGGAGGTGGTTGAGGCCCCATTGCTGGAGGTGTTTAAGGCCAGGCTGGATGAGGCTGCGGCCAAGCTCATCTAGGGTATGGTGTCCCTGTCCATGGCAGGTAGGTGATCGTTGTGGTCCGTTCCAACCCTGACTGATTATATGATTCTATGACTTGTTTTGAATGGTATAAAAATAAGTACATTGTTTATGTAATATCACTGGCAGTGGATTTAGACTCTTGACTTCACACTTTTTCTATTGTCAAAAGAGACATATGTAAGTATCATTTTCTTCCAGATTTATGCACACATTCTGGCAAGATGTTTAAAATATCTAAATATTGGACATCTGAAGGGTGTGTCCCCCTCCAAGGCTTTAAAAAATGTTAAGACTACTGGATTTTGGTATATTCTCTTAAAGTTGGAGGAGGTTCCCTTAAGTATAATATAGTATTTTGCACTCTATGTTGAGATGGTTTGGATGTTCCCCACCCCCCCAACACTTTAGAAATCACCCAGACTAGACTCAGCCGGCTCTGGAAATTTGAATGAAGCTTGTATTTACAGCTGGCAAAATTTGCAAGCAGATATTTACAGTATATACAGTTATATACAGAAATATACAAGGTAAAAAG
The DNA here is from genome assembly GCA_013400475.1 of Tricholaema leucomelas. Classification (NCBI taxonomy): domain Eukaryota; kingdom Metazoa; phylum Chordata; class Aves; order Piciformes; family Lybiidae; genus Tricholaema lacrymosa; species Tricholaema leucomelas. Next base: position 66,642 of record WAAF01011618.1, read on the forward strand.
GTAATACAGACACAACTCCCCTCCCAGAAACCTGAGTCCTCAGAGGGGCTCTCAACCACCCCTCACCTTCCCCCTACCCCTCTCAACCTTACCACAATCCCAATGAAGAATGGAGGTTCGGCCAAGAGGATTAAGAAGCAAAGGTGAAATCAGCCAAAGCAAATGGAGGGTTAGAAAGCAAGACGGAGTTCAGCCAGCAGCCTCAACTCTCCCCTGCATGCAAAGCAGAAGAAAGCAGCCCAGCAAGAAGTGCAGACCAAAGTGACTTTATCTAATGTTTTGCCTTTCTTCTTTACACATCTCAGCAAGGCTGTGAGTGAAGTAGACAACACCATTGTTTTCATTTCTCAGCCTATTATCTAGTTCTTCTCACCAAAACATGCTAGCTAGGCTCAAACTAGCACATATGTGTTTACTTTTATAGAGTCACATGAAAACATAACTAAAATAGTCAATAGGAATAGATAGATTTCAGGAAAGAAGTATTCAAAATTTTTAATGGTCTTTTAGTTATTTTCCATGGTTGCTCTGCTGACAGAGCTCATTAGTAAAGGTATTTTGGTTTTCAATGTGTTATAGAATCACAGAATCAGCCAGGTTGGAAGAGACCTCCAAGATCATCCAGCCGAACCTATCACCCCGCCCTGTCCAGTCAACCAGTCCATGGTACTAAGTGCCTCATCCAGGCTTTTCTTGAACACCTCCAGGAACAGTGACTCCACCACCTCCCTGGGCAGCCCATTCCAATGCCAGTCACTCTGTCAAGAACTTCTTCCTAACATCAAGCTGAGACCTCTCCAGGCACAACTTGAGACTGTGTCCCCTTGTTCTGTTGCTGATTTCCTGGCAGAAGCAACCAACTCCCACCTGTCTATAGCCTCCCTACAGGTAGTTGTAGACAGCAATGAGGTCTGCCCTGACCCTCCTCTTCTTCAGGCTGCACACCCCCAGCTCCTTCAGCCTCTCCTCACAGGGCTGTGCTCCAGGACCCTCACCAGCTTTGTTGCCCTTATCTGGACACCTTCCAGCACCCCCAGAGCCACTGGCTCTCTTGGTCACCTGGGCACACTGCTGCCTCATCTTCAGTTACTATCTACCAGCACCCCCAGGTCCCTCTCTGCCTGGCTGCTCTCAGCCACTCTGTCCCCAGCCTGTAGTGCTGCTTGGGGTTGTTGTGGCCAAAGTGTAGAACCCTGCACTTGGCCATGTTCAGTCTCATCCCACTGGCCTCTGCCCACCTATCCAGCCTGTCAGGGTCCCTCTGTAGGGCTCTCGTGCCCTCCAACAGATCAACACCTGCTTCCTAGCTTGGTGTCATCTGCAAACTTACTGATGGTGGACTCAATCCTTTCGTCCAGATCTTCAATAAAGATATTGAAGAGGCCTGGGCCCAACAGTGATCCTTGGAGAACACCACTAGTAACTGGCTGCCAACTGGATGTGGCACCATTCACCACCACTTTGTGTTGTGTTATTGTCCAAATGTCTCATAGTATTTTGTTGAAAGCACATTTTGAAATGCCAGTAGAGAATATTCACGCTCCATAACTGCTGGAAAGTTTACCTGTACAAATGCAGTGTACCAACATAGAATGGATGCTGAAGAATGATTAAAGCAGTTGGGATTTAGTGTGCTGAAGCAGCATCTTAGGAGTTAGAATCACTGAGGGCAGTGAGTAAAGTAATTGGTTAAGAGGAAACAAGGTTTTCTCCTAGGGACTCTTTATCACATTTATCCCCTTTTATTTAAAGTTCTTTTAAACTTTCTCCTGACCTCTGTTTTACTGTGCCCGTGATTAGATTTTATTTACATACACAATAATGTTTGATAAATTAATGACCCTTTAAAAACCACATGGATTAAATTATTTAATCTTTTCTTTTTTCAGGATTGAAGTGGAGCTGGGGACGAATGGTTGACTGAACATTCATATGAAGAGGAAAGCCATAAAAGTTGGTTGATATTTTCACAGCCCTATGCATTCTACATGTTGCTGCTATTATCAACAACTTGTATTACAAACTGTAATAGATGAAATAAGTGATCTGAGCTTTATGTGCCATGTTGCCCTTCAGGCAGAGGAGTATTACAGCTTAACAAACATTTTTCTGACCAAACCTGAATGTTCAAAGGAAAATTTAGTAATATGTTTCTAAAAAACATGGGGTGATTCTTTTGAAGCCAGGTGTTTGAATAGTGGTGCTTGTTATTCTTAAGCTCAAAGATGAAGCGAGAGTGGGAGATCCATGCTCTTCTGTTACAGCTACTGGCTATGAAGCTTAATATATTGTCAAGTGGTACTCAAATGCCACTTTGACAGTGCTGTTTAAGAAGTCAAATAGGATATGATACCTTTGGAACTAGCTTGGTGCTTTATCTTATCACAGGGAGATGGCAGTGTGCATTTTCTGTGCTGGCTGGAAGGAAGGAAGCTGTTAGTGGTCCTCCATGCTATCCTGACTTTATTGTCACATTTTGTAAGATGATGAATTCCCTAGACCTCGACACGTGTTAATCTGAATTGTTGGTAACTCTGAACTACAGGCTGTGGCTGCAGTGGTGCATTAACCAATTCCCACCAGCGCTGTTTAAACAATGCTGGTGGTGCCTGTAGAGCAGATGAATTACAATGACAAATGCAGGGTGTGGTGCAGTGCTCGTTATAGGGTGTGGTCCAGTGGGATACTGCACAGCAACTCAAATAAGGCATTTTGGAAACGCGACTTGTCAAGGAGGAATATGTTACAGCGGAAAACCTCTTTGCCAGAGAGTTTTCTTCAACCCTTGAATGCCAGTCAGAAGTGGGAACAATCAGAGAAAGAAAAAAGGCAAGACCTCCAGATCTGTTTCAGAACCTCAGTGCTAGTTCAATATCAAGAACGTGAGTTTGTACTTCTTTTAACTTGAGCAAAGTAGTTCAGGAGGATGAAGGTTCTTATTTATCTCAGTGATAATCTGTTGGGATTTTTTCTTTTAGTGGTTCAGGAGTTTCACAGTTTTATCAACAACTGACCTGGATACAGAAGAGTTTAAGTCTTTCTTGAGTATTCTATTCTACTATTTACAACAGGTGGTGGACATGCTAATCCTAGCTACTTGCAGATTCACAAGCAGCATAAGTCTTGAGGGAATCTTCTGTGTTCTTGAATCCAGTCTTCCAAAATAAGAGTCAATGTTTAAGTAATCTTTAAGTTCAGAAGCATTCATGGCACATCCACTTTTTATGCCATAGGTTCCGGGAAACACCTCCAGCTTCCAGGAACCAAATTTAAACTCTAATATAGAGGCAGTGAATGGTATTAGTAGCTCTGCAGTGATGTACACTATTTTTGTATGGAATCAGAGATTTATATGCCTAGATATAAACCAGCAAGTGTTGCCTGCTAAAGCAAGAGCACACTGTTTTAAAGAATTTCTCTTTAGTTTCTGATGTGTTGATGTCTGCTGTCCATACTGACAGTTTGGGATGGGCAGGCATCTTGGGGCAACAGACATTTCCCTACTCAAACCTCCTGGTTTATGAATAGCAGAGTAGAAAAGATGGTGCCATCCAATTCTTGTGTCTTACAGAGCTGCGATTGATAAAACCCTGTATGCATGAACTTGGGGAAGCTCTTTACTGGCAGAAAGTGTGAAACGAGCTAAGATAAAACCTGTAAGCTGTCTCTGTATATCATTATGTTACAATGGAATATTCATGCTATCCAGAAGACAGTACAGAGCAGTGATTTCATAGTGTGGTAATGATTTTGAACTGAACTGAGGAGAAAATAAGCTAGACTAAGACTGTATTTCCAGGTACTAGAATACTGTAGAATCGTAGAATAATAAATAATAAATCAACCTCTTCTTCCTGGTTGGATGGTCTATAACAGGCTCCAACCAGGATGTCAGCCTTGTTGGCCTTCCCCCTAATTCTGACCCATGGGGACTCAACCTGATCATCCTTATGCTCTGAATGTCATGGAGGTAGAGATTCCCTAATGTATAGGGCCACTCCTCCACCCCTTCTCCCTTACCTGTCTCTCCTGAAGAGTCTGTAGCCATTGATTCCAGCACTCCAGTTGTGTGAGTCACCCCACCATGTTTCTGTGATGGCGATCGGGGATCATAGTTTTCCTCTTGTACCAAGGCTTCCAGCTCCTCTTGTTTTTTACCCATACTGCCTGCATTGGTGTACATACACTTTGTCCACAACAACCCCAAGCAGAGATACAGGCTGGGGTCGGAGTGGCTGGAGAGCAGCCAAACAGAAAGGGATCTGGGGGTGCTGATCGATACCCGCCTGAACATGAGCCAGCAGTGTGCCCAGGTGGCCAAGAGAGCCAATGGCATCCTGGCCTGCATCAGGAATGGTGTGGTCAGCAGGAGCAGGGAGGTCATTCTGCCCCTGTACTCTGCACTGGTTAGACTACACCTTGAGTACTGTGTCCAGTTCTGGGCCCCCCAGTTTAAGAGGGACATTGAGATGCTTGAACGTGTCCAGAGAAGGGCAACGAGGCTGGTGAGAGGCCTCGAGCACAGCCCTACGAGGAGAGGCTGAGGGAGCTGGGATTGTTTAGCCTGGAGAAGAGGAGGCTCAGGGGAGACCTTATTGCTGTCTACAACTACCTGAGGGGTGGTTGTAGCCAGGAGGAGGTTGCTCTCTTCTCTCAGGCAGCCAGCATCAGAACAAGAGGACACAGCCTCAAGCTACGCCAGGGGAAATTTAGGCTCGAGGTGAGGAGAAAGTTCTTCCCTGAGAGAGTCATTGGCTACTGGAATGGGCTGCCCAGGGAGGTGGTGGAGTCGCCGTCCCTGGAGCTGTTCAAGGCAGGATTGGACGTGGCACTTGGTGCCATGGCCTATCATTGAGCTCTGTGGTAAAGGGTTGGACTTGATGATCTATGAGGTCTCTTCCAACCTTGGTAATACTGTGATACTGTGATACACTTCAGCTGGGCTGCTGGTTTTACCCCTATCTCTGGCTTACCACCCTCATCTTCCTTCTGTTTGTCTCTAGTACTGTTGTGTTTAACCCCCTCTATGTATTAGATATTTGGCCTGGAAAATGACACCAGGGCAGAAGAAGTTAAGGATTCATCAGATCCTTGAGAGAGGCTGTCATAACCAGAGTCTGCACAGAGGAGGGAGGCTATCCGGATCTGGCTAATGCAAAAGACTCTTGAACTCGTGGCCTTTTCTCTGTTTTTTTGTTTTGTTTTTTTTTTTTTTTTGTAAAGACTGTAACTGCTTGAGAGGTGCAGCAGTGCTAGTTAGCTCTCTCTCTCTGTCCCTCTCCTTTTGCCTTTCTCATTCAACACAGAGTAGTGGCAAAAAGAAGAACACCAGAAACGGGTGACCTCTCTCATGCTAAGCCATAGTTCCACTCTCTCATGCCCTGCTAATGACACCCTGCAGTAATGGTGGGGAAGCTGCACAAAGTATGTACAGATAAAGAAGGAGGGACACTGAGTTATTCTTTCACATTTTGTGTTTGGCAGTCTTTGCAAACCTAGGGCTCTGAATCCAAATGTTAATCTTTTATATGAGGAGAGGACCATGATTAAATCTATTGCTGAATGAGAGAAAAAAGTTACGTGGAGGAATTCCAAGTCTAAGGCTGAAAATTCTTTTTCTGGGAAGGCCAGTTCCAGAAAACTTAAGCAATAGAGGTGGGGAAGGCTCCTCTGTGGTCACTGTTATAAGCTGATAAAGTTCTGCCTCCAATTAAGAAAGTGATTAGATTTCACCCAGCACCCAAAGCTTTCCGTTGCTGACATGAGTATCTTGGTGTATTAACCAAGAAACCCAAACACCTTGGGTTGCATTATTTGTAAGCTGTATTAGTGTATTTTAGTTTTTTGTTAGTCTGTCTCTTACCATCTCATGTGTAAATGTGGTTTTATAACAATAATTGATGTCCAAGCATATATGCAACTGATGAAGAAAACCTGAACATGATTTTTTCTGTCTCATGAGGTCAAATGAATCTTTCCCAGGGAAAAAAAAAAACCACAACCGAAATATGCAAAATAAAGCTGATGGCCTACATGGATACTGAATGCACTTAGTTTATGATCTTTCTACGTTTTCTGTAGTAACAGTAACTGAATCCAGAGGTCCAGTTCTCTGTTTAATCTGACATTTAAAAATGTATGTTTTTCAGAGTGATTGAATGCAGATGCGTGGAGATAAGAGGTGGTGTTACCAGCAGGTCAAGAAAGATTCTCCTTCACCTCTACCCTAGTGAGGCCACATGTGAAATACTGTGTCCAGTTCTGGGCTCTCCAGTTCAGGAGAGACAGGGCAGTACTGGAGAGAGTCCAATGGATAGATTCAAAGACAGTTGAGGGACTGGAGTACCTCTATTATGAGGAAAGGCTGAGAGACATGGGGCTGTTAAAATCCCCTCTTAGTCTTCTCTTTGTGACTTAATCAATGCTTATAATTTCTAAAAGGATGGGTGTAAAGAGGATGGTCCCAGACTCTTCAGTGATGCCCAGTGGTAGGACAAGGGGCAAAGACCACAAACTGCAGCACTGGAAGTCCCACCTAAACATAAGGACATACTTTTTTCAACGTGATAAACAAATCCAGACTGGGAAGTGAGTGGCTGGAGAGCAGCCCTGAGGAAAGGGACTTAGGGGTGCTGCTGGATGAGAAGCTCATCATGAGCCTGGGCTGCATCAGAGAAGTGTGGCCAGCAGGGCAAGGGAGGTGATTCTCCCCCTCTACTCCGCTCTGGTCAGACCCCACCTGGAGTACTGCATCCAGTTCTGGAGCCTCTATTATAAGAGGGGTGTGGAGATGCTGGAGTGTTTCCAGAGAAGGAAACTGGGATGCTCAGAGGTCTGGAGCAGCTCTGCTATGAGGCCAGACTGAAAGAGTTGGGGCTGTTCAGTCTGGAGAAGAGGAGGCTCCCAAGTGACCTTCTTGTGGCCTTCCAGGATCTGAAGGTGGCCTACAAAAAAGCTGTGGAGGGACTTTTTAGGCTCTCAGGAAGTGAGAGGACTAGGGAGAATGGAGGAAAGCTGGAGATGGGTAGATTCAGGCTGGATGTGAGGAGGAGGTTTTTCAGTGTGAGAGTGGTGAGAGCCTGGTATGGGTTGCCCAGGGAGGTGGTTGAGGCCCCATCCCTGGAGGTGTTTAAGGCCAGGCTGAATGAGGCTGTGTCCAGGCTGATCTAGGGTAGGGTGTGTGGCAGGGGGGTTGGAACTAGGTGATCCTTGTGGTCCCTTCCAACCCTGACTGATTCTATGATAAAGTACTGAAACAGACTGCCCAGAAAGTCTCCTCTTCTGGAGACTTGCAAAACCTGCCTGGACATGTTCTTGTGCAACCTCATCTATGTGAACTTGCAGGAGGGTTGGGATTGGTGATCCCAAGGGGCCATTCCAACCCCACCATTCACTGATTCTCGTGAGACCAGTGTGTAGGACCTGGTGAGGAAATGGGTAGCTGACAGGGAGAAAATAGAGCTTAGAAAGTCCCAGGCAAAACAAAGATAAAGACTTCAAAAACAAGTAGCTGAAAGGTGTGAAATTAAAGGGAGGATGTTCCTAAGGTTGGGAAGGCAAGCCTGGGTTGCACTTAACAAGTGGTCTTAGTTGCAATCTCCCCCTCACACTGGTTTCGTAAATAGCTCATAGAAATGCTGCTGAATGGTTAATGTCATCAGGCTTTTAATGATGTTCTAAGATGTTTATAATCTTTTGAACATTAACTAATACAGAGCTGTATTGAATTCAGTGGTATAAGGAGATGACTGCCTATTTTTAAAGAGGAGTGTGCCACAAGCCTGGGAAATACTGCTGTCTCACCAATCTCAGCTGTGTGTCATCTCTTTAAAAGTAACCAACAAACAAACAAAAAGAAGAGCAAACTTTGGCTCAGCTCTTCAGAGGGAGAAGCTTAATACAAGCAAGTTTTACCTAAACCCTATCTCAACACTCCCAAGCTCTGATGTGCCCTGTGTGGAGCTGAGTGTAGGAGGGTGCAGAAGTCTTCTGAGCTGGAGACTAAATACATGGTGTTGCACAGTGGTATCCAGCTGATGATTGAGGAGGCAAGACTGCTTTTCAGGCAGACCTTGGAAGGAACTTCATTAAGTTCAGCAAAGGAAGTTCACCTGATGTGATGGTTTGGGTATTACGCACCCCCCACACTTAAGAAAAGTCACCCAGACTAGACTCAGCCAATCTGGAAATTGCGTGAAGCTTTATATTCACAGCTTAGCGCAATATCCAAGCAGGTATTTACAATAGATAGAGCTATAGACAGAAATAGACAAGTTTAAAGTGATACAGAAACACAGCATCCCTCCCAGAAACCAGAGTCTCCAGGAGCGGCTCCCAAACACCCTTCCACCTCCTTCCCACCCCTCTGCGTTACCCCAGACTTTGCCTTACATTCAAGTGAATTTGGAGGGTTGCCCAGGGGGGTTAGGAAGCAGAAGGATTAGTCAGGCAGCAAGTTAGGTTAGAAAGAGAAAAGTTCAGCCCAAAGCCAGAGAGCAAACTGTGTTATCTGTGTTTGTGTTCTTGTTCTTAGACATCTCAGCAAGCCTATGAGTGCAGCAGACATCACTATTGTTTCCTTTTCACAGCCTATAAACTAATTCCTCTCACTAAAATATCCCAGCTAGGCTCAAACTAGCACACCTGGAGAAGGACAGTTCCATCCATGTGAGTCATCTTATCTGATTTCAGAGCTGTCCTCATTTTTGATAATCTTTGGACTCAGTGGTTTTTCAATCTTTGCATTTTCTGTGATTTTGGTGTCTGTTTATCATAACATTTTTTTTCTGAGTTGTTTGTTTTTTGACTGTATTTTGAGGATGTTTTGTGATTGTGAGAATATTAGTTGTAGTGTTTCAATCCATTTAGGTTTTCTTGTCAGCTGTCACCTCCATATGTATTATAAAGAAATGCATTTTTCCTAGAGAGTCACTGCTTTTAAGTAAGTAGTCTTTCCCATCTCATGTCATTCGGTGGATTCTTGGAGTATGATTATGATTAGAAACATCAACAGGATAAAATATTAATCTCCAGAGAGTTATTTTGCACTACCCTTTCATCTATCCTTTCTGTCATGTTCTTTTCAGTTTAAATTAGTCTCAGGCAAAGAGGCTGTGGTTTGATGTTTTGTCTCAATTCATTATGATTATAAATATCTTGGATAAAGCAGTGTAACAAGTGACCGTTTAAAAATGACTGATGGCCCCATTCAGCAAGGCAGGGAGACTGTGAAACTCTTGGTTTCCTCTGTTGTCTAGCATTTATCAGGATGAGTCCCTTAACAGTTGATTGGGGATTGATGTTTAATGAATCTGTGTAAATAGATAGCAGGGAATTTGTTGTCTGGAGCCCAGTCACATTCGTGGAGTCTAGACTGTGCTTTTTCCAAGCAAGGTTGGACCATGTGATCCTTGACGTCCTTTCCAACCTAATATTCTGTGATTCTAAGGGAGATCTGTTCTTAGTTACTGTCACTAAAGGATGTAAAACTTATGAAACTGTAGACTGGAGGAAAACTTTTCCACAAATTTTCTCTTCAGGAGGTGCAGGAGCACCAGAGATTTTCTTTGTTTTTCTGTTCCTTACACTGACTGCTACACGTTGTGATGTCTTTTCCTCCCATCCTTCCCTCTCAGGTCCTGCTGGGGCTGATGGTCTGCTGGAGAGCCATGCAGTGATTGGTGTAGCCTCCAGGTTTGCTTACTGCTGGTTCAGCCTTGCTGGGAGGTGGGGGAAGGTAGTCTTGGAACTGATCACTGTGGTTAAAAAATTGCTGGAGGGCTTTTCCAACATTAATCGTTTCCAAGGAGAAAAATGCATTTACCTGCAATTAACCCCTTCAACTTGCATGTTCACATGGTGTATAAGCTCATTCTTCCTTTGGCCTTTGCAAACTTAATGACTGATTTCTGAGGAGACCTGGGCGTTCCTATTGGGCTTTTCTTATGAAAAGCAGTACAAAATTTGTTCTACACCACTTCTTTATTTCTGCTGAGCAGTTGCTTTCATTGCCTAAATAGTTTCTTGTTTATGGATCCTGGGTCTTGGCTCCATTCCATTAATTTCCCAACTATTTTAGTGTGTTTCCACAGTGCTCTTCAGTACCTGGCTTGGGGCGGGTGTCCAAAGCACATACACGGAGACACAAAATCACTTCATTGGTAAGGGCCAAGTCATATTTAGTGCTTGGCTTGTGATTTGACCCTGTTTAAATCAAGCTGGATTATGGAGGGGTCGCAGCTTTTTTTGAGAACATGACTGACTTAGGTTATCCTACTTTAGTCCTTTTAAGGAAGAAGGGCAGTAAAATAATAACATTATCACTGAATTGGAGGAGAAAATACAGAAAGGTTGTATTTTAAAATATGCAGGAAAAGATAGAGCATACACAGATCCTTAACACAGGACACACAGATACAACATATGTGAGAATTCACCCAAAACCTTCCCCTCAGCCAAACCAAAACCACCAAAACCCCAGTGCTTGTTTTCTCCCTTCCCCCTTTATCTCCCAATTAGGGCCTAAACAGTCTGGATTCACTGCAGGGTACTCCTGCATACTTACCAGATAAGGATCCATCTGGAGAGTTGAAAGGAACTAGATTATCCTTGTGGTCCCTTCCAACCGTAACTGATGCTATGAAAAGGGAGAAAAGAGAGCAAATGGGCCTGGCTGCTTACTTGTAAAGTGTTTGCAGGATTTATGAGATTGAATAACAACATCACAGCTGGGGTTGTTTGGCCTGGAGAAGAGGAGGCTCAGGGCAGACTTCATTGCTGTCTACAACTACCTGAAGGGAGGCTGTAGCTAGGTAGGTTTGGTCTCTTCTGCCAGGCAACCAGCAACAGAACAAGGGGACACAGTCTCAAGTTGTGCTGGGAGAGGTCTAGGCTGGATGTTAATAGGAAGTTGTTGGCAGAGAGTGATTGGCATTGGAATGGGCAGCCCAGGGAGGTGGTGGAGTTGCTGTCCCTGGAGGTGTTCAAGCAAAGCCTGGCTGAGGCACTTAGTGCCATGGTCTAGTTGACTGAATAAGGCTGGGTGCTAGATTGGACTGGATGAGCATGGAGGTCTCTTCCAACCTGGTTGATTCTATGATTACAACATCCAGGGCTGACTAGTTCATCTCTTGGGATGGTTCTTGGTGTCTATAGTTTTTTTAGGAAATCTGAAATAACCTGGAACCCCTCAAACCACAACATTCCACCCCTTGTTATTCTAGACCATAATTCCTGCATCAAACATATAATCAAATAGGAAACAGTCTCTAGATGACATGCAGTAAAGTCTGAGTGGCAAATTATTCTTTGTCCTGGCACTCTTCTTAACTGTCATGCATTCAGGATCAGGAAACAGTCTGCTTATCAGATGAGATGAAATAGGATTTTTGACAGAGCTTATATGGTTCATGTTTATGTGCAGTGAGGTCTTCACATGTACGGTGAGGTCTTCACAAGTTCTCTGTGGGTGCCACATTTTTCTGGAAAAGAACTCGAAACAACTTCTGCATCCCTTGGGATGGATCTTGGTCTCTGTAGTTTTTGAAGGAGATCTGAAATAAGAAGGAACCCCTTAAGCTACAGCAGGAGGAAAGCCAGTGTCGCTCCAGTCATCAGAAATGTGCCCTGGTGACCAAGAAGGCCAATGAGATCCTGGGGTGCCTTAAGAGGACTGTGTTCAGCAGATCGAAGGAGGTTCTCCTCCCCCTCTACTCTGCCCTAGTGAGACCTCACCTGGATTATTGCATTCAGTTTTGGGCTTCCTGGTTCAAGAGAGTCAGGGATCTACTTGAAAGAATCCAGTGGAGGACTACAAAGATGATTGAGGAGCTGAAGCAACTGTCCTGTGAGGAGAGGCTCAGAGACCTGGGGTTTTTTGGTCTGGTGAAGAGACTTAGAGGGAATCTAATCAATGCTTATAAATATCTGAGGACTGTGTATCAAAAGGGAGGGGATAAACTTTCTCACTTGTGCCCTGTGATAGGACAAAGGGTAATGGGTATAAACTATCATCTTAACGTGAGGAAGAAGGGTCACAGAGCACTGGAAGAGGCTTCCCAGAGAGGTTGTGGAGTCTCCTTCTCTGGAGACTTTCAAGGCCTGTCTGGATGTGCTCCTGTGTGCCCTGAATTAGATTTTGTGGTCCTGTTCTGGCAGGTGAGTTGGACTTGATGATCTATGGGGATCTCTTCCAACTCCTAACATCCTGTGATCCTGTGAACTTGAGCATTTTGCCCTAGTATTTTGTTCCTGCCAATGTGGATTGTAACTGCTACTTTTAAGTTTCATATATTACAAATGCAATATATTTTAAGAGTGTTCTATAGTTGAAAGAAGCTGTGGGCTTTCTGCATCCTCACTACAGAGAGGCGATGGAAGTAGGCATGAATGGGGTTAGAACTTCCCTGTCAAAGCCTGGTTTGATGTTAAAGCAAAGGTTGAGGCTTTGGAATCAGTAAGTACAGAGTTCTTTAAATATAAGGCTGCTGGAGAGCAGCTCTGAGGAGAGGGACTTGGGGGTGCTAGTGGACAAGAAGCTCAACATGAGCCAGTAGTGTGCACTTGCAGCCCAGAAAGCCAACCAAAGCCTGGGCTGCATCAGAAGTGTGGCCAGCAGGGCGAGGGAGGTCATTCTCCCCCTCTGCTCCACTCTGGTCAGACCTCACTTGGAGTACTGCATCCAGTTCTGGAGCCCCTATGACAAGAGAGATGTGGAGATGCTGGAGCATGTCGAGAGAAGGGCCACTGGGATGATCAGAGGGCTAGAATAGCTCTGCTATGAGGCCAGACTGAGAAAGTTGGGGCTGTTCAGTGTGGAGAAGAGGAGGCTCTGAGGTGGCCTTCTTGTGGCTTTCCAGGATCTGAAGGAGGCCTACAAAAAAGCTGGACAGGCGTTTTTGTAGGCTCCTGGGAAGTGACAAGACTGGGGGGAATGGAGCAAAGCTGGAGATGGGTAGGTTCAGAGTGGAGGTGAGGAGGAAGTTGTTGAACATGAGAGTGGTGAGACCCTCGAATGGGTTGGCCAGGGAGGTGGTTGAGGCCCCATCCCTGGAGGAGTTTAAGGCCAGGCTGGATGAGGCTGTGGCCAGGCTGCTCTAGGGTAGGGTGTCCCTGTCCATGGCAGGGGAGTTGGAACGAGATGATCCTTGTGGTGCCTTCCAACCCTGACTGCTTCTATAATTCTGTAATATCTGAGGTTATTTTGAGTAGTCAGTGCGGAGCTGTCCAAGAGGCTTTGCTCAGAATCAGGAGAAATGTCTCTGGTTCTGCAGTGGTGTGCAGGATTTGCATCCCAGTGGCTGCACAGACTTCTATTGTTCATAGAATCATAGAGTCATAGAATGGTTTAGGTTGGAAGGGACCTCAAGGATCATCCAGCTCCAACCCCCTGCCACAGGCAGGGACACCTCCCACTAGAGCAGCTCGCCCAAGGCCTCATCCAGCCCGGCCTTAAACACCTCCAGGGAGGAAGCATCCACAACCTCCCTGGGCAACCCGTTCCAGTGCCTTACCACCCTCACTGTAAAGAACTTCCTCCTAACATCCAGTCTAAATCTCCCCTCTTCCAGCTTAAACCCATTCCCCCTCGTCCTAACATTACTAGACCGTGTAAATAGTCCCTCCCCAGCTTTCCTGTAGGCTCCCTTCAAATACTGGAAGGCCACTATAAGGTCTCCTCGAAGCCTTCTCCTCTCCAGGCTGAAGAGCCCCAACTCTCTCAGCCTGTCCTCATAGCAGAGGTGCTCCAGCCCTCTGATCATCTTCGTGGCTCTCCTTTGGACCCGCTCCAGCAGTTCCATGTCCTTCTTGTATTGGGGGCTCCAGAACTGCACACAGTACTCCAGGTGGGGTCTGACGAGAGCAGAGTAAAGGGGGAGAATCACCTCCCTTGCCCTGCTGGCCACACTTCTCTTGATGCAGCCCAGCACTCGGTTGGCTGTCTGGGCTGCATGTGCACACTGCCGGCTCATGTTGAGCTTCTCGTCGACCCAGACCCCCAGGTCCTTCTCCTCAGGGCTGCTCTCCAGCCATTCATCACCCAGCCTGTATCTGTGCCTGGGATTGCACCGACCCAGGTGCAGGACCTTACACTTGGCCTTGTTAAACGTCATGGGGTTGGCCTGGGCCCACCTCTCCAGCCTGTCCAGGTAAGTGTTGTATTAGAAAGGATGGCAGAAGCTTCATGTGAGGTGATGTGTGGAGGAGTAAGGCAATCCATAAGGAGAGGAATTAATCTAGAATTGATAAAGTGTGATGAAACTGTAGAACATTAGAATCATAGAATCATAGAATCATGGAATGGTTTAGGTTGGAAAGGACCTCAAGGATCATCCAGCTCCAACCCCCTGCCATAGGCAGGGACACCTCCCACTAGAGCAGGCTGCTCAAGGCCTCATCCAGCCTGGCTTTAAACACCTCCAGGGAGGAAGCATCCACAACCTCCCTGGGCAACCCGTTCCAGTGTCTTACCACCCTCACTGTAAAGAACTTCCTACTAATATCCAGTCTGAATCTCCCCTCTTCCAGCTTAAACCTATTCCCCCTCGTCCTAACATTACTAGACCGTGTAAATAGTCCCTCCCCAGCTTTCCTGTAGGCTCCCTTCAGGAGAGAAATGGAGGAACAAACCAGAATACCAGAGTTCTTTTCAGATTCATGCTATTGACATTAGTAAATGTCACTTTAAAGCAAAGGGGTCTTGCTGGTGTTGCTTCTTCACAAAGAGATGAGTGATGGTGATGTCTGTGACTAGTAAATTGTGGATATAGGTGAAAGCTGTATTTATGGGGCCTGCTTCAGCACTTATTTATGTAACTCAGTGCAGTAGAGTGCCTATTAAACTACTCCTAAAAGTTAATAGATATCCTCTCACAAGTTTTACTAGTAAACATGTTGGCATCTTAGTAAACATCTTGATGGTAAGGCTTGGTGTGTGATTACTTAACTTTTTTTCTTTGTAGATTGATTTAAGTCCTTCAGAGCTTAAACTCTGCCTGTGATGAATGTCCTCCTCTAATTGTGCCTGTGGGTTTTAAAGCTTGGGGATCTGCAAGGAGTTTGGGGATTCTTGTTTGTATTTTAAAGTTGTGTAGGTGGAAGTCTTCACGTTGGAATGTTTAGACAGAGATGAGAACAGGGATAGCAAAAACTAGGCTGTGATCATGAAATGTCAAATTGATTGTAATGTCTGCACAGACATGCTTGATTCCCATTTCTGGTACTTGAAATGTGTGGTACGTTGGTGTTTCTGTGCTGGGAGAGAGAAGAGATACACTACAAGTAGAGTTCCCACCTCTTGGGAGGAGCAGAAACAAATGCCACTGCCTCTTGTAGTCACCAAAATGCATGTTTTAGGCTATATGAAATAAAATTATTGTGGAAGGTGAAAAATTTTGACATGAGCATTTCATGAGTTGTAGCTGCAGCTGTGTCTAGTACCTTAGGACTGCCAAGCCTAAATGTAGGACTTGCTGTATCTGTCTTGCTGAGTGCATCCACTTCAGAGATCAAACTGTGGCTGTGGTGTAAGCCATACCAGATCCCTTCTTGCACACTGGCCGGGGTTAGCTCCCTCCGTACTGCACTTGCTGCAGGTTTATGTGTGTCCTGTATCTTTTGTGCTGCTCTTGTTGCTCATTACTGTTATTAGAGACAGTGGAAGCTTGTCAGTGTTGTGTTTCCGTGCCATGAAAGTATATGTTGAATCTTGTGGGCTCTGGTGTGAGGCTGTGTGAAGGGATCTGAAGGAGCAGACTTGGAGAACTGAATAGGACCAGTCAAAACTAGTAGAGGTTTGTTCACGCTGTTACTAGAAAAGCCTGGAAGAATCAGTCCCTCAAACCAGAGGCCAGTTTTCATAGAATCCTAGAATGTCAGGGGCTGGAAGGGACCTCAAAACATCATCTTGTCTAGCCACCCTGCCAGAGCAGGATCACCTAGAGCAAATCACATTGGAACACATCCAGATGGTTCTGGAATATCTCCAGAGAGGAAGATGCCACAACTTCCCTGGGCAGTTTTGATTTTGGAGGAAGCAGTCCAGACTGGAGTTGGGATGTGAGCCGAGTATACTGGTTTAGCATGGATCAGGAAATGCTTCTGTGAATGTCCTGGTGTGTTTCGATTCACCTCCCAGCATGGCCTGGGGTTGTGCAAGCAAGGTGGCTTTTGGAAGAAGCCAAACCAGGACATGTGTTCCAAAAAGCTTACTTAACCTGCTCTGATTTCTCATGGGCATAGGCTGTGGTTATCTTCAGCTAATCGGAGAAGATCCCATCCTGTTGCAACAGTGCTGCTTGCTGAGAGGGATTCAGATTCTTGGTTCTTCTAGGTGAATGTTCAGGGACACCCTGGTTGAAACTTGGATGTCCTTGTTTGCTTAGTGGGGTTTCCAAACCAGCGTCTGTTTCAGACCACCTTCTTCAGTTTCTCTTTCAGCCTTGATGCTCCTGGCAAGGACTGATTACAAGTAATAGGACATATCCATAGGGAGCTAGACCTCAAAGGCCTTAATCCATTCCTTTCAACTTCAGTAATTTTGCTGCAGGCTCCCATCATGTATTAGTCAGCGGACAGTAAGTAGGCATCTCCCATCTTCCCATGGGATTTATATGTCCTGCCTGGAAGAACAGACATCTCCTCTGCTTGTAAGCTGTGCTAGCACAAACATAGTGGAGTACACCATGCTCCACTTTGGAGTTATTCTCTGGTCCTTGGATTTTCAAAGCCATCCCCAAGCATCCCTGCTCTTGTAGCCTGACTTCTTTGCTGTGACACATTCTCATGGGAATTGAAAGAGCAGTCGCTGAGCTCATTTCACCTTTTATTCCTAGAGCACTTAGAGAACAATTATACTAATTCTAATAATGACTAAATTTATACTACTCCAGAGAGGGAAGCACAAGGCATTTAATTTCAAAGCTGTTTGACAAGACCATTTTAATGTGTGTATTTTCAGAAGTATGACACAAGTTTCCAGAGCACCTAATGGAGAGAAGAATGTTTAAATTCACACTCTCATGTTTTCAGTTTCTGAGAAGCTGAACACTTTTCACTTGTTAGGCATGAGCGATCAAATAAAGCAAGTTTAAACCAGGGATTTGCAGGACTTAGGACTTTTGCTTGTTTCTGAATGAACTGGTCATTAGTTGCCAGCATATAAGTTTGCATGGGAAAAAGGATACATCTGCTGTGGGAGGTATTAATTCACAGTATCATGAAGAAGCACAGCTAATTGTGTTTTAGAGTTACTCTTTACTACTCAATGAGAAGGGGAAACCGTCACGGTTCTTGGTCTGCACAGTGGTGCTGATTAAGATATATTGAAGTAGAAACTGAAACACTAGGGGTTTTTTTTGTTGTTGTTGTGTTCCTTCTCCTACATGTCTGGCAATAAACATTTTTAAGTGTTCTAAATAAATGTATTTGGATTTTAGTATTTTTGACATACCATGAAGAGAATAATGTCAAGCAGTGGCAATTTGTCACTTCTGATATGCAAGGCACAGAACAATGTGTTAGCATTCAGTAGCTAGCACATAAGGAGAAGGCAGTTATTTTAATGCTGATAACCACTACTAACAGACCTGAATGATGATACCACTGGATACAGTATTTCATATACCCAAGGACATATGTCTAGAAGAGAAAATAAGCTGCTGTTATTAATCTGAATCTTGACCCACACTTACACTTCCTACATGGTCCTTTATGTGTACTGCTGGTGATTCATTAGGTCAGACTTGTGCAGAGGTTCCATGATGAGTCAGGCAGGGGCAGGTTTTCTGCTTTGAGGCTGTCACCTTCTTTTGAACTTTGCTATTTGCTTAGGGATTTTTGTTGTTTCAGTTCAGTTTGATAGCAGTATGCTGCAGCTGCAGTTGCTTCAGTCAGCTGTGATGGACATGTGGGCATGGCTCAAGAAAAAACAAAAGCATTGCCTTTCAAATGGTGTAGGTTAAACACACACTGAGTTTCTACCTTAATTTCCAAGTAATAGAGAAACATTTCTTTATTTTTTTTAATTAAAAAAAAACAAAACCCAAACCAAATAAAATACATCAAAGATGATATCCTAGGAATAGTGAGATTCAAAACATTATTTTTCTTTGGCTGTATTTTCTTGTATTTTGAAGGTGACACAACCCCAAAACCCCTAAAATGTGGAGTTAAGTCTGAGTTTCATTTAAAACTTTATGAACTGGTGAGACCTCATCTTGAATACTGTGTTCAGTTTTGGGCTCCCCAGTTTAAAAGGGACGGGGATCTGCTGGAGGGAGTCCAGCAGAGGGCTACGAGGATGATTAAGGGACTGGAGGGCTGCCTTATGAGGAGAGGCTGAGAGACTTGGGACTTTTTAGTCTGGAAAAGAGAAGACTTAGAGGAGATTTGATAAATGTTTATAAATATCTGAGGGCTGGTAAGGAGTGGGGGGACAGGCTCTGCTCACTTGCTCCCTGGGATAGGACATGGAGCAATGGGTGTAAGTTGCAGCAAAAGAGGTTCTGCCTCAACATGAGGGGGAACTTCTTTACTGTAAGGGTCACAGAGCACTGGAACAGACTCCCCAGAGAAGTTGTGGAGTCTCCTTCTCTGGATCCTTTCAAGGCCTGTCTGGATGTGTTCCTCTGTGATCTGTGTTAGATAGTATTGTCCTGCTCTGGCAGGGGGGTGGGCTCGATGATCTCCTTGAGTCACTTCCAACCCCTTACATCCTGTGAGCATGTGAACTTGGGCTTTGGTTATGGAGAAGGATGACAGTGAGACTTTCGCTTGCAGATTGAGTAGTAAGGGGCTTCTGTTGGTCTCAGGAAGATAAAAATTAACTTCGATGTGTAGGTCGTCTTATTAAGTGCAGTGGAACTGAGAGGATGTTTGCTGAACTCTCTTTGGAGATTTACATAATGGATGAGCTACAGGAGCTCTAGGCAGCATGACAGCGGAGTTTATTTTATCACAGAATGTAAAACAAGTGAATTGCCTTAATAGTCTCTGCAGAAAGAAAGGATAATCTTTTTTTATTTGCAGAGAGAGGCCAGAGAGCTTGTAATATCCTGGTTATTCATGTACAAGGCACATAACCTTTCTTTTGAATAATCTGGATCCTTTTAACTATCATACTATCTTATTCAGGCCTTCTAAAGCTCTTCAGGAATGGCAAGCAACATGCATCTCTGTGAAAATATGGCTTTTATGCAGTAAAAATACACCATCGTGGCTCGATCAAAGAAGCTCATAAGAGACTGTGTAATTATCCTAACTGCTACATATTTAAATACGGGGAAAGTGTTTATAAGCCAACCTCACCTGCTATTTATTTCTGTAGTGGTAATAATAGTAATTTCCAAAGTTTTAGAACCTTCATAGCTGCAAAGTGGGTGTAGGCTGGAAAGAAGTTTTAATATTAACGTTTGTGGTTTCAGGCTTTAATTTACTCAAACCAGTTCAGCCACTTGGGTTGGTGTGAGTGGTTTTTTTCCCTACCTCAGCTGATGATACCTTTTCAGTATGGAAAATGGACAAAGAAGCGCTGGAGAAGTATGGTGGTTACGTGTAGATGGAAATAATTACATCCAGCTCTCGGCGTGTGCTTCTCAACTGTGCATTTGGCTTCAAGTGAGATTTTGGCTATTAATTTTATTCTGAATATAAAGGTGCCATTACTCTTCAAGTGTGTAATAACAGTTTCTTGTGATCAAGGCTTATTAGCCACTTCTGCCTGAAGGAAGGGATTTACTGTTGGGCATAGCAGGTTTCCAGAAGAATGAATGAGGCCTTAGTTTCTGGTTTCTGTGAGCTATATGCAACTTAAGAATCTTTAGGTATTACCCATGGAGGTGTTTAAAAAAAAAAACTGGATGAGGCACTTAGTGTCGTGGTCTAGTTGATTGGATAGGGCTGGGTGATAGGTTGGGACTGGATGATCAAGGAGGTTTCTTCTAACCTGATTGATTCTATGACATTCTATAACCTGATGTCAATTGCCTCTACTTTCAGAAAAGTCTGGCCAAGTAACTGGTCATACAGTGTTGCACAGCACAGGTATTTATTTGCCTAATATGAAACCAGGTTCTTGGAAAAAAGGGATAATTTCATGAATGCGGTACTCCATGAGCATAGTTAGTTCCTTCTGTTAAAAAAGAAAAAACTTAGACCAGACCAAGTGCAGTGTCCTGCATCTGGGTTGAGGCAATGCCAAGCACAAATCCAGGCTGGGCAGTGAGTGGCTGGAGAGCAGCCTTCAGGAGAGAGACATGGGGGTGCTGTTGGACGAGAAGCTCAACGTGAGCCAGCAGTGTGCACTTGCAGCCCAGAAAGCCAAACAGATTCTGGGCTGCATCAGGAGAAGTGTGGCCAGCAGGGCAAGGGAGGTGATTCTCCCCCTCTGCTCCGCTCTGGTGAGACCCCACCTGGAGTACTGCATCCAGTTCTGGAGCCCCCATTATAAGAAGGATGTGGAGATGCTGGAGCGTGTCCAGAGAAGGGCCACAAGGATGCTCAGAGGTCTGGAGCAGCTCTGCTGTGAGGACAGACTGAAAGAGTTGGCACTGTTCAGTGTGGAGAAGAGGAGGCTCCGAAGTGATCTTCTTGTGGCCTTCCAGGATCTGAAGGGGGCCTACCAAAAGAGCTGTGGAGGGACTTTTTAGGCTCTCATGGATTGACAGGACTGGGGGGAGTGGAGCAAAGGTGGAGGTGAGTAGGTTCAGAGTGGAGGTGAGGAGGAAGTCATTCAGCATGAGAGTGGTGAGAGGCTGGAATGGGCTGCCCAGGAAGGTGTTTGAGGCCCCATGGCTGGAGGGGTTTAAGGCCAGGCTGGATGAGGCTGTGTCCAGACTGCTCTAGAGTAGGATGTCCCTGCCCATGGCAGAGGTGTTGGAACTGGATGATCCTTGTGGTCCCTTCCAACCCTGACTGCTTCTATGATTCTGTTTCCAATGATTGCAGTACTGATGGAGAATACCTAGTCAGTCTTCCAAAGATGGCATGTTTTGCTTTTGATTCCAAGCTGCAGACTGGGATTAGTTCTGCCAAATACACTCTTCCTATTTGATAGTGATTAATATTTATCAGCTGATGCACAAAGCCTTTTTTTAATCAATTTGTTTTTATGACTGAGGTTCTAGTAAACTAATTATGTTTGTCTAGTCATAAATCTCTATCAGTAATGGTTACTGCAGTATACAAGGGAAGACACCGAAGTAATAACGTGTTTGCTTATGTTTGATGGTGTCTGTCCATGTAGTGGCCTGGTGGGATCAGAGAGGAAGGAATGTTTTATAAGGACAAAGATGTTTTCATCAGGAAGCGTTTTAAAGCATTGAAATCATTCCGCTGCAGTGGCTCTGAACTCCCATGTGAGGGTCTTTTGAGTAAATAAATAAAAGATCATACCAGGCAAATGTGATTTTGAAACGTCTATAACTGTTCCCCAAATGACATTAAAATCCTAAATAAGGTATGAGCAAGGCAAGCGAGGGGAAAAGTTCACTTCAGCTTCCACGGTTTCCAACACACCGTGGAGCACCTGACTCTGAGGACACGGACGGGAATCCTAAAGAGTTGTGTCTGAAGGAATCCTTTGGTTAGGATTCCTTCCTCAAGCTCTGCTTCCCCAGAGCTTACTCTGCTTTGGGGTGTGTGTACATTTGTTTCAGAGAGAAGTCTTTCATTTCTAATCAAAGCATAAGTGACCTTTAAGTATTTGCCTGTGCACGTATCTAGTAAGTCAGGAAAAAAGATCCTTTCCACGTGTGACTGAGATAAAGTTGTATTTGCAAAGGGACCTAACTGCTGCCTAGCAGGGCTGTGGTTGTTGTGTTAAGTTGTGGTTTCTTTAGTTAAAAATCCTGAGGCTTTCCATTTGGAAATTTTACAAGTTATTAAAAATTAAAAGGGAGAAGAGAGCAAGCATCTACTGCTTATTGTGTTGTCATAGCAGGGAAGTGTCTGCTTCTCACTTTTTTCTGAAATGGCAACTTGAGACAGCTTATTACATTTGAAGTGATGACCCCATGCTCCTTGCTAGTGAGTGGTGAAGCTGCACATTTCTGTTCTGCGTCAGCTTGGATTGCTTTGAACCCAGGTATAGCCAGACAAGATTTTGCCCTGCATGATTGCCTGTTACTAATCTCCTTGCAAGCTATTGTGGTTTGGAATGGATGACCTGTAAAAGTCCCTTCCAGCCCAAACCATTCTATGATTCTGTTCAATATGATGAGCACGTGAAGTGCTTAACTAGTAACTGCCTTGCAAAATTTCAACAGAAGTTGTCCAATTTCACACACATATTTTATGTCTGACCCTAGAGGAGTTCTATGGCAGCTGATGATGGTAAGAACATGAAGGATTATTCAGTAAGCTGTTTTAAAAGGCTTACTTTGCTTGAGTTAGGAGTTTATAAATTAGATATAGTTGAATTAGTTATGCTAGTCTGGAGCTAGCTGGAATGTTTTGGTGAGAAGAATTAGATGATAGGCTGTGAAAACGAAACAATGGTGATGTCTGCTGTACTCATAGGCTTGCTGAGATGCATAAAAACAAGAACACAAACATATATAACAGAGTTGCTCTCTGGCTGCCTGCACTTCTCTCCCTAACCTGCTGTC